>JAFEMH010001801.1:140000-418129 GCA_022495995.1 Adenophora triphylla var. japonica | reverse complement strand
CAAAGATTCTAGAACCTACGCAAGGTGGCATTATTCTAGAACCTTCCTCTCTCCTAATTAAGAAAAACGTGTTTCTTAATTAGGAAGCGATTCCCTTCAGCCTCTTTATTTAATTAGTCAGTTCCGGAATGTTTCCTAACACTAGTGAAGGTCTCTGGGGAATTACCGGAAAAACTTACCGAAATTGCCTGGGAAATTTAACCTTAAGGCATGAGCCGCATTTGGGTACTGTACAGTAAGCTCGGCAACGCTACTTGCAAGGCGAGTGGGGTTGTCGATAGAAAAGGATCCGATCTCGGCGAATGCCGAGACGGATTGGGTGACCAAGACTGGTCGAGTGGCCGAACCTTTTGGAAGGCTACCTACGTATCCCTAGAGGAATCAAGCCAGCCGTAGTTCTAATTAGGATCCGCTCGGGGAAGGAAGAAGAGAAACTGGTCTCTTTGGCTGGGAAAAAGAAGAGAAAATGACCTAGGAGGTCAAGCAATTGATCCTACCGGGGATATGCTAGAGTGACCCAGTGGTCGGATATTCGAACTTCTATGAGGGGGCGCTTTATCACCTGAGGAGTGACAAAGAAACAGTGGTGACCAAAGTGGTCGAATGGCCGGACCTTTTATAAAAGGCTACCTACGTATCCCTGAGGAATCAAGCCTTGATCGTAGTTCAAGCATCACTAGATAGTTAGGAACGATGTCCAGGATCCTTGAGATTTTGACAATTCGGATGCTAGAGGTCACGTGCTTAATGACGGGCATACGTCACTATTCGCGGATAGAGGTAGCACAAGTTGAAATGACTTGGGCATACGTCACTATTCGCAGATAGAGGTAGCACAAGTTGGAATGACTTGGGCATACGTCACTATTCGCTGATAGAGGTAGCACAAGTTGGAATGACTTGGGCATACGTCACTATTCATGTGACAGAGGTAGCACAAGTTGGAATGACTTGGGCATACGTCACTATTCGCGGATAGAGGTAGCACAAGTTGGAATGACTTGGGCATACGTCACTATTCGCGTGATAGAGGTAGCACAAGTTGGAATGACTTGGGCATACGTCACTATTCGCGGATAGAGGTAGCACAAGTTGGAATGACTTGGGCATACGTCACTATTCGCGGATAGAGGTAACACAAGTTGGAATGACTTGGGCATACGTCACTATTCGCGGATAGAGGTAGCACAAGTTGGAATGACTCGGGGCATACGTCACTATTCGCGGACAGAGGTAGCACAAGTTTAGAGTTCCGATTACTGGGAGGTTGTCACCTAGTGTTATCCCGTTATAACGGAATTAACTGAGGCGCACCGGGAATAAAGCTTGATTGCTAAAGAGATAAGGGATATTTTTCTGAAAAGATGTTATCTTGGTTAAAAGATAACGGAAATTGCATGCCCAAGTGGAAGGTCCAGTGGGCAGATTGTAATTTCGCTCGTAGCGAATGAAGCCGCCCCGCATGAGATGGAGAAAAAGGAGCCGTACGGCTAGAGACCCGTTTTTCCAGATTATTTAAAACAGTTTGAACGGGCATTGGGCATCATTGCCGCCCAAGAACCGCCGAGGAAGAGAGAGAAAGGAGAGAATTTCTTCAAAATTCTTCAATTCCCTTTGCTTCTATCGATTGGAATGGATCCGGAGGGCAATCCCATACCGAGGCAAGCAAGAAGGAACATCTCCGCGGCCGCGAGAAGGAGGAGAAAGGAGCTCGTTCGGACGGAGAGGAAGTATGACTTCCTTACGCCTCCATCGGAGCTTTACCCGGGAAGAAGCGGAGCATAAATCAACGAACCCGCTGATCGGTTGGGGTAAGCATTCTCATTTTGCTCAAATCCGATGATTTTGCTTGAATTTTGAATGATTTAGGCTTGACCCGAATTTTAGGATTTTTGAATGATTTTTTTTTGAATGATTTTGAGATGCATGAACAACCTATGAGGCTAAGAATGTGCATGTGCAACTTGTTTGATGAAAATTATGAGAATGACTCACTTTTTTCTCGCAAAATGAAGTAAGAATGAGAATTTTTCAAAATATGAGACGGAGTTCTTGCCTTGTGCTAGAACTAGGTCAAAATTCTGATTTTCAATGAGAAAACATGATTTTGGAAGATGAAAATGATTCATGCATGCCATTTCTGAAAGAATAATGCTTATGTGCAAAAAATTGTGAAAATTGTGATTTTGTGCCTTAGGAAAGCAACGGGACTTGATATGACGCGTTTCAAATGATGAAAGACGCTTTTTTTTTTTGATGCAAATAATGCTAGAAAAACTTTTGTGAATGATTTTCTTTTGAAAACATGTGCACTCTCTTTTTTTTTTGTGAATATATGCATGCTTTTGAAAATGATGAAGGACTGACACTTCTTTTTTTTTTCTTTTTGTTTTTTGTGCTTGTCTACAGGAGAACAAGTCTAGAGGACCATCGGAGATAGCGGTTAAGCTTTGGCAGAGGATGCCGGATTTTGAGAAGAATGGGGTGAACCCCAAGCAGCTGGTGCGGGCTACCGGCTTAGATGCGTTTGTAGAGGCCATCGGCAGGGGTGTTCACATCACCTCTAAGAGCAAGGGCTTGGTCCAGGCCCTTTCTGAGTTCTGGTGGGACAGTACACATAGCTTTCACCTGAGCCGGGAGAGCTTACAGTGACTCCCGCCGATTTCACAGCCTATTACTGGCCTACAGCTCACCGGGAGGCCCGTGACTGAGAGACCACATTACGCCCGAGGAGTTCCAGTGCTTTGGTAGGGTTTGAGCCGATTCCCAAGGGCCGGGGATGGAGACGCGGAACGCCGAGGTAGCAGTCGTACTTGCATGCGTAACTTTGTCGCTAATGATGTGGATCGCCCAGCCACTCGGCTAGAGCATTCATATGGTTGATGCTATCATCACTATCTTTGCTAATTCTCGGGACGCCGGCCATGACTTGCCTCCTCGACTCTCTGGAGGATGTGGATGGGATAGGGACGGTCTCTTGGGGCGAGGCCGGATTGGCGGAGTTGTACTTCTCGTTGGACATGTACAAATGGAACAAAGCCGCTCCATGGATCGCTTTCTCATTTGCCCTCGAGGTAGTCTCCTTTTTTTTTTTTCTTTTCTTTTCCCCGTCTTGAGACTTTTATAAGAGAGAGAATGACCTTTGATGTTTTGAACATGCAGCCTGGTTTTGCGAGGTGATCGGGTTCTTCCCTTGGAACCAAGCAGAGTGATGTCACCATCTTCCCCGCTATGGTTCGCCGGAGGGGAGATGCGAGAGATAAATTCACTGGGAAGACCCGGATTACCTTCGATTACAAAATGGTGAGGCCGGCCATCAACAGGATGGGCACGACGGAGTGGACTTCTACCCTTGGGGCAGTGTATCCGGAGATTTTGGCTGGGAGATGCCATCGATGTGACGAGGCAGGAGGTGGCTCACCGGGCCGACATGTGATGTCATTTACTGGGGACCGCTTTCGAGGCAAAGCATGGCCATGTCCCTCCATCGACGCCATTACTCCTCACGATCCTCCAAAGACGGGATGCTACGCAGCCTGTGGATTGGCCGTAGGATGAGATAGCCAGGTACTGTGCAAAGTGCGTGGCCGCAGAGGAGTACTTTGACATGGACACCCCCTACGCCGTGTTTGTGGAGCGCCCGAGGACGCCACAAAAGCTAGTGAAGCTAGCGGTCACTCAGTGGATATGGGAGGATGAGCCTATCGACTCCGCCGATCCCTCCCGCGCATCCGTCCTATGTGGTCCATGGAGTGCCGAGGAGGATGAGGATACCGTCCCCTCGATGCTAGGGAGCCCCAAGACACCTTGCCGCCCGATAGCACCGTAAGTGTACTCTTAGTGGTCTTATTCCCTTTTTAGCTTTCGCATTTTCTCGCTTTTGCAATTTTCTCGAGATTTTCGAGATTTTCTCGAGATTTTTCTCTTCTTTTTCTCGTGTTCCACTCGCACTTACGATAGGGCCGGTCGTGCGTAATAGGGCCGGAAGGACATGTGCCTGCCTCTTCGAGGAAGCCGGCTCGCGCTTCAAGGCGGCAGCTGATGCACAGGAGCTCGGGCGCAAGAGACGGCACGTCTGGGGCACAAATGCCTACCTCATCGGCCTCGAGTACTCTTCCAAAGGCCATGCCTCGGGCGGGGACCCAACGCCGACATTCTCGGGAGCACTGGCCGAGTACGGGCACGATAATGTCCATTTGTCCGACGTGAGCGACCAGAGGACTTGATGAGGGAGGCTAGCATTTATGAGTTGAACAGCGATGAGGAGGAAGAAGAATCGGAGGCCTAGGAGGTCTCTAGAATAGATTTGGAACGAAAACAAACAATGAACAATTTTTATGCACACTTTGTTTATTTTTTGCTTTATTTGGGCGCCGATGGGGCGAAAACATTGTATTTACATTTTATTTACTTTTCTAATTTATGCTTTTTCAATTTGCATATTATCTCGAGCCAGGGGCAACTTTTTTGGTTGGAATTGGGGCTGAAATCTGGGCCAAAATGATTTATAATGGTATATAAATGCTTGAATGGCTTCGGATATGTTTTTGTACAGGTTTTGGTTGAAAAAGTGGGGTGAAAACTCCCTTGGGCAGCAATCTTTGGTTGCCGCAGAATTTTTTTCTCGCAGAGGGCTAATGTAGCCGTGCGGCATGGCCTTGAGGGAAAATGAAGCCGTGCGGCTAATGCCTGTCTCGAGCCGGTTATTTTCTCGAATAAAAGCAAGGCTTGGCCATTTCATTTCATTTTCACTCTAGACTTGTCCCAATTGTTCCTGCAGCATATTTTGGACCTAAAAGCACCATCTTTGAACACTTTGCGATGGAGAATCCCGTCGATTGCAAAGGGGGAAGCGAGACCATTTTCTATCCGGTCTTCAATCTTGGGCGAGACATAACTTCCAAAATCACAAGGGACTCGCTTGATTCTTCCTTCAAGATCAAGTCTTTATGGCATTTGAGGGATCTCCCGCCCGATTGGGACTCGCTGAGAGCCGCAAAGAAAGTTCTCGGGGACGTCCGGAGACATGTTTATCGCTTCTCTTACAACGAAATTGTCCCAACGCACGAAGACTTCGTAGCCTTGATTGGGGGTCCCGAGACCGAGGCTATATCTATTCCGCTGATCGGAGACGTGCCGGTGACGGTAAAGCTTGCATCTTTTCTGCAGATTCCTTTGGGAGAGGCCGAGAGGATGATGGTAGCCCCTGATAGGATTGACCTTTCGATATCCCGGCAGTGTTTGGGTCTCCAGATATGGCCGCGACCACGGTGGCTATGGATGCTTTCATTCTCTCGCGTATTCTCTCGTTTTGTTCACCGCCGAGTCCGTGGGGATTCTGTCATAGTGGCCTCTTGGACATGGTCGAGATCGCAGGGCTGGGAAGGATATTGTCCCGCCGGTTTTGGGAGAGACATTTCATGGGATCGACTGTGATGGCTCGGGAGACCGTTTCATGAGGTCCGGGAGTCCGGCTATGTTGACTCGTGGCTGCAGGAGAGGCTCTGGGCTTTGCCTCGGGGCTTTGCCGACCTGCCCTTGGGTGATTTCGAGAGGTGCGCCTAGGCGCAGAACAGTGGTAGCCGAGCCGATGATGGCTAGGCTATCCACTTCGGACATCCGTTGGTGGATACCACACCGGAGGTTGCGCACTGTGAGGATATTTCAGAGTCTTATGCCGTGAGGGTTCCGTGATTCTCGCGGTCATCCTTCTACATACCCCGCTTAGTATCCAGCAGCTTGGGGCTTTACAGAGCCTTTGAGTGATTGGGAGGACATCCGGACCATGGAGGTGGTGTCATTGGACATGAGAGATCCAAATGCCTTCTCTTTCTTCTCGAGGGCTTGGACATATACCGCTTTCCCACCTGTGGCTATCTTCAGAGCAGGAAGAGCACCATCTTGACCACCGTCTACTGACCGGTACGAGAGGGAGACGGGAGCGACTCTGTTATCTTGGGAGGATAGACGTCGAGCTTTATTGGGAGCCGATCGCGACTCGAGTAGGACTCGAGGAGACCGAGGCTAAGGCGAGTTGCCATAACCCGTGTGATTTGGTCCGAGATATGGAGGCTCGGTACAAGAGGTTGTCCGAGGTCGCTCCTTCGACCGAGGCTCGAGGGAGGAGGTGCGGACTCGTGCTCGGATAGAGAGAGCACTCATTGATACGGGGTTGGTAAAGGCTCCAGTGAGGATACCAGAGGTCGGGATGAGGGATACCGACATCATAGACAAAAAGAGGAAGAAGACTCGACGGGGCCGAGGAAAAGGGAAGAAGACCAAAGAAGACTCAAATAATGACGACCGACAAGTCTTTTCTTAAGGATTCCCTTATTGCCATTTGCAAACACATTAGTTTATTTAGGCATTTTATTGTATTTTAGATCTTTTAGCAAAGTTAGCAGTAGTTAAGAGGTAGACCGTGCTTGAACTCATCAAGAAGTTTTTAACTTGTAATGAACAAGGCATATTATCTTAAAAATTAATCAAGACACATTTCATGGAAATTCAAATGTCTTTATTGATTGGGACCCGTTTTATGAAAACTGAAATACCCTTTATTATTTAGGACGCACTTCATGGAAGCTTGATTGTCCTTTTTATTGTTTAGACCGAACCATATATGGCTGCCTACGTTCCCCTTTTACAAGAAAGGCTAAGGGGCTCAGTCTACGTAGTTCATTCCGTGAACCAATTTTTTTCGTGTGCACTCGTTTTTTGCCTAGACCGCCCTTTTTGGGGTTTTCAAATTAGCCGGGCATTACTCTTTTTGCACTAAGATTTTTTTCTTTTTTTTTTTTTATATGTGCAACCCCGTCTTTGCCTAGACCGCCCTTTTTGAGGTTTTCACTTAGCCGGGTATTACTCTTTTTGCACTAAGATTTTTTTTTCTTTTTCTTTTTTTTTTTTTATTAGACATAGTATCTTCTGAGTTTATCACCGTTGACCGGGTGGACAAAGGGATTGCCATCCAAGTCTCGCAAGCTTCATGGCTCCTCCCGATAATATCTTCTCGCACCACATAAGGGCCGATCCAAACGGGTTCCCATTTTCCTGTGGGGTTGTCTCGGTAGGGGGCTTTACTTTCAAAGCACTAAGTCACCTTCTTTGATGTCTCCGGCCTTGACCTTTTATCAAACGCCCGGCCATTCGCCTCGGTAGGCTCGGTGTGTTCCATGGCTTTTAGCCTTCTCTCGTCAAGGTGGCTAATTCATCATGCCGGCCGCGCAACCATTCCACTTCATTGACACTTTTTTCCAGGAGGACCCTTAATGACGGGATTTCCAACTCCACCGGTAACACCGCTTCCATCCCGTAAGTTAGGCAAAAGGAGTTTCTCCCGTGGCCGTTTCCGACAGACGTTCAGAGCCCTGCAGTGCTAGGTGCAGCTTTTCGGGCCAATCACGACCACGGGTGGCCATCTTCCTGATGATCCGCCGAGTGTCTTATTAGCAGCCTTCCACACTCCATTGGTCCGAGGTCTCGTACGGGGACGACTTGTGGCGAGTAACTCGACTCGATGCTAGCCTATCGCAGCCTTCCTTCGAAGTGTGACCCATTATCGTAAATGATCTCGCTGGGCACCCCATATCTCGCACATTATGTTTTCTTTGATGAACTCGGGCCACTTTTCTCGGAAGTGAGGACCTTGTAGGACTTGGCCTCTACCCACTTGGTGAAGTAGTCGATGGCTACCAACACGAACTCATGCCCATTGCTTCCCGCCGGGCTATTTTCCCTATCACGTCAATGCCCCAAGTTGCAAACGGCCAAGGAGTCGTCTATGCAAGATGTGTCATGAGGTGGGAGATGGTTGAGGTTGGCAAACCGCCGGCACTTGTCGCAGTTCGGACGTGCCGACGCAGCCTCGTCTCCATGGAGATCCAAGAGTAACCCATTCTCGAGGATCACTTGCATCGTGGCTCGCATTCATGTGAGGACCGCAAGGACCATTGTGGACTTTGGCCATCAACTCTCCGGCTCTTTCTTGAGTGACACATAAGAGGAGTGGTCCTTGATACCGTTTCTTGTACAGTGTTGCCTCCTAGAATGACATAATGGGAAGCCAACCTTTTCGTGGCTCGCAAGCTTTTGGCTCGACACCTTCTTTTGGTCTACCTTCTTCGTCTCTCGAAAGCCGACTCTCCGTCTTTGAGGAATTGGTAACTGATTGTACCAAGGTTCCTTTATAGGCTCGGGTCCTGTGTCCACTTCACAAATGTAAGGTCAGCTTCTCTTCCGCCCACTCGAAGGGCTTTATGGCTTTTCCTGTGGGATCTCTACCAATGAGGCTAGAGTAGCTAGGGCATCTCGCGACCTGTTCTTTTCCTCGGCAAGTAGTGGAAAGTCACTTTCCGAACCGTCCAAACCAACTCCTCCATATGGGCATGATACCGTTGCAGATTAGGGTCCACGCCTTCCACTTGTTGGAGACTTGGTTGATGATCGTGGCCGAGTCTCCGTAAACTTCGAGCTCCTTGACATTTCTTTCTAAAGCAAGCCTCCAAACCAAAGAATGCAAAGCTTCATACTCGGCGACATTGTTCGTGGCAGAAAGTTCAACTTGAGGGCTATGGGGTATGCTCATCTTTCGGATCGACCAATAGCATTCCTACACCATTTCCTCTTTTGTTAGCGGCTCCAAAGAACAATTGCCATCTATTTTCGTGCTCAACCGCAAAGATCCCTTCATCTCGGGAAATTGGGGTTCGTGCCCTCTCGTCTTCATTACTGGGAAATTCGCCAGTGATCCGACAATGCTTGACCCTTGATGGCCTTTCCGGTCACATAGTTGATGTCGTATTCTCGCCAAGAAGAAGGACCACTTCGCTAAACGCATCGAGAGGGAAGGCTTGTCAAAGATGTACTTGATGGGGTCCATTTTCGAGACCAAATTCACAGTGGTGGGCTTCGCATATAATGCTTCAATTTGCCGACTACCTGCACTACCCCGCACAGTCTTTTCACATGCCGAGTAATTGAGCTCGCTCCCTCGTAGCTTCCTACCGACAAAGTAAATGGCGTTTCCACCCGAGAGTCTTTCTTTTCCCGAGCAAGCATAGCCCCAACCGCCGTGTTCTGGATAAAGGAGATAGAGCGTAAGAGGTTTCGTCTATGTGGGGGCATAGTACCGGGGATGTACTAAGTATGCCTTGATCCGGTCAAAGGCATCTTGGCATTCTTCGGTCCATTCCGTGTCCACATTCTTCTTCATGAGCTTGAAGATGGGCTCGCACATAGTGGTCAACCGATTGACGAAACGGCCGATGTACCGCAATTTACCCATGAAGCTCTTGACTTCGTCCTGGGTTTGAGGTGGCCTCATATCCATGATGGCTTTGATCTTTCGGGGTCAACTTCTATACCTCGCTCCGTGACCATGTACCCAAGCACTTTTCCCCTTGTCACTCCGAAGGTGCATTTGGCAGTGGTTTAGTCTCATGGAATGCCGTCTCGCCTCTCAAAGAATTTTCGTAGGTCAACAAAGTGTCGCCCACCTTCTCCTTTGGAGTGGATTATCATGTCATCTACGTAGACCTCAATCTCCTTGTGGATCATGTCATGAAAAAGCGCGGTCGCCGCCCTTTCGTAAGTAGCCCCGCATTCTTGAGCCCGAATGGCATTACCGTATAACAAGAGGTTCCCCACGGTGTGGTGAAGGCCGTCTTTTCTTGGTCTTCCTCGGCCATCTTGATCCGGTTGTAGCTCGCAAAACCATCAACGAAGGATTTGACTTCGTAGTTGGCAAGTGGAATCCACCAGGATGTCTATGTTTGCAGAGGGTAGTCGTCTTTGGGCCGGCCTTGTTCGTATCTCGAAAATCCACACAAGAAATAAGACCTTCCCATCGGCCTTGGTTACGGTCACGATGTTGGACAACCATGTCGGGTATTCAATAACTCGATGAACCCTACCCGCAAAGAGCTTCTCAATTTCTTCTTTGACCTCGTAGAGACCATTCCGGCTTGATCTTTCTCGCTCGCTTTTACCGGCTTAGCATCCGGTGCTAGAGGAATTCTCGTGCTCTACTATCGAACCGTCTAGCCCCTGCATATCTTTGTATGACCATGCAAACACGTCGACGTATTCTCCGAGCAACTCGATCAATCCGTCCCTTTCAACCCCGGAAGAAGCTTCCAATCTGTGGTCTCTTTAGGTTCTTCAATAGTACCCAAGTTCACACTTATCAAAACCTCCTCGGCACTTGGGCCCGGTTTTCCTCTTTTTCTCGAAACCTCGCTTAAAGATTTCTTTAATGTATTGTTCGTTTAGTGTGTTTGCATCTTGTTCAAATGATTCATTATTAACTCGTTGTTAAGTTTTGAGTTAATTTATCATTTGTTAAGTTGGCAATAAGAGGATAATCGTAAAGATTTGTCATTTCATTCAAGATAAGGGGAAAGATGACATCGATTACATTTTCATAATCCTCGTGCGTGAGGCCTTCGGATGACTCTCGAGGACTCGGAATTCAAAGATTCCCGACTCGACCGAATAGACAACACCGACTCTGGACCCTACGCTACTTATTGACTCGAGGGGGACTTGACAAGGGTTGGACCGGGATCTCACTCCTTCTTGCCGTTGCCCCGGGGAATAGCAAGCCTTGCCACGTTGTCATTTGATTGTGCACTCGCGGATCATTATTGCCTTTGTCGACACCAATTCCATAGGAAGTACTCGGCCGATCCGGAATCTCCTTTCGAACTTAACTTCATCCATTTGTACCTCCGGGCAAGAGGACCGGTTGTGCTTTCAAAGATTCGAGATACGCCTCTCTTCATCCCAAAAGTCTTCTCGGCTTGTTCACTCTTCTCTCTACCTTTTCCCAAACAGGGGTTGGGAATGATCCTCGGGAGTAGTAAGAGCCATTACAAACACATTATGCTCATCATGGGTAATGAAAGGTTCTCGAGAGACTTTCATTAACATGGCTTGTTTTACTTCAAACTCGCAGCCTTCATAAGTGAGCCTTTCTTCGTAATCTTGACCATGGTTACCGGTTCGATGTCGTAGAAAAGAGGCCGAGCTCGACAACATTAACGAAATCAGCTCCGACTATGGGTCCAAACCGTCCCTCCATGGCGGCGGCATTAATCGTATCTTTCCATTTCCCTTGTAATTCAAAGATAAGGAATATTGAATTTCAGGATATCTATGACCTCTCGGATTTCCAAAACCATTTCCATTCGTTCCTCCGAACTCGATCATGTTGACTCGATTGTTAGCAGGAAGAGGATTCTTGACCACATTGGGACCCCGAGGTGGTTCTAACTTGCCTTCTTCAACTAGGCGAGAGATCGTGGAGCTTCGTGTAGGTGCAATCATTAGTGTTATGGCCATGATAATTGTGAAAGCGACGTTGTTTGG
Organism: Adenophora triphylla var. japonica; assembly: GCA_022495995.1. NCBI lineage: Eukaryota > Viridiplantae > Streptophyta > Magnoliopsida > Asterales > Campanulaceae > Adenophora > Adenophora triphylla. The sequence goes on along the minus strand of JAFEMH010001801.1, from coordinate 406,759 downwards.
TCTCGTCCATTCTCGATACCGGGGTTCCCGGGTTTCCAGCTTCCAAAGGTCTCGATGAGTCCTTGGGCTACCAAACCGTCGAAGACCTTTTTCTAGTGGCATTCCGAAATCTTCAAAGCAAAGATAGAAAGGGAGCTTGGGCTTTGCAGCAGCCTTGGCCTCGCATTCCGTCCCGCTTTCTCATTCTCGAATGTAATTAACCGCCAATCACTTCTTTTCCTTTCACGGTGACGCTGGGGCATTTGACACCGGTGCTTTGTAGCGGTAAGAACCGGTTGCCTCGTGGCCGGGGCCATATTGAAGGCATTCTCAAACTTGGTGCCGGCATTTACCATTGCCCGAAGGTCAGATAGTAGTAATTGCCAAGTTGAACTCTTAGTTGAGGTTTCAAGCAAGATTGGAAGATCTCCATCTGTTCCTCTTCATTGAGTGGGGTCATCATTTCACCGAGCTTCCAATTCCATCTCTTGTAGAATTCACTTACCGGCTCATCTCGAACGTTGTAGGTACCCCGTAGGTCATTCCGCCTGGTTTCCCAATTCAAATTGGCCTTATACTTTTCTAGGAACGCTTCCTTGATCTCGGTCCCAAGTAGCTCGGGCCTCTCGGTTTCACATGCAGAACCACCTAAGAGCCGAACCTTTTAATGATAACTGAAAATGATCGGCCATTTGTTGCCGTGTACAATCTTTGGCTCTCATGGCAAGAATGTAGCTTTCAATGTGAGTCCGGGGACAATCCGCCGTTGAACTTTTCAATTTCTCGGCATTCGGAATTTTGGAGGGAGAGGGACAACTTTGCTGGGATCTTGATCCGGTATGCCGTCCTCTTGGTGTCTATTTCCAAACTTCTCTTGCATGGACCTAACTTGTTCCATTAGCCAAGCCATGCCTGAGTCGGGGATGGTTTAGGATTGCTCGATTCCGTGAGAAGGCTTATCCGACTTGGGTGGAAGGACAAGAGGTGGCACAAAGGGTAGCCGGTACCAAGGCTTGGGGATCTTTAGAGGGGAAATAAGTGTAAACTTGACCAGTCCCGTGTTCCCGTGAGATCGGCCTGAGGCATAGGAATTAGGCTCATAATTTCCGAAGTAGGAAAAGGATACGGAACCTCCCGGGGTCCCGTGGGCAAAGTTGAGGTGGAAGATCCGCCGTGGCAGACATGAATTGTAAGGATCATTGAGCTGATTTTGAGGCCTAGGGAATGCCCGGGATGGCCCATACCGAGGAGAGGGAGTGAATCCCATGGGGTAATGCAGAGGCCGCGTAACCGGGATAGCCGAGGCGTTTGCTTTCGTTGGTAGGGAACAAAGCTAGGTCTCATTTGAGGAGGTGAGGGTGTCGGGACCCCGATGGCTTCGAGATGTTGGAAAGGATCAAGAGGGGTAATCCCGGATAAGGGATCGTATGAGGATGGAGGAGGGCATTGGTTATAGGTTGATGGAGCCGAGATGGCCGCTTCGGGAGGCTCATCTTCTATCATCACCAAGGAACCGCTGGGCTCGACCACTATTTGAACTCCATGACGACGAAGCGCTTCAATGAGCGTGGCTTGTCAGTTCCTCATGGGCCTTACGACCGTTTTCCGTGGCTAAGGTTAGCTCTTCTTCCCTAGTCATCTCGGTTACCCAAACCAAAGATCGTTCTCTCGTCAAATCGGCCATTCTCGACTCTCGAAACCGAGGATTCTCGCGAACTATCCGAGGATTCTCGCGCTAACAAGTCGCCGACCCGGTGTTCTCACCCACTTCTTTCTCGCCGCGGGAAAGGGATAGGAAAGGTTTAGACTCGGGTAGGTGTTTAGTCAAGGCTCGTGCAATATGCAAATTAGAATCTTCAAGTTTACTTAAAACATGTTGTCTTTTATTAATATCTATTTGGTTGGAAAAGGGGTTCTCGCCCTTCTTTTTCACAACTACTCTAGATCCCGGATCGCCGGGTTCCGTCACTACGTCTATAAGCCCCTCGTATTCCACCCGTATTTCGACCTCCCAGGTGGTGGACACGGCGAGGGTCCTATAGGGCACGCGGATCCCACCGACCGAGAGTAAAGAACGCTCCTATCGGGTCTAGCGGGTCATAGGACCTTTCAACGCACGAGCGATGCGGATTATAGTCAAGGCAATACCGGGAAAGTCTCGTCTCTCTGCCTTGACGGATCTTTGACAGAGTTTCGCTTGAGCGAATGACGGTTTTTGACTTTCGGTAATGTCCGAGAGAATAATAGGCATGGGTCGGGCGGCAAAAGCCGGATGACACAAAGGTCACATTGAACTTCGTTGCATACGCAAAGGCGTGAGTCGAAATCGAAGTCAATGCCGGCCAAGATCTTGCCAATTTTTCCTTGTCGGAATTTTGCGGAGCTTCGCTTGAGCGAAAGATCTTTTTATTTTTTTGGCAAAGACTCGGTCTTGACTCTTACGCATTCCGTGCGGGTCAAGGTCAATAGTCAATGTCGGAGTCAAGATCCCACCGATTTTTCCTTGTCGGAATTTCGCAATTTCGCTTGAGCGAAAATCTTGGCTTCCGTTATGAGCTAAGGCTTGACCTTTACGTGGGTATGCAACCGGGCTATATGACACGGACTAGACCAAAAACCAACCAAAAGTCACGGTTTTTTGAAACGTGTGACACGGACCGTGCATTGGTCGACACCGGCCGCCATGGGAGGTTGGGATGATTCCGTGCGCGCCCGGAGCATCGTAAGGCCGTCCGTGATCGCACCGGAACCACCCTCGGCTCAAGGACGTGCGTGCAAAAGTGTACAGGATATATCAAAGTGCGCGTAGTGTGCGGTCTCCTAAAAATGTTCCTTTTGAGTTAAAACAGAGATTTTCATAAATGTGTTTTAAAGGAATGATTTTCGGGACGGGGAAGAATGCAACACATAAGCATCGTAAATTTTCTCGGGAGCCCTGGCCACCATGGAGCCGAGTAGCCCCAAGCCGCTAGGATCGCCAGATTAACCATGATTTTTCCCGGTGGAATTGCCACCGAGGTCGCCCGGCCGTAATCCAATGAGGATTGAGCCGTACGACCGCATGGATCAATTTTCCGTGTTCCACTCCTTTTGCTATTTTTCTGGTTGTTTCCCGTTTCAAAGTATGCAAAGATTCCAAGATGCAAATGATGCAATGCATGGTAAAGAAAGCAAGCATGATTAATGAAATCGGCGATGGGAGTCTAACCCGCTCAAAGGGAAAAGCTTATTTTTTTTCAAAATTGTTTTTTTCGAAAAGGGATAATGGTACGTGGATTGTTAAACCACCGGTTATCCCAACTCCCACGTCGTGGAGTGTACAGAAGGGTAAGTGGTTTCCACCTATATACCGAGTATCGACTTTTGTTTTGAAAATAAAAGCTTTTCTCCTTTGGGATATCCCCAGCGAGTCGCCAAAACTGTGAATGTGGTGCCCAAAATTTTTGTTTTGGATTCACGCGAGTTTGAAGACATCCGAGTTATTTGAAAAACGGAGTCGCCACGCCATTTTGATTACCTCAAAACTTTGAAAAAGGTTTTTACTTGGGTTCGGAGGTTAAGTTACCCTCGGGAAGAACGTTTGGCGTTCACCCAAAGTGCCTTGCCGGAGCAAGTCTCCCAAGATTTCATTAATCGTGCTTGCTTGCGTGCTTTCTTTGTGTGCATGTGTTTGAGAGTAAAAGGGGGAAATGTCCCAAGTTATCTTCCGGACGTACAAACCATTTGTTGGTTGTCGCTCGGGATTCCTTGGAATTTTATGTATTTGGGATTATGATCCCGTCCTCATCTTGTGACTTGTGATCATCGCATTTTAAACCTCGGGACCCTCGGGACTTGCGTGATCGAGAGAATGACTCTCTTTGTGGTCAAAGATGAGGTTCTTTAGGAAGGAATGTCCTTAGCCCATCAATCCTACGCTTTAAGACGGTCGAGCTCGTATAGAGGCTTCATACTCATTCTTAAGCGATAATCGGAGATATAGGGTTCAAGGTTATCCTTTTCCTAAAGAAATCATGAACCTTTAATGGAAGGAACGATGCAAAGATGAGAACTTTTACACCGGTCCGTTCCAAGGTTGGGGAAAGGGGGAATGCATGATGAAAATGACTCTTTAATGAAAAGATGACATTTTTATGTTTGCAAATGATGCTTTTTGATTTAAAGAAAGGATCTTTATTGCAAATGATGCATAAAGATAGGATTTTTATGCAAATGATGCATTGAAAAAGGGGTTTTGATGCAAAGGATGCATTTTTATTGAAAAAGATTTGATCTTTATATGCAAATGATGCATAAAAATGACATTTTTATTTGAAAATGGGGGTTTTAGGTGCAAAGGATGCACCTTTATGAAAAAGACTACATTTTTATGACAAATGAGGTCTTAATGCATGCAAAAGGGAAAGGGGGTGATAAAGATGTGATCTTTATGAATAAATGCCAAGTCCCAAGCAAGATATATGAATGCAATGAGCAAGTATATCAATTAAAATGCAAGGTTAGGGCGTGCGAGGTTACCAATCGTTTCCTTCGCTTCTTCGGACGGAGCTAGGAGGAGAGGTTCGTCTTGGGTCTTCAAGGAGGAGGGAGATGGCTTCTTGAGCTTCTTCTTCGCCTTCTTGAGCCTTCAAGGGTGTTCTTCACGTCTGATTGTGTTTGTGAGTGTATTGTATCTCTATTGTGTGTCTTGTTGTTGTTGAAATGGGTAGAGGAGGCCTCTATTTATAGGCGCTGGATAAGGCTAATGAAGCCGTGCGGTCGAGGCGGCGAGCTAATGCCGTGCGGGCTTATCCATTGTGACTCAAAGATTCTAGAACCATGCAAGGTGGCATTATTCTAGAACCTTCCCTCCTAATTAAGAAAAACGTGTTTCTTAATTAGGAAGGATTCCCTTCAGCCTTTATTTAATTAAAAACAGTTCCGGAATGTTTCCGGAACACTAGGAAGGTCTGGGGAATTACCGGAAAACTTACCGAAATTGCCGGGAAATTTAACCGGAAGGCATGAGCCAGATTTGGGTACTTACACGTAGCCTCCTTCAGCCAAATCCAACAATGGAACCAATTGAACAATGAAAATCCGAGTCTTGAGAATAACAATGTCTCCCGAAAACTCCGCTCCCTTCATTCCGACAATACGGATAAGCCTTTAAGCAAGATTCTGGAAGAGCTGATGAAAGAAAAGCTGATAAAGCCACTGGAGAATTGGAAGCCCAAGAACCCCAACGTTCGTGTGGATGAGTCTAAGCATTGTCTTTTCCATCAATACCCTGGGCACGACACTGTTGATTGCAGCTATTTGAGGCATGAGATCCAGAAGTTGATAGAAGACGGGAAGCTCGAGAACCTCCGTAGGCCAAAAACAGAAAGTTATGGTAAGAGGTCAATTCATGGGGTGCAAGGTCAGAAACGTCAGCCTGATGATTTTGGGATGCCCATGAGCAAAGTTTTCGATGATTTGGTGAAACGAGGCCTTCTCACACCTCTCGAGAATTATAAGCCAAGAAACCCCAGTAGAGTTGACAGGACCAAGTTCTGCGAGTACCACAAGCATTATGGTCACGTGGCAGACAAGTGTGTGGATCTGAAGAAAGAAATTCAGTGGCTGATCTACGAAGGAAAGCTCAAGTTACCTGGCAGTCCAACCCGCGAAGAGTAGCTAGACTAGGGTCTACCTATCCTTAAGTAAAAAAAGAAAAAAAAAAGAAAAATAGTCTCTCAGTCAACCTTCGTAGGTTCTAGTACTTTTCTCTTTCAATCAATTCCTCTACGGACATTGTAATCAATTTTTAATTTTCTATTAAAGAGTCTTCTTCTTTTCTTACTAGACTTAAGACATTATTTGCACACCTACATTACATTTAATGAAATTGTTTTATTTTAGATGATCACTTGCATTGCTCAACAAATAATCTCTCGAAATAATTCACGTTCCGATTAATCAGTGTGAGAAAGTCAACTAATGCCTTCCCCATACACTTTCCTTACCTCACAAAAGGTCTCCATCAAGCCATACACTTTCCTTACCTCATAAAAGCCTTCATCAATCTATACGCTTCCCAAACCATGTCCTCACCTTCATCTTGACCAAGTCAATGACGGCGGCAACATCAAGGGACAACAAAAGGCCACTCAGCTTCGAAAGATTGACCCAGTGTCGACAACAATCTAGGAGCCTACCTTCGACCTCAAAGATGTCAAGAAAAATTCAAGCAGGGGCTCGCCTTGGCCCTCAAGTGCTTCAGAAAAAAAAAAACCATAGTGCAAAAAGAGTAATGCCCAGCTAGGCTGAAAATCCCAAAAAAGGGCGGTCTAGGCAAAAAACAGGGTTGCACATAAAAATAAAAGAAAATGAGGCCAAGGACCCAACACCGCCCATCAAAAGCTTGACGGACAGACAAAATCAAAGCTCTGAGAATGAAAGTTGTTGATAACAACGGGGCGGTCGAAGCAAAGGCAGAAGCATTTCATAAGCCTGTAGGCACGTGCAAAAGGAAGTAATCAGAAGCAACCGTCCAAGAATGATTTGGTCAAGGAATCATCCCGAGGCCCATGCCTCATCATCTCATCCGAGCCTTTTCACTAAAGGACCCACAAATCCCATTTCCCAAAGCAGTCCGGCCAAGGCCGAACTACGGCGACCTGAGCTCCTCACAATGAGGGGAACGTAGGCAACCAGAAATGGTCCGGTCATAAACACATCCAAATTCCCGAAAACCCGGTCTCATCAAATGACCTCTCCCATAGACACAGTCAGATTCTAGAAAACCCGGTCTCATTAACGACCTCCCTATACACAAACCTTTCTTTCACACCAGCCAACCTTGATCCGCGACATTGGTTGACTTTCTCCTCATGATTAATAAGAATGTTTTTCTTCATATCGAGATTAGTGGTTGAGTAACCCGAACATTAATAAAGGGTTTTAAGCAATCTTGTGATCATTGTAAATAAAACAAGTTTTCAGATGTCTTGACAAGTCTTCCTTTTCTACATCTTAGGAAAGATAGAGCTAAACACTAATTTTTTGTCAGCAGGGGCTTCCATACACTTCTACAAATCCCTCTACGCTTATACTCTCTCAAAAGAGTCAAACCCAAAGCGAGTTTTTGTGCCTACGTCGAATAAGGCCATCAAAATAACACAAGATCGGGATCTATTCCCACCTTTCGAAAAATATGCCCCTGCATGTATAAATTTCTAAGAATATTTTCTTTCACATTTCCTTTAGGTTGACTGATTGACTAAAAAAAATAAAAAAGAGAGAGAGAGAGAGAAGGATATAATTTCCCTCTTCTGCCACAATTCGCATTAGGGCTGCCTCGAAAACTCTGTCAAAGCATTCCTTTAAACTGGGGCTTCTTTAGCCATTTTTGGGGTTCGCATCGGGTTATTCACTAGGTCCCTAGATGGATTCAGTTTTATTCAGATCAACCTCAGGATCACTTCCGCAGTACCAATCATATTGGGATTTTTGCTAGGTCGTCAGATTGGGGCTCTACCAAGTCACTTCTTCGAAAACCTAAGACTTCGCCTGCTCAGTTCATCCAACCGGGGCTTTGCCAATGAAAGGATCTTTCCTTGCTTTAATAAGGCATGGGGCTTCGCAGAAAGTTTTTTTCTTAGACCGGGGCTTCGATAAGTCGCATCCATTCCTCAAAGAGAGGTTTGGTCACTGCGACATCTGCTTTAGTCTTTGGTTATAAAAGCCTGTCAGCATCAGCTTCAAATGCCAGAGTGTGAGAAAGGAACATTCATCGAGACTCGAGTTTTTTTTTAAAAAAAACCAGTCTCAGCCCAAGAGGGAATCCTAGTCCACGTTGACAACATCTCAGCAACAACAGCAGTTCAGTCCGCACCCAAGGGATACAACCCCACCTGCTTGAAACCCGTCTTAAACACATTCCATATGTACATCCAGACCCAGTCTCTACCATTGTTTCCAAGAAGAAATCACCCCTAGGCTCAAGTAACGTGTCAATTGCTAATGATAACGTTTTCTCCCAAAAGCGCCTCCGTTACTTCCGTTATAACAAGATAACACTAGGCGACAGTTTCCTAATTGTCAAAAATCCAACTTTGGCTACCTCTATCACAGATTGAGAAGTATGCTCAAGTTTTCCAGTTATAGCTGCCTCTATCTACTTGATAGTGACGTAAGCTTTAGCCTCCTCAGGTGACGACCTCCACTAATCATTAAAACCTCAAGGATCCTAGACATCGTTCCTAACTATCTAGTGATGTTTGAACTACAATCAAGGCTTGATTCCTCCGGGATACGTAGGTAGCCTTTCATAAAGGTCCAGCCATCCGACCACATTGGTCACCTTTTTCTTTCCCCGTTCCTCGATGGTGCATAAACTTTGCATAAAAGTCTAATTTTTTGACCACATGGGTCACCCCTTTTTATTTGGCACATTCCTAGTAGGATCGGTTGTTTGACCTCCTAGGTCACCCCGTTTCCATCCTTATAGGGAGGGACCAATATCTCTTTGCCATTGTCCCAAGGAGGCCAGGTAGGTGACCTCTTTTGGTCACCCAATTCCAACCTGTGCCTGCAATTCCATTCCAGTTCCAAAGGCAATGAAAAGCACAGTTCAGGCTTACTAAGTCGCGCGACATAACAAGCCATGTCGCGCGACATAACAAGCCACATCAGACATCAGACATCAGCAACATGCTGCATCCCCCCAGGGCAATCCCCGACATGTCAATAGCTGTAAATGTCAGACATACACTTCTCAAATGCATAAGGGAGGGTTCATTTACCCCATGTACACCCGTTGCATTCATATTCAAACCAAAAATCCATTCAAGTCATTCAATTCAAGCCATATGCCATACCATTTCATAAGTGCGTGCAATAAAAGGCTAACAATGTACATACAAAATGAAATAGGCCAAGTCCAAAAGATGTGCATAGCAAAAATAAAATGATATGTTTTCCCTAAAAGGGTACAATAACCAAAAAAAGTCATAAATATCTAGGGGGAAGGGGGCTACTCTGAGTCATCTCCATCATCCTCTCCATCATCATCCTCTCCATCATCTCCATCCTCGCTGTCATCCTCAGCCTCCTCGGGCTCATCGTCAGGATCATCAGAAGGTGCCTCATAGGCTATGGTCTCCGTGCGGTAATAGTCATCAAGCTCAGTGATGACAGTAGAATCAAGCTCATAATCTGTGGCTGTCCCAGCCCCACCATCCTCATCCTCATCATCATCAATCTCAATGGTCTGTGAAGAGGCACATTTGGCCTCTTCGTCCGAGGCGTCGGTCCACTAATGCCTCCGCTGGTGCCTGCGTCATCAGTGCGACTCTTCTTCTTTCTCGGCTGGCCAGGTGGAGAGATATCGATCGAACCCTGCGACTGGCACTGATTCTTCCAAAAGCTCATACCTTTCTGGAGCTTGCCAATCATGCCCACAGCGCCGGTATAAGCCCTGGTCAAGTGCCTGTAAGCCTGAGCCGACACCTGTTACAAGCAGACATAATAAGTGTCAGAATGCAGTTCTTGATAACAGAAAGAGATGCAATCAATCCAAAAGATGTGAGGAACAGTACTTACAGTTCTAGAACCTCGCGGGAGCACCAGATGAGGGTGAGTCTGTGACATATCAATATGAGCTCGCCTCATGCGACCGCCACCCTGGTAATCAATGATAGTCGGGGGCAAAGGAGGTCTAGCTACATAGCCAGTCGAGGGTCCTGCGCCCTGAGCACCATAGCCAACCCTGGTCTGTGGGGACTGAAGATATCTAGCCACGTACAAAGTGTAATCCCCATCCCGTGTGAAGAGATGTGCCGCCATGCCTACGATTAAAGCATCCACATTCGCCAACTGGCGAGGCAGCCACATCCTAGCTGGAGGATCATCAGGGATCCGAGCATGCCTATTGGGCCCATGCTGTCTGTACACTCTCTCTCCTAAATATAAGGCATCTCCAGACAAACCCACCAGCAGCTTGCGACACTCTGTCAAGTGCGCAGCATGATCCAAATCCAGATCGTCATAACGGCCAGTCCATGGGAACATACTCAGCCTCGGTGGAATCCCTCTCAAGCACCTCAGCGTATCATGATACGAGGCCGTAATCCTGCACCTCGAACCCTCCGGTGTCCTAGTCTGTCTCCTGGCACTCTTCGTCCACCGTCTGAGAGCAGGAATGGTGGTGGCAGGAAACTCATCCTGTATCTGCCACTCGTAACAACCAAAATACTCGAAGGCCCAAGCCTGAAAAGAAGAAGAAGAAGTCAAAACAAGGAAAAGGACAGAATGAAACGCGCAAAAGAAAAGAGGTCAAGATGAGAGAATACCTCAAAAGCCAGATGACAGCAGGTAAAATACTTCGCCTTCCCTCTACTGACATCATCTAGGGCCAAATACATCTCAGCTAAACCGGCCTCACCCCAGGATAGATTCCCCACGGTGTCCCAGGCTCTCAAAAGCTCCAACAGTGAAATCAAGGCAGTAGATACGCTGTTAATAAACAGCATGTCAGAGAAACCCACCCATACGAAGGCTCTAGCTAATCTCTCGGCTCTCAGCCGGCTCTCAACAGGGTCATCAACGACAATGTAGTCCCTGCACTGCTCCCCAACCAAGCCATGTAGCTCCCCCAACTCATATCCATTCCCCTTCTTGATCCGGGGAACAAAACCAAGTAAGCCCATAAAATCAGCGCATCAGCAATAGGCTGGGGCTCAACTCCCTGTGCAGGCTCCTCTATGTAGAGCGGCTCATCCGTAAAGGGCAGTCCTGTGATGATCGCAAAATCCAGTGGTGTGACCGTCGTCTCACCCCAAGAGAAGTGAAACGAATGAGTGGTCTCCCACCAAAACTCTCTAAAGGCCCTCACCAAGTCTACACTCCTCTGAGTGCCTCCAATGGCCTTTGCCATCTCAAAGAATTGCCCTAGCCCAGCGGCGTAAATCATGCCCTTAGGCGAGTCCATCTGCTCCTGGCTAGCCGGCAAGCTCTCCCATAGCCTGCCAATCACCTCAGGGGAGCCACGGGTGCGCAATCCCTGCAAGAAAACATGGCACAAATATGAATATTTCGCGCTATTTCTTGAAATCATCTCAAATGAAAAATAGGTCAAAATCTATCATTAAAAGAGCATGCATTCTAGTATCACATTTCCTAGGTCAATCTATGTTCACATGCCAGTTCATGTCAATTCATAGCACAGTCTGAAAAATCCAGTTCAAATTGATTTCACCCAAATCGAAATTTTTTCAAAAAACCTAGTTTTCTTACCTCATCCTTCTTCCTGGCATCCGAGGTATGCTCATCGAGCTGTGGGTAGAAATCCCCTCTTCGTGCTTCCGGAAGAAAGGGCCTTTGATTCCTCTGCACCCCCTTCCTTCGAGTAGCTAATTCGGCGTGTTGAGGAGCCCTTTTGGTCGGATAGAGCCTAGGAGGCATTTTCCAATTTGAATCGAACTAAAGTTGTTTGATTTCTCTAGATCCCTCTCAAATCTCCCTCTGATGTTGCTCTCTCTCTTCTCGCCGTCGCCTCCCTCTCAATTTCAAGTCTAATTGAATTTCAAAATGGCGACTGTGCGATTTTTAATGAATCTGTCCACAGGGCCTATTATGTCGTGCGACATACTAAGCCCCTGTGGCTGATTTTTACAATTTTACCCCTGAAGGCTCCATTTTACAAATTTTGTCCCCCATGGGCCTGTTTTGCCCTTTTGTGCCCCTGGCATTTCTAATCATGTTCAACCAAATTTTCCCTCTAGTGCCCCCGAGGCCTATTTTTACAAATTTACCTCTGTGACTCATTTTATTTGCCCTTGGCATTTTCAATTCTATTTTCAAATAATCGGGTACGTCCCGTTGCTTTATAAAAATTATCGGGTACGTCCCATTTTCTTTACAAAAATTATCCGGATACGTCCCACTTTTCTTTACAAAAAACTATTGATTCCTTCCTACTTCTTTACAAAATCCATCCTTTTTCGCGATCTCCGTTATTGCCAAATGGGATAACGTTTCCTCCGGGAAATCCTCCGTTATCGCCAAATGGGATAACGTTTCCTCCGGGAAATCCTCCGTTATCGCCAAATGGGATAACGTTTCCTCCGGGAAATCCTCCGTTATTGCCAAATGGGATAACGTTTCCTTCGGGAAATCCTCCGTTATTGCCAAATGGGATAACGTTTCCTCCGGGAAATCCTCCGTTATCGCCAAATGGGATAACGTTTCCTCCGGGAAATCCTCCGTTATTGCCAAATGGGACAACGTTTCCTCCGGGAAATCCTCCGTTATCGCCAAATGGGATAACGTTTCCTCCGGGAAATCCTCCGTTATTGCCAAATGGGATAACGTTTCCTCCGGGAAATCCTCCGTTATTGCCAAATGGGATAACGTTTCCTCCGGGAAATCCTCCGTTATCGCCAAATGGGATAACGTTTCCTCCGGGAAATCCTCCGTTATTGCCAAATGGGATAACGTTTCCTCCGGGAAATCCTCCGTTATCGCTAAATGGGATAATGTTTCTTGTTAAAAATTTCAGTTATTGCCAGAAGGCAATAACATTTCAACTTTTTTCGCTTTATTTCGATCTCCGTTATTCCAAGGTGAAGGAATAACATTTCGACTCATTTCACTCTTTTTCGATCTCCGTTATTCCAAGGTGAAGGAATAACATTTCGACTTTTTTCGCTTTATTTCGATCTCCGTTATTCCAAGGTGAAGGAATAACATTTCGACCTTTTTCGCGATCTCCGTTATTTCAAGGTGAAGGAATAACATTTCGACTCAGTAAAAGCTCGAACTACGACCTGGCTTGATTCCCCCGGGATACGTAGGTAGCCTCCTGTAGGTTTAGCCAATTTGTCACATATGACGCCCCCTTTCCCCAGTGGATTCCGAACTATGATTATGGCTTGATTCCTCCGGGATACGTAGGTAGCCTTTCATAAAAGGTCCAGCCACTCGACCAACTTGGTCACCCAATCCGTCTCGGCATTCGCCAGATTGGATCCTTTTCTATCGACAACCCCACTCGCCCTGCAAGTGACGTTGCCGAGGGGCTTCTTTAAGTACCCAAATCTGGCTCATGCCTTCCGATTAATTTTTCTGGCAATTCCGGTAATTTTTCCGGTAATTCCTCGGACTTTCCTACAAGTTCCGAAATAATTTCAGAACTGTTCCAAGCCTTTTAAGGGCTGAAGGGAATGGTTGGTGATTAAGAAACACGTTTTTCTTAATCCCAAAACCCTTCTAGAAGACTGCCACCTTGCATGTTTCTAGAAGAATCTGGAAGTGGCTACTTATGTCGTGCGACATAATAGGCCATAAAAACTTCTAGAAGGTTGCCACCTTGCATGTTTCTAGAAGGAAAACGGTTATGGCTTGTTATGTCGTGCGACATAACAAGCTCATGCAGGCTGCCTATAAATAGAGGCCTTCACCTCTCATTTGAGGCACCTCTCCTTCACCCCTCAGTCCCCCTCTATAGGGAATACGCCCAGAAGCATCCCCTCTCCTCACATACCCCCTAAAACATACACCAACCCTCCAAATCCCACACACACTTCCCATACACACACTTTCACACACATCAAGAAACCAAGGTTCTCACGGAATCAAGGCTCGACATCGCTGGACGGAGGAGGATGCTTGAAGGCTCCTATATCTAACTTGATATAGGAGTTGTGGATCTTCAAGGGTAACGCTCCCTTCCTCCCTATTTCTCCCTCTTTTAAACATATGTAGTTTAATCCACATAAATGACCTCAAATGTGTTGTAATAACTGAGATCTAATCTTTGCATATCTATTTTAGTCTCAGATCTCATAGATCCATCATTGTTTTACACATCATTTCATATAATCAAACCATTTTGACTTGGTTTTGCATGAACACTTGAGATGAGTGTGGATCCCGCATATCCACACCCTCTTGAAATGTTCACCATTGACAAACTTGCTCTCTGAGATCTGTTTGTAAAGTAACTTGGCCATATTGGTGCCTTGATACCTCTGCAAATCCCAGCTGAAAGGTCTCTGCAAAGTGTCTAGTTATGTCACGTGACATAGGCAGCCTATGTCACGCGACAAACATGGCCAGTTTGCAGAAACTGCATATTTTCAAGCTGTAACCTGATTTCAACCCTCATCATGTTATAATCTGATGTCTATCTGCAATTTAGATAGTATCTTCATGCATAAAATGACATCTTTTCATTAAAATACCATTTTCATACATAAAGGTGCATCCTTTGCACCTAAAACCCATTTTCATGCATTAAAATCATTCTTTTTGCATTCAAAATCTCTTTTCACATTGAAAATGCATCCTTTGCACCCAAACATCATTTTCATACATAAAATGCATCCTTTGCTTTCAAAATAACATTTTTATGCATCATTTGCACCTAAAATGCTATTTTTCCCATAAAAATGCCTCCTTTGCACAAAATCCTTTCTTTAAACCACAAAGATCACTTCTTTAAACCAAAAAGCATCATTTGCAACCCTAAAATGTCATCTTTTCACTAAAAATGTCATTTTTATCATGCATTTCCCCCATGTCCCCATTAGCAACCTTGGAACGGACCAGTGTAAAGATCCCATCTTTACATCGCTTCTTTCATAAAGGTTTCATAATTTCTTTAGAAAGGGACAACCTTGAACCCTATATCTCCGATTATCACTTAAAGATGAGTATGAAGCATTTATATGAGCTCGACCGTCTTAAAGTGTAGGATTGATGGGCTAAGGACCCTCCTTTTCCTAAAGAACCTCATTTTGGACTATAAAGAGAGTCATTCTCTCGATCATGCAAGTCCCGAGGTTAAAAATGCAATGATCACAAGTCCAAGATGAGGACGGGATCATAATCCCGAATACATAAAATCCAAGGAATCCCGAGCGACAACCAATAAATGGTTTGTACGTCTGGAAGACAACTTGGGACATTCCTTCCCCTTATTTTCAAACACATGCACACAAGAAAGCACGCAAGCAAGCACGATTAATGGGATCTTGGGAGACTTGCTCCGGCAAGGCACCTTGGGTGAACGACGATCCGTTCTTCCCAAGGGGTAACTTAACCTTCGAACCCATAAAACCTTTTTTTCAAAGTTTTGAGGTAATCAAAATGGCGTGGCGACTCCGTTTTTCAAATTAAACCGAATGTCTTCAAACTCGCGTGAATTTCCAATACACCGAAATTTGGGGCACACATTCACAGGGACAAGAGTGTGGGAACTCTAGGAGAGCCCTCGGGCAAGTTCGACTATTATGTCAGCTACGTCGAGGAGCCCACCAAGGAACCAATCAGCCAAAACAATGTCCAGCCCAACAATCCCGTCGTCATTGATCCTCTTGAGGCAGAAAACTCTGAGTTCGTAGCCATTGTGAAGTTCAACGAAAAGCTAGCATACTAGGAGGCAGAATACAAGACTCCCATAGAATGCATGGTTAACCAAGGCAGAATCAAAGTTTCACCCAAAGAAGACTTCATCAGTATCATCCAGGCCAACCCTCCTGTTGGTTATACAGACAAGGTTGTGGTATCAAAGATCTGCAGAGAGAAGATGACCTACCAGCAGTGTCTTGACAAAATGAGTCAGACCCTCCAGTCAATGAGTCCAGTTGTCACGGACGAGCTTACTGAGAAATTGCACCAGGATTCTCTAGATCCTCTCACCATCTTCCCGAGGCACTGACCTACGAATGATCCTTGACAAGCTTTAGATCAGTTTGAAGTTTCCAGCTTTCTAAAGACCGCCAACAAGACTGCTTCTCCCCAGGGCAACAGCAGCAAAGAGTAACCCCCCTGTCTAACCCAGTCAAACACTTCGATTCAATAAGTAGTGTAGGGTCAAGAGTCATGTGAGTCAGGAGTCTTCGAATTCCAGTCCTCCAAGTCATCTGAAGGCCTCACGCCTGAAGATTATGAATATGTAGCCAATGTCATCTTTCCTTTCGCTTTAAATGAAATGATAGATCTTTCTGAGTATCCTCTTATTGCCAACTTAACAAATGATAAATTAACTAATAACTTAACAACAGTTAATAATGAATCATTTGAACAAGATGCAAACACACTAAACGAACAATACATTAAAAATCTTTAAGCAGGTTACAGATAAAGAGAAAAACTGGGCCCAAGCTGCCGAGGAGGTTTTGACAAGTGTTAACTTGGGTACTGTCGAGGAACCTAAAGAGACACAGATTAGGAACTTCTTCCAGGGGGCTGAACAGGACAGACTGGTCAATCTGCTCAGAGAATACATGGATGTGTTTGCATGGTCATATAAGGATATGCCAGGGCTAGACAGCTCGATTGTGGAGCACAGAATCCCTCTGGCACTAGATGCCAAGCTAGTAAAGCAGAAACTAAGAAAGATCAAGCCAGAATGGTCTCTACAAGTCAAAGAAGAGATTGAGAAGCTACTGCGGGTAGCATTCATCAGGGTCATCGAATATCCGACATGGTTATCAAACATCGTGACTGTGACTAAGGCCAA
The DNA here is from genome assembly GCA_022495995.1 of Adenophora triphylla var. japonica. Taxonomy (NCBI): domain Eukaryota; kingdom Viridiplantae; phylum Streptophyta; class Magnoliopsida; order Asterales; family Campanulaceae; genus Adenophora; species Adenophora triphylla. The sequence continues at coordinate 390,291 of JAFEMH010001801.1, read as the reverse complement.
TGGGAAGGTGCGCTGCTGTGTAGATTTCCGGGATCTGAACAAGGCCAGTCCCAAAGACGACTATCCCTTGCCAAACATACACATTCTGGTGGACGCCACTGCTAACTACGAAGTTAAATACTTCGTTGATGGCTTTGCTGGCTACAACCAGATCAAGATGGCTGAGGAGGACCAAGAAAAGACAGCCTTTACCACATCGTGGGGGACGTACTGCTATACAGTGATGCCTTTTGGGCTTAAGAATGCCGGGGCTACGTATCAAAGGGTAGCAACTGCACTCTTTCACGATATGATCCACAAAGAAATTGAGGTCTATGTCGATGACATGATAATCCATTCCAAAGGTGTGGATGGACAACACTTAGTTGACCTACGAAAGTTCTTTGAAAGGTTGAGATAACATTCCATGAGTCTGAACCCTGCTAAATGCACATTTGGAGTGACATGGGGAAAAGTGCTTGGGTATATGGTCACAGAGCGAGGTATTGAAGTCGATCCCCGAAAGATCAAGGCCATTATGGACATGAGGCCGCCTCGAACCCAGACAGAGGTCAAAAACTTTATGTGCAAATTACAGTACATCAGCCATTTTATCAACCAGCTGACTACCATATGCGAGCCCATCTTCAAGCTCATGAAGAAGAATGCAGACACAGAATGGACTGAGGAATGCCAGGATGCCTTTGACCAAATCAAGGCGTACCTAGTACATCCCCTAATGCTGTGCCCCCCACATGGACAGAAACCTCTTTTGCTCTATCTCACTGTCACTGATACGGCAGTTGGGGCTATGCTTGCTCAGGAAAAGAAGGACTCTTGGGTAGAAAACGCCATTTACTTTGTCAGTCGGAAGCTGCAAGGAAGTGAGCTCAATTACTCAGCGTGTAAAAGACTTGTGCAGGATTGGTCTGGGTAGTCGGTAAGCTGAAGCATTACATGCAAGCCTACTCTGTGAACTTGGTCTCAAAAATGGACCCCATCAAATACATCTTCGATAAGCCTTCCCTTTCGATGCGTCTAGCAAAGTGGTCGTTCTTCCTAGCTGAGTATGACATCAACTATGTGACGAGAAAGGCAATCAAGGGTCAAGCGCTGTCAGACCATCTGGCAAACTTCCCTAGCAATGAGGACCGAGGGCCTGAACCCCAATTCCCAGATGAAGGAATCTTCATAGTTGAGCCTGAGAACCGATGGCAGCTTTTCTTTGATGGGGCTGCTAACAAAAGGGGAAATGGCGTAGGAATGCTACTGGTCGATCTGAAAGATGAGCACACGCCAATAGCTATCAAGTTGAACTTTCCTACCACGAACAATGCCGCAGAATATGAAGCTTGCATTGTTGGTTTAGAGGCTGACTTAGAAAGGAATGTCAAGGAACTCGAGGTCTATGGAGACTCAGCCCTGATCATCAACCAGGTCTCCAACAAGTGGAAGACTGTGGATCTTAACCTTCAGAGGTATCTTGCCTACTTGGAAGAGTTGACTGAGCAGTTCAGAGAAGTGACTTTCCATTACCTACCGAGAGACAAGAACAGATTTGCAGATGTCTTAGCTACTATAGCCTTATTGGTAGAAATCCCCGAGGGAAAGGCGATAAAACCATTTAGAGTGGGTAGAAGAGAAGCCTCGGCTTTCTGTTGTGAAATAGACTTGGGACCCGAGCCTGTCAAGGAACCCTGGTATAGTCAGATTTACGAGTTCCTCAAAGATGGGGAGTCAGCTTTCAGAGATGAAGAAGGTAGGCCAAGGGAAGGCATCAAAGCCAAGAGCTTGCAAGCCTTGAAACGGTTGGCCTCTCACTATGTCATCCTAGGAGGCGACCTGTACAAGAAACGGTACCAAGGACCACTCCTCTTATGTGTCACCTAAGAAAGGGCAAGAGAGTTAATGACTGAAGTCCACAATGGTCCATGCAGTCCTCATATGAATGCCAGAGCGTTGATGTAAGAATCCTCAAAATGGGCTACTACTGGATTTCCATGGAAACGGATTGTGTCCAGCATGTCCGAGAGTGCGACAAATGCCAGCAGTTTGCCAACCTCAATCATCTTCTGCCTCATGACCTGTACTGCATGACGATTCCTTAGCCGTTTGCAACTTGGGGTATTGACGTGATAGGGAAGATAGCCCCAGAAGGAAGCAATGGGCATGAATTTGTGTTAGTGGCATGCACTACTTCACTAAGTGGGTAGAGGCCAAGTCCTACAAGGTCCTCACTTCCAAGAAGGTGGCCCAGTTTGTCAAAGAAAACATCATGTGTAGATATGGGGTGCCCAATGAGGTCATTTCAGATAATGGGTCGCACTTTGAAGGGGACTGCGATAGATTGCTGTCAGAATTCAGAATCACTCGCCACAAATCGTCCCCATACAGGCCTCAGACCAATGGAGCAGTAGAAGCTGCCAATAAGACACTCGAAAGAATTATCCGAAAAATGGCCACCCGTGGTCGTGACTGGCCCGAAAAGCTGCATCTGGCACTCTGGGGCTACAGAACGTCTGTTAGAACAGCCACGGGAGAAACTCCCTTCGCCCTGACCTACGGGATGGAAGCAGTACTGCCAGTAGAGTTGGAAATCCCGTCATTAAGGGTCCTCCTGGAAAACAACGTCAATGAAGTAGAATGGTTACGCAACCGGCATGATGAGTTGGCCCTACTCGATGAAAGGAAGCTAAAAGCCATGGAACACACCCGAGCCTACCAGAGGCGAATGGCCAGAGAATTTGACAAAAAGGTCAAGGCCATAGACATCAAAGAGGGTGACTTAGTGCTGAAAGTAAAGCCCCCTACCAGAGACAACCCTCTGGGGAAATGGGAACCCATTTGGATTGGCCCGTATGTGGTGCAGAAGATACTCTCGGGAGGAGCAATGAAGCTTGCGGACTTGGACGGCAATCCCTTTGTTCACCCAGTTAACGGTGACAAGCTCCGCAGGTATTATGTCTAAAAAAAATAATAATAATAAAAAAATAAAAAATATATAAAAAAAAAAAGAAAAGAAGGAAAAAATATATAGTGCAAAAAGAGTAATGCCCAGCTAGGCTGAAAACCAAAAAAAAGGGCGGTCTAGGCAAAAGACAGGGTTGCACATAAAAAAAAAACAAAAATCCCAATAGTTCACCAGAATGAACTACGAAGACCTGAGCCCCTTAGTCTTTCTTGTAAAAGGGGAACGTAGGCAGCCAGAAATGGTTCGGTCTAAACAATAAATAAGACATTCAAAGTTTCCATGAAATGTGTCTTATAATTTCTAAGATAATATCTCTTGTTAATTACAAGTCAAAAACTTTTTGATGAGTTCAAGCACGGTCTACTCTTGACTCTGCTAACCTGCTACAAAGACTAAAATATACAATAAAAGACCTAATAATCTATTGTGTTTGCAAAAGGCAATAAGTGGATCCTAGGAATAGATCTCTCAGTGGTCATCCATCGAGTCTTCCTTGTTCTTCTTCCCTTTACCTCGACCCCGTCGAGTGTTCTTCCTCTTCTTCTCAATGATGTCGGTCTCCCTCATCCCTATCTCAGGAATCCTCACTGGAGCCTCCACCAAACCCGTGTCAATAAGTGCCTTCTCTACCCTGGCACGAGTCCGTACCTCCTCCCTCTGAGCCTCAGTAAGAGGAGCGACCTCCGATAGCCTCTCATATCCGGCTTCCATATCCCTAATAAGATCACCTGATTGGTTATAAGAGCTAGCCTTGGCCTCAGCTTCCCTCAGAGTCCTGCTCGAGTCACAGTCAGCCCCCAATAAAGCCTGACGTCTCTCTCCCAAAATGACCTGAGTCGCCCCCATCTCCTTCTCATACCAGTCCAAGTATGCCGTGGTCAAGATAGTACTCTTCCTGCTCTTGAGAATAGCCCTGGGTGGAAAAGCAGCGTATGTCCAAGCCCTCGAGAAAAATGAGAAGTTGGCTAGATCCCTAATGTCAAAAGATGCTACCTCCATGGTACGGATGTCCTCCCAATCGTCCAAAGGCTCCTGCAAGGTCATAAACTGCCTGGACACTAAGTAGGGGATGTAGAAGGATGACCAAGAAAGTCCCGAAACCCTCACTATATAGGACTCCTGAAATGTCCTCCGAGTCTGCAACCTCTAATGAGGCACCCACCAGTGAATGTCAGAGGTAGACAGCCGAGCCATTATCAGCTCCCAGCCACCCTGATCATGTTGCCTAGGTGCACCCCTTCGGGAAATCACCCAAGGGCACTGAGTAGGCGAAGCTCCAGGCAAAGCCCCAAGTCTCTCCTGTAACCATAGAGTCAACACAGCGGGACTCCCAGACCTCATGAAATGGTCTCCCCTAGCCATCCTATCAATGCCATGCAGAGTCTCCCCCAGAATCAGAGGAACAATATCCTTCCCAGCCCTGCAATCCCTGACCATGTCCAAAAGGCCACTATGGCAGACCCCTAAGGACTCGGCGGTGAATAGAAACGAGGACACGCAGAGGATAAAAGCATCCATAGCCACTGTGGTCGCAGCCATATTCGGAGACCCAAACCTGCTCGGGATATCAGAAATGTCAATCCTGTCAGGGGCTACCATCATCCCCTCGGCTTCTTTCGTAGAAATTTGCAGAAAAGATGCCAACTTTACCGTCACCGGCACGTCTCCGGTCAGAGGAATCGAAACGGCTTCAATTTCTGGACCCCCAATCAATGCCCGGAAGTCTTCGAAGGTTGGGACGAGTTCATTGTAAGAAAAGCAGTAAACGTGTCTCCGGACGTCCCAAAACCTCGCTGCTGCTCTCAAAAGGTCCCAATCGGGCGGGAGATCCTTCAAATGCCATAAAGACTTGATCTTGAAGGTGGTATCAAACAGCCCCTTATTAGATTGAAAGTTGTGCCTCATCCAAGATTGAAGATCGGACAGAAAACGGTCTCTTTTCCCCTTTTGCAATCTGACTGGTTTCTCCATTGGCTGTGATCGAAGTTGATAATTTTTGGTCAAAAATATGCTCTGGGATCAGTTGGGACAAGTCTAGGGTGAAAATGAAATGAAAAGGCCTTTCCTTGATTTTATTTGAAAAAAATCAGTTCAGACAAGGGTTCCAGCCGCACGGCTTCTTTTGCCCAGGACCTGGCCGGACGGCTTCTTTCGCTTCTGCAGAAAAAAAATCTGCAGCAGCTTTGGCTGCTGCCCAAGGGAGTTCTCACCCCACTTTCTCAATGAAACCTGCATAAAAACATGTTCAAGCACCATTCATGCAATCACATATCATCACAAACCATTTTGTCCCAGTTTTCGCCCCATTTCCAAGCAAAAAAGCTGCCCCAAGGCTCATGTAATATGCAAAAACATAATGCATGAATAAGAAAAGCAAATAAAAGATCATTACATTGTCTTTGCCTCCTTGGCGCTCAAATAAAACGAAAAAATAACAAAATGTGCCTAATTGTTCATTGTTTGTCTCTCTCCTTCTCCTAGTTCAAACTAAGGAATCCCAAGCCTCCGATTCATCTTCATCACTGCTTAGTTCGTAGAACTCAGGATTCCTCATCAAATCTTCATTATCACTCACATCAGACAGATTGACGGTCATGTGCTCATATTCCGCCAGCTGCTCTAAGATGTCCGTGTTAGGCCCCTGTCCCCGAGGCACGACGCTGGTGGATGAGGACTGATACCCTGAGGCTGATGAGGCAGAGGCTGTGCTCCCAACGTGCCTTCTCTTGCGCATGGGCTCCTGCACATTCGCCCCAGCCCTGGAAGCGCAGGCCAGCTTCCTCAAAAGGGACAGAGCCACCTCCATCCAGCCCCTGTTCTGCCGTACCAAGCCATCATAGATAAGAGCAGGAACCTGCGATAAAAGAGAAGAAAAACTTAGAAAATCTCAAAAGAAGCTCAAAATCGCAGAACGTAAAGAAAGCAGAAAAGAGAAGGGACCTATAGATACTTACAGTTCTATCAGCAGGCAGAGTATACTGGGGCTCCCTCGTGTCAGGAATGGGCACCATAAACCTCCTCGGTACCCCGTTCACCACATAGGATAGATGAGCAGGAGGCATAGGCGGATCAGTCGGCTCTGCTTCCCCATACCCCTGAGCGATGGCTATCTTTACTAGCTTCTGCGGCGTCCTCAACCGCGCCTCCACGAAGGTAGCGTACGGGGTAGCAAAGTCAAAATACTCCTCGGCCGCCACGCCAGCCTGATATATCTCTATCTCATTCGCTGACCAATGCCTGGGCTGCAGCATGAGCGGTGGAGGGTCATGAGGGGTGATAGCACCTAAAGGAGGGACATGGCCATGCTGCCTGGAGAAGCGGTCCCCCAAGTAAATGATATCACAGGTCAGCCCTGTCAGCCACCTCCTCTGCCTGGTCACCACCAAGGCATCCCCTATCAAAGCCTTCGGGTACCTCCCCCAAGGATAGAAGTCCACCCCCTCGTGACCGTCTCTGTTGATGACCGGTTTCACCATCTTATAATCAAAAGTAATCCTGGTCTTCCATGTAAACTTATCTCTAGCCTCTCCCCTTCATCGAATCATGGCCGGGAAGATCGCCGGATCACTCTGTTGGTTCCAAGGAAAGAACCCGATCACCTCACAGAACCAGACCTGCATGTTCAAAATAAAAGGTCATTTCTCTCATAAAAATCTCAAGACAGAAAAATAAGAGAGAGAAAAGAAAGTGTGAATACTTCAAGAGCAAAAGAAAAACAATCCATAGAAGCAGCCTTATTTCGGCTGTACAGAGCCAAAGAGAAGTAGAGCTCAGCCAATCCGGCCTCACCCCAAGAGACTGCCCCAACCTCATCCATATCCTCCAAAGAGTCAAGAAGGCAAAACATTTCCAATGTCCCAGAATTCGCAAAAATGGTGACTGACAGCATCAACCACAGAAAAGCTCTCGCGAGCTGATGGGCAGTCACCTCATTGGCGGCAAACCCCTGCATACACTCCAGAACTGCGACCTCAACAAGCCTCGTCTCCATCCCAAGCCCCTTAGGACGGAGGTCAAACCCTACCAAAGCTCTGAAATCGGCTGCAGAAATGTGGTCTCTCCAAGTCACAGGCCTCCCAGTGAACTGCAAGCCGGTGATAGCAGTGAAGTCAGCGGGAGTCAGCGTAATCACTCCCCAGCTAAGATGAAAGCTGTGGGTGGTGTCCCACTAGAACTCCGAAAGGGCCTGGACCAGCCCCTTGCTCTTAGAGGTCACATGAATGCCTCTACTGATAGCCTCGATGAAAGAATCAAGGTCAGTCGCCATCACCAGCTGCTTAGGAATCACCCCATCCTTTTCGAAGTTGGGCATCCTATCCCACAACTTCACCGCCACCTCAGCGGGTCCCCTCAACTTGCTCTCCTATAGGAAAACACAACAAAAAATGTGTTAGTCCTTCATTTCATATCAAAAGCATGCATATATTCAAAAGTGCACATATTTTTCAAAGAAAAGCATTCATAAGAGATTTCTAGCATCCTTTGCCTAGAAAACGTGTCCTTCATCATTTGAAACACATCATGTCGAGCACATTGCTCGCCTAAGTGCAAAAGTCCAATTTTCACGAAATTCTTTGCACATAAGATTTAACTTTCCAAGATGGCATGCATGAATCCTTTTCATCGTCCAAAATCTTGATTTCCCATCCATGATCAGAAATTGACCTAGTTCTAGCACATGCAAGAACTCCGTCACATTTTAGACATTATTTTTCTTACTTTATTTTCAAAAAATGAGTCATTCTCATATTTTTCAAAATAAATTGTACATGCATGTTCATTTATGTCCATACCCTCATAGGTTAATCATCAAACTCCCAAAAATAATCAACAATATCACAAGAAAAAATCAAAAAAAAAATTTATAAATTTTTTTTTTTGGGTCAAGCCCTAAATCAATCAAAATTCAATCAAAATTGAAAAAATCAAGCGAATCAAGAATGCTTACCCCAATAGATTGAGGTTTCATCGATTTATGCTCTCTCTTACCGGGATAGAGCTCGGAAGGAGGAGTATTGAAGTCGTATTTTTGCTCGGTTCGAATGAACTCCCTCCTCCTCCTCCTCGCGGCCTCCGACAAGGTTCTCCGCGCTTGCCTAGGCACAATGTTTCCCTCTTGATCCATCTTAAGCTAGGGAAGCTAAGGAATTGGAGATTTTTGAAGGATTCCTCTCTTTTTTCTCCTCTCTCCTCGGCAGAAACGAAACAACAATGGCGCCCTTGCCCGTTTCAATTCTGTTTAAATTAATCTGGTGAAAATAGGTTTAAAGCCGGACGACTTATTTTTCTCCACCTCATGCCGGGCGGCTTCATCCGCTCTGAACTGAATTTACACTTTTGCCCCTGGACTTTCCATTTACGCATACAATTCCCATTATCTCCTAACCAGAGTAAAGCTGCTTCCCAAGGATATCCATTATCTCTAAGTAGAATAATTTTTCCTCTCAAGACGCCTCCGTTACTTCCATTATAAAGGAATAACGCTAGGTGACACCCTCCGAATTGTCAACACTCGAACTTTAGCTACCTCTATTTCCTAGATAGTGAAGTACGCTTCAGTTTTCCTAACTTTAGCTACCTCTATCTCCTAGATAGTGAAGTACGCTTCAGTTTTCCCAACTTTTGCTACCTCTATCTCCTCGATAGTGAAGTACGCTTTAGTTTTCCAACTTTAGCTACCTCTATCTCCTAGATAGTGAAGTACGCTTTAGTTTTCCAACTTTAGCTACCTCTATCTCCTAGATAGTGAAGTACGCTTCAGTTTTCCCAACTTTAGCTACCTCTATCTCCTCGACAGTAAAGTACGCTTTAGTTTTCCAACTTAGCTACCTCTATCTCCTCGAAAGCGACGTAAGCTTTAGATTCATCAGGTGACAACCTCCATTAATTGTCAAACCAGGTGACAGCCTCCATTAATTGTCAATCAGGTGACAACCTCCATTAATTATCAATCAGGTGACAACCTCCATTAATTGTCAAACCAGGTGACAACCTCCATTAATTGTCAATCAGGTGACAACCTCCATTAATTGTCAAACAAGGTGACAACCTCCATTAATTGTCAAACCAGGTGACAACCTCCATTAATTGTCAATCAGGTGACAACCTCCATTAATTGTCAAACAAGGTGACAACCTCCATTAATTGTCAAATAAGGTGACTCCTCCATTAATCGTCAAAATCTCAAGGATCCTAGACATGTTCCTAACTATCTAGTGAGACTTGAACTACGACCAAGGCTTGATTCCTCCGGGATACGTAGGTAGCCTTTCATAAAGGTTCAGCCATCCGACCACATTGGTCACCCTTTTCATTCATCACTCCTCAGTGGTGCATGAGCCTTTCATAAAGGTTCAGCCATCTGACCACATTGGTCACCCTTTTCCTTAAAGGTTCAGCTATCTGACCACATTGGTCACTCCCTTCATTCGGTATATCCCCAGTAGGATCAGCCCTTTGACCTCTTAGGTCACCTCATTTCTTTAGCAAGGGACCAGTTTCTCTTCGCCATTCCCCAGTGGATCCCGAACTATGACTTGGCTTGATTTCTCTGGGATACGTAGGTAGCCTACTTTAGGTTCAGCCAATTTGTCACATATGACACCCCTTTCCCCAGTGGATTTTTCTGAACTACGACCTGGCTTGATTCCTCCGGAATATGTAGGTAGCCTTCTAAAGGTTCAGCCACTGACTACCTTGGTCACCCGATCCGTCTCGGCATTTCGCCAGATTGGATCCTTTTTTATCGACAACCCCACTCGCCCAGCAAGTGACGTTGCCAAGGTCCTTCTGTAAGTACCCAAATCTGGCTCATGCCTTCTGGTTAAGTTTCCCGGCAATTTCCCGGACTTTCCTAAAGTTCAGGGGCAATTTGGGAACTTTCCCAAACCTTCCAAGGGGCAAAGGACTTGCTAGGAATTAAAATTTCACGTAGTCCCTCGCTGGAAAGGCCTTCTAGAACGCCACCTTGCATGATTCTAGAAACAGGCTGAGTCATTAAAGGATAAGACCGCACGGCTTCTTTTGCCAAAGGTTAATGCCGCACGGCTTCATTGGGAAACACAAAACTGCCTATAAATAGAGGCCTCCTTTATTCATTTTGAGATACAATTTTGAGTACTGTTACTTTGCCCAACTGAAATCATGAATTTCCAGAGACCAAACCTCACTCAAAATCACCTCCCTCCTCTCCAAAATCCATCCAAAGTCACTCCTTCCTTAGGAAAACTTCAAGGGAGATAGAGGAACACCACCATTGGTAACCTCTCCTTCCTTTCTCCTTGAAATCTACTTATTATCTTGTTATATTGCCTACTTGCCATTTATCTTGCTATTTATTGCCTTTACATGTGATTTATTGTCATAAAGATCAAGTCTTTACCATGTAGATCATCATACCCCCTTTCCCCTTATCACATGGGATTCATGGAGAATCCATCCCAAGGATGAACAATAAGACCACAAATGGCTTGTTTAGGGTGGATCCCTCACATGATGATGTGAAAAATGTCATCTTTATCATATAAAAATGTCATCTTTACATTAAAAATGTCATCTTTACTTTCATAATGTCATCCCCTTCCCATTGACCTTGCTTCCAAGGATTGTCCACCTAAATGGTTCTTAAAGGACATAGGAAAGCCTTAAAGGTCTTCCCTTTACATTCCTAGCCTTAGTTTTCATAGTGTTCATTACAATTGTTTTCATAAAAATGTCATCTTTACCTTTAAATGTAACTCCCCCATGTCCCTCATGGTTGGATCACTCTCCAAGGATTGCCTAGTGACCTTCCTAAGGCACAAAAAGGCGTAGAATTAGTATAAAGATCCAATCTTTATACCCCTTCCCTTAGTCCCTTTTGTTACTTGAAGCATCTCTTGGGGCGTAGCGGTGTATAGGTCTCATCTTAACATCGTTTCCTCCACATAAAGATGCCATAGTCGAAGTCCCTTTAGAAATGGACGAACTTAAGACCCTACATCTTCGATCATCACTTGAGAAGAGCATAAATGTCCCTTTCAAGCTCAAATCGTCTCAAGATGTAGGATTGATGGACAAAGGTCCTTCCTTTCTAAAGAGTCTCATTCTTGGACTATAAAAAGAGGTGTCCCTATTTCGATCACATATGACCCAAGGTCACTTAATGATAATCATAAGTTCAAGAAGAGCACGGGATCAAAGTCCCGAACACATCAAAAATCCAAGGAATCCCGAGCGATAACCAACTCATGGTTTATACGTCCGGAAGACAACTTGGCACATTCCCTCCCTTTATCAAAATCACATCTCACACACGAAAGAACAAAAGCAAGCACGAAAATTGGATCTTGGAAGACTTGCTTCAGCAAGGCTCCTTGGGTGAATGCCAAACGTTCTTCCCAAGGAGTAACTTAACCTCTGGACCCTAATCCTTTTTTTCAATGTTTTGAGGAAATCAAAATGGCGTGGCGACTCCGTTTTTTCAATTTAAACCGGATGTCTTCAAACCGATGTGAGGCAGTGACCCCTTACACGAGAAAGAGGTTAAAAAAAAAAGGATAAAAATGCCGCCATCTTTTGGGCACACATTCACAGGATCGGCCATGAATGTCCTCCCGGCCAAAATGATGTACTTGCTAGGAATCAAGCCAACCGATCTAAAGCCATCAACTCAGACGATCAAAGCTTATGACTCAACTTCTCGCTCAGTCTTGGGGGTAGCCACTCTGAACCTGTGGTTCGGAAACAGATGATACCAACAAACTTCTAGGTTATCGACATCCCGATCACCTTTACTGCCATCTTGGGTCGGCCTTGGCTCCACCAAATAACGGGGTGGCATCCACTCTACACCAATGCGTGAAATTCGTTCAAGGAAGTGATCTCACCACCATTTACGGGGACAGTGTGACTACAAAAGGGACCAACACAAATGGCATCCCGGTCCTAGGAATCAAGCATGACAACGAAGGCACGATGCTGACAGGGCTCACAGTCGAAAATCCGAAGGCCCAAGTGTGCCACATAGACCTTCCCCTGACTTGGGACCGGATCCCTACTCTCAAAGATGTTGCTGAAGATAGGAAAGTTGCACGCGGAAAACACCCAGCTACTAACAAAAGAGGCTCGCACGCAACCTCTGACCTCCATCCCTACAGCTTCGACAGGTCTGTTACTTCACAAAGAAAACCGCCGATTTGAGCGAAGGCGCAGAAAAGAGGACAAAGCTGATCAACGCCAAACAAGATTGGTCGGCAACAATGGACAAATGGGAGATATTCCAACAAAGCCTTGAAAGGTTCAGAGGCCTCGAGCCAAACCCCGTCAGAAGAGCATTCCTCGACGCACCAACTCTACCGGGACCCACCACCACCACTATTCGCAATGAATTTTGGTTTGGGAAAACCCCCTCTTTGGCAGAAGAAATTGAAAAACTTTCTGTCATCACCCCTACCACGAAAAAGCGGGATAAGTCAATGTTCGAAATAACAATGCCCAAGGCAAGAAAGGAAGACTCCGAAGATGATGCCTGAAACGATCCGTCGCTACAACAACTCTTCACTGAAGAAATCGAGGTGCCAGACCTAATCAATTTTGTTCTGATACCTCTGTGGTAGCCGTGATTGGGGACAACATCTCAAAGCCTTTAAACCCTCGCATCCTCTCAAGCCCATCCACAATGCCACTAAAGAATTGGGCCACCTTCTCCGGACCTGCAGCCAGTAAGGATCAAATGATCAAACAGCTTGGCCTAACCCCTCACATCTTAGAGTCTAGCTTCGAGTCTGTGGTCTTTGAATTCGAGTCTCTCGAGTCATCTGATGGCCTTACGCCGGAAGATTATGAGTTCATGGCCAACCACGTATTCCCCTACGCTTTCAATAAAAGGTTCGACCTTTCTAAATATCCCCTCATTCCATCTTTAACAAATGATAAATTAACTAAATCACAAACAGTTAATAACAAATCACTTGATAAAGACGCATACACATTAAGCGAACAATACATTAAACAAACCTTTAAGCATGTTGTCAATACGAGAGAAAAACCGGGCCCAAGCTGCCGAGAAGGTTTTGACCAAAGTGAATTTGGGGACTGCTGAAAAGCCCAAAGAGACGCAAATCGGGAGCCTCTCCCCAGTGCAGTACGAGAACCAGAAGTCAATCAAGGGACTGGTAATGGCCGAACAACTGGCCGACTTCCCAACCGACTAGGCCAAAGGTCCCGAACCACAATTTCCAGATGAAGGAATCTTCGCACTTGAAGGCGAGAATCGATGGTGGGTTTTCTTTGATGGGGCAGCCAACAAAAGAGGAAATGGCATTGGAATGCTCTTGGTCGACCCAAAAGACGAGCAATACCCCAATCGCCATAAGCTAAACTTCGAGGTAACCAACAATGCCGCCGAATACGAAGCATACGCCGTCGGACTTGAGGCCGCCCTCGAAAGGAATGTCCAAGAGCTAGAAGTTTACAGAGACTCGGCCTTGATCATTAACCAAGTTTCCAACAAATGGAAAACAATAGACCCAGTCCTTCAAAGGTACCATGCCTACATGGAAGACCTCATCACGCAATTCAGAGAGGTCACCTTCCACTACTTGCCAAGAGACCGGAACCGGTTTGCAGACGCCTTAACCACCTTGGCTTCACTCGTAGAGATCCTCGAGGGGAAGGCGGTAAAGCCATTAAAGTAGGAAGAAAGGAAATTCCTTCCTACTGCTGTGAGATCGAGGTAGAGCCCGAGCCGATCAACGAGTCATGGTACAGCCAAATCTACCAATACCTCAAGAATGGGGAAACCTCTTTCATGAACGAAGAAGGAAAATACAAATAAGGAATCAAAGTCAACAACATTGTGGCCCTAAAACGCCTTGCCACTCACTTTGTCATCCTTGGGGACATGCTATACAAGAAATGCTACCAAGGACCACTCCTCCTCTGCATCAGCAAGGAAAAAGCAAATGAGCTCATGAATGAAGTCCACAATGGGGATTGCGGTCTCCACAAGAAAGCCAGGGCCCTGATACAGATCATTCTTTGAATGGGCTACTACTGGATCTCCATGGAGGTAGATTGCATCCACTTTGTCCGAAGCTGCGACAAGTGCCAACGGTTCTCCAACCTTAAAAATCTTCCCCCTCATGAACTCTATTGCATGACCACTCCATGGCCCTTCGCCACCTGGGGAATTGACGTCATCGGGATGATCTCTCCCCCCGGCAGCAACGGCCACGAGTTCGTCTTGGTAGCTATCGACTACTTCACAAAATGGGTCGAAGCCAAGTCCTACAAAGTGCTAACTTCCAAGAAGGTCGCACACTTCTTTAAGGAAAAAATCATATGTCGATACGGCATCCCGAACGAGGTCATCTTAGACAACGGATCTCACTTCGAAGGAGAATACGACAGACTATTGGCCGAATTCAAGATCACACGCCATAAGTCCTCTCCTTACAGGTCGCAAAATAACGGCGCAGTAGAAGCAGCGAACAAAACCCTCGAAAGGATCATTCGAAAAATGATAGTACGAGAGCGAGATTGGCCCGAAAAGCTGCACCTGGCACTTTGGGGCTACCGAACATCAGTCAGAACCGCCACAGGAGAAACTCCATTCGCCTTGACCTATGGGATGGAGGCAGTACTGCCCGTTGAATTGGAAATCCCATCACTCCGAGTGTTGTTGGAAAATGAGATCAACGAAGTTGAATGGCTCCGAAGTCGACACAAATGGCTCCGAAGCCGACACAACGAATTGGCCCTACTAGATGAACGCTGACTAAAGGCCATAGAACTCATTCGAGCCTACCAAAGCAGAATGGCTAGGCCTTTCGACAAGAAAGTCAAATCCCGAGACATCAGGGAAGGCGATCTGGTACTCAAAGAAAATCCTCCCACCCGAACCAACCCACTTGGAAAATGGGAACCAACATGGATCGGCCCGTTCGTGGTCCAAAAGATCTTCTCCGGAGGTGCCATGAAGCTAACAGACCTAGACGGCAATCCCTTCATGAATCCAGTCAACGAAAGCAAGCTTCGCCGATACTTCGCCTAAAGAAGATCAACTTTTCTGTCTCCCCGTCACTTCTAAAAAGTGTCGAACTACGGAGACCTGAGCACCTCAGTCCGGGGGGAACGTAGGCAGCCTTAATTGGTTCGGTCTAAAAACACAAAAAAAAAAACAAAAATATTGGATGCCAATCAAGGTTCAGATCAATCCAAACACGAAATCCAAAGAACTGGATGCCGTCAAGGCTCAAACTGGTTTGGTCTACAAACTACAAAAAAAAATCCAAAAACTGGATGCCGCCAAGGCTCAGACAAAAAGCAAGCAAGAGATCTTGCTTCTCGATAAAGCTTTAAAAGTAAATCACAAATCACCACAATTAAAATACTTCTTGATGAGGTCAAGCACGATCTACTCTCAAGCTCACAACATGCTAAAAGACAGCTTAATACATTTAACAAATAATGTGTCTGCAATGCAATGAGTGGATACTTAGGAGGTCATTCTGCGCCACTCGCGCTTGTCCCCTCGCCATTCTTTCCTTTCTTCCCTCGTCCCCGGCGAGTCTTATTTCGCTCCACGTGAGCCAACTCTGTCTCCCTCCTTCCTAGATCAGGGGTCCTCCCTATCAAGTCAAACAATCCAGTAGCTCGCAGGGCTTCATTCGCCCATGCTTCAGCTCGGATCTCTTCCCTGCGCGTCTGCAAAAGGGGACTCTCTCCGTCAGTCGGTCAACTCTGGTCTCGTAGTCAAACAAAACGTCTCCCATAACATCCTGAGGGTTAGACCAAGCTTTTACACTTCTAAGGTTGTGGCTGAGATGGCAATCTTGCCCCAGAATCGCTTCGCGCCTGCTCCCCAAAATCACTTAGGTCTGCCCGATATGCTACTCGTACCAATCCAGGTACTCGGTAGTCAAGACAACACTCTCCCGGCGTCTAAGGAGTACCAGAGGAGGGAAAGCGGAATACGTCCATACCCTCTGAAAATAAAGAAAGGCATCTGGATCTGTCATAGAGAAAGAAGTTACCTCAATGCTGGCAATGTCGTTCCATCCCAGCAAAGGCTCCTTCCTAATCCCAAACTGTCGAGCAACAAGCAACGGGATATAGAAAGAGGACCAAGACAACCCCGAAACTCTAACAACATAGGAACCTTCCTGAAAGGCTCTCCTAGTCTCAATCCCCCAGTGAGGAACCCACCAAATGATCTGATGCGTGCCAAGGTTAGCCATCCATCTCTCCCAAGCGGACTGATCCATATCCAATACAAGAGGTCGCTGAGCAAACGCCCACGGACTGAAAGATGACGGAGACACATGCATAGCTTGAAGCCTCTCCCACAACCACAAGGTGAGCAAAATGGGGCTTCCCCCTCGCATGAACCTATCCCCCATCGCCAAGCGATCAATGCCGTGAAGGATTTCCCCCAGAACCAAAGGTGCAATATCTTCACCGGCCCGGCAGTGCCCTACCACATCCAACAAGTCCCCGTCAAATACCCCAAGGGAGCTGACCATGAAAAGCGTTGCTATCACGCATAAAGCAAACGCGTTCCATGAGACATCACTCTCGCATCACCCATGAATCTCTCAGGCAAGGAAGAAATATCAATATGACCATAATCAAGTGTCATACCTTGCGCTTCTTCCAACGAAGCTCGAAGAAAGTATGCGAGCTTCACGCTCACGGTCGCACCACCGACCAAAGAAAGCGAGATGGCCTCCACCTATGCTCCTCCAAGCAAAGCCCGAAAATCTTCAAAGGTGGGCGCAATCTCGTTGTAGGAGAAGCTATACACATGCCTCCTAACATTCTAGAACCTTACGGCCGCCTGCAACAACTCCCAATCAGGAACTAACTCCTTAAGGGACCAAACCGAGCGGAGTTGAAATCTCACCTCAAAAGCCCGCCTATTGTGCCGCATGTGGTGCCTCATCCACATCTTGAGCCGCTCAAGGAAATGTGCTTGCCTCTCCTTTGAAAGCCTCGGGGAAATTCACGAAACGAACGACGAATCCATGACAAAAATGGAGGTTTCTTGAGAAAATGATGAAGAAGGCTTGAAATGACTGCAAATTGGGAATGGGAAGATAAGGAAAATCGAGATTTTCAGTAAATCTTATCCCCTCTCCAAAAGCAAGAAGTGGCCGTGCGGACCACTTTGCATGCATGAAGTGTCCGTACGGACCACTTTGCAACCTGGCTAAATTTTCAGCAACTGCAAAACAGTTGCTGCCCACAGCAGGACCTTGCACCCGATTGCTCAAAAATCCTGCCAAATTTGTTTCCAGCCCCCATACACTAAACACAAATGCATTCACAGCTCATGCAACATGCACAAAAAATAAAAGATAAACTAGAAACAATTCCTAGGCCAGTCCCCCGGAATCACAAATAAATAATACAATAATAAAATGCTATGCCAAATACAAGTATTTTACTACAGATACAAAATGTCTGCTGCTCTACGAATACAATACAAAAAAAAGAAGGAAAGCAAAAGGAGTCCTACTCCGAGTCCTCATCATCACCCTCGCCAGACGGGAACCCCTGCATCCCGGCAAACCCGACAGATACCTCATCATCATCGAAAAACTCGACTCCCTCCTTGATCGAGTACTCAAGGTAGTCCGAAGAAGTGAGCCCGGCAAAAGGATCAAAGAAGGGAAGCGAGGACGAACCCTCACCCTGCGCACTCGACAGAGGGAAGAACTGGTGAAAGGTTTGCGGCCTCCGAACCTCCGAAGAAGTCCCTGCATCGAAGCTATGTCGTTCCCGAACCGGCACCTCAGGCTGCGGCTCCGCCTCAGCCATAGAAGAAGGAGTATCCACAGACCTGCTCGAAGGCACTGGCTCAAAAGCCGCTGCACTCCGTGAAGACCCGCAGGTCATCTTCCTCAGAAGCTTCTTCATAAAACCCCTCAGCCCCACATACCGGCGGGTGAGCACGTCAAAGGTCCACCCTGAGACCTGCAAAACAAACAACAAAAGAAACGCTCTGCAAAATAGATGCAAAAAAATATATACTCGACAAAAGAGAGAACTACAGAACAAGATGCCAATATGGAAAAGAGTAAACAAACTCACCATAGCATCCGGATCAAGCCAGCAGATGGCAGGAGCCCGCTCTGGGATGGGCACCAATACCCTCCTCCTAGAGTCCCCACAGACATAAGTGAAATCCAGCCAAGGCACCGAAACATCTGGAGGACGCGCCGAGCTAGTCCGCCTCTCCCTTGCCAACACCTGCGACATCCTCAACTTCCGCCTGACAAAGGCCTCATACTCCTCGCCCTCCAGGATGAACTCCTCGGTGCCCACACCGGTCCGGTACCTCTCGAACTCCAACAAGTCCATATCAGTAGGACTCATCATGCGGAAGGGCGGATCTCTCGGAGCAATAGGAGGAATACCTGCTCCATGCTGCCAGAATACGCTCTCCCCCAAATACATGGAGTCACAAGTAAGACCCGATAGAAGCATCCTATGTCGTGTCATCAAGGGAGCACCCTCCAGCTCATCCTCGACATACCAAGTCCAAGGGTACAGCTGACACCCCTCCGGGCTGTCCCTCTCGAAGAATCGCTGCACATCCGTATATGTGACAGTGATCTTCCCCCGACCCATCCTCCTCTTCCTTAAAGAGAGAGCCCAGCATAACATAGCGGGATACCTAATCATGGCCTCGTCCTGCCAGTCCCACGGCTGGCACCGGAAGATCTCATAGCCCCACGCTGTAAGTGCTCCAATTTGAGCTTGTTAGTATTTTCGTTAGAAAATTAACGAAAGTTATAACATTCCTAACAATTCCTAACATCCCTAACATTTCTAACAAAGCAAGGGCAAAGTGGGCATTGTTATTTAAGGATAAACCAAGGAAAGGAATCAAAAAAGCAAAAGAAATTAAAGAAAACCAAAAAAGAAAGCTGCTTGGAACAAAAGCGTTTGTTAATTTGATTTTTTTTGAAAAATATTCCTTGTGTCCAAAGCCTGAAGCAGCATTTAATGAACAGTGCACGCTGAAGATCCCATCCGCGCGAACATGTTTGCATTTTCAGAGGGCTATAAATTGAGCCCTCCAGTCTCAAAAATAAGGGAGAATAACACATTTCCTCAACTGCACTTTGGCGAAAATAGGGAGAAAACAGTGAGAATTCCATATAATTGTCACCTTTTCTCCACTATTCAACCAAAATCACACTCACTCAAACACTCTCACATTCAAGCCTCAAACACTCTTACATTCAAGCCTTCAAACACAAACACAAAGAAGATAGGTATAACCTCCCTCTTCTTACCCTAAATCTCTCATCCATGCATGCATTTTAAAACTACAAAATGTAGTTCATTCATCTTCTTGTCTTAGATCCAAGAAGATCACCATGGAAGTTCATCTCCATGGATGATCTTCTACAAGGATCAACATTATTTTCAAAGTGTTCTTACTTTCTTGCAAAGAAAACACATTTTCAAAACCCTAAAACTCATTTTCATACATCAAATCTCATTTTCAAAGGATAAAATTCCCCTTCCCAAGCAAATGAAGTGCTTAGTCCTAATGTACCCCAATGATGGTTTGATATAGTTGATTCACCACTAAAATTTCAAGTGATCACTAATCAAAACCTAGGGAAATGGGGACAAGCATGGATGCCAAACCCCCATTAAAATCACATTTTCCTTCTTGAGAAGTTGCTGTCCAGTAGCAATTTTCTAAGACCCCAGTCCATGGTGTAAATTTTTGGACACAGATAAAATTGGAATTTGGTGTTGACTACAAAACACTTTTTGTAGCCAACATCAGGAGCTTTCCAGAAATATTTTTACTTTATTTTTTTCGTGAGAAAAACTCCCTTTTTTAAATTTTCTTTTGAAGGACAGATCACCAGTCTCTGGGAGTCCAGATCTCATATCTGAGATTTCCAGAAGGTTTTGAGTCCTCAAATCTTCTCCAAAATGGAAAATTCTTTCACAGAAATATTATTTGAGGTGTATGGAAGAACTTTCATTCTCTGAGTTTTCTCAGATTATGAAGTTTTGAAGCCCTTAAATCTATTTCAAAATCAAGTGTTCACTGCCTTTTTCATTCTGGTAGAACTGTTCTTTAACTTCCAAAAATCTTTTGAGTACCAAAACTCTACCCAAAAATCACACCAAATATCATGGGATCTTTCCAAAGTCTAATAAAGAATTCCCAATTTTTACTTTTCTGAGTTTCAACTTATTTTGGCCAAAACACACACACACACACACACAAATGATTTTCAGCTCGGAAGACTCATTTTACGAGGCATTCCGGGTGCACACTAACGTCCTTCCCGGCATGTAACATGACCTCCGAACCCAAATCTCTAATACCGGACATTTTTCAAAGTTTTGGCCCTTAAAACAAAAATGGCGTGGCGACTCCGGTCTTTTTCGATAGGTTTTTCAAAGAAACGAAAAATTTCAAAGTCCTTTCGGAAAAATTGGCACATCATCACAGTGGCGACTCCGCTGGGGAAAAATAAGCTTTTTCTAAAAAAAAAATGATATTTGGTATATTGGTGGAAACCATTAAACTTCCCGTTATCGCCTCCTAACTCGAGTCGGGGATAAATTGTGGTTTAACAATCCCACGCACCGGTATCATCGTTTTCAAAAAAAAAAAAAAGAGGAAAAGCTTTTGAGGGTCAAGCTTCCGTCCCGGCTTTAAAAATCATTTGTTGTGCGTGTTGATTTTTGCACATTTTCGTGTTGTTTTGGCCGCCTCGGAAAAAGTCAAAATTTTGACTGTCGGAATCATGTCCCTAACTGTCGGAATTTTTGTGCTTATGTGCTTATGTGCTCATTTCAAAAAAAAATTTCAAAAAAAATTTTCAAAAAAAAAAAGAAAATTTTCAAAAAAAAATCATGCATCATATTTTTAAGACACATAAAAATTTTCTATTTTACTCAGAAAAAGAAAATAGACTGCTTGCACACTACGCGCACGTGACCGTACACTGCACACTACGTTCCTAACCCGGGGAAATCCTTGTCGCGGCCCGTTTGGTCTTATTACGCCTCTCGGTGCAAGCACAGGACTACCCAAACATCCCATGGAGCCTCGTGTCGACCATGCACTTGTCCGTGACACACTTTGTCCGAGACCCGGTTGGTTTTTGGTTTGGTCTGTGTCATGCCCTGTCTGTGTATAGACCTTTCCTTTCAAGCCTTTGTCGGCATACCGACTCAATATCTTTCGGGGACCCTAATCAGTCGAAGTTACGCCGGTTTTCCGCCGCGAGACTTTGACCAAGATATTGACCGGCGCCTTGACTTCGGCTCTGACTGGCACAAATTATACACTGACTTCCAGCATGACACTGAGTCATCAAGGATTAATGATTATTCCATGCCTAATTACGGCCTAACTGACGACAAGTCAAGATCAACTGTGGACATTCATCAGTCCAAATCATGCCGACTTTTCGTCGAGCCCTCGGACATGATCTTGACTTTGACGTCAGCTTTGTCCGTAATTTGCATCGAATGCTCGTTAAGACTCGATTACCCGCCAGACTTTTAGGATCATTTTTCTTTCGGTCGGTGGGACCCGCTTGCCCTATAGGACCCTCGCCCGGCATCCACCTGGGAGGTCGAAATACAGGTGGAATACGAGGGGCTTATAGACGTAGTGACAGGGCCCACTGATCCAGGATCCAGAGTAGTTTGCGAAAAAGAAGAGAAATCTTTTCCAACCGACTAGGTTAATAAAACATGTTTCAAGTAAACGTGAATGAATAACTGCATGTTGCATGAGCCCAAAGCCCAAACACTTACCCTCCTTCAATTCCCAGACATCTGAACCCTCGTGTCTTTCCCCCGCAGCTCCTCACAAAGGTTGGTTCCGGACACCAGGTCACCGTTTGATTAGTTGGGAAGAGTCAAGCGCGTCATCAGCTTCGCCGTTTGTTCCGACTCCGGGTTTCAGAATGTCTGCATCAGCCGGTAATGATGGGGACAACGTCGCTCCGTCCTCCAAAATCCTCAAACGAGACCGGCATTGGATCCGGTTGGTAGAACGAGATGAGACTTCGACATGAGGCTCAAATTGACGACCTTAAGGGGTTGTCGCAAGTCATGGTTTGACTATCAGTCTCAATTCCGATGGCACTTTTACCGCAAAGAAGGAAGAAAGTTCTCCTCCTCTTCTTAATCATCCCGGATACATCAAGATACTACCCCAAGATTCCTATGTCTCCACCGCCGGGACTCCTGCCCGTCGACTTACAGGGCAACTGGCCCCCAAACAGCAGTCAGGGATGAAAGAGTTCGGCATACCGTCAGTTGTCCCCTCTCAAAGTGATGATCCCGCAAATATCGGCTGGGTGATGAAGATCGGGAAAGCAGATTGAAGAAATATGGTCGGCCATCAAAGCCACGGAGGAACGCCGGAACGGACGGCAAGCCTGGATTGAGGAGGCCACACGCCACTTCGGGACCTTAACAATCTCCCAAGCGGCGGGGCTCCCACGAAGGACAAGCATGTGCCTGTTCCCTGGATCTTAATACCTCTCATTATCCGGCGGAGTCCAACCATTCGCTTCCGAGATGAGCCCAGCAGCGGATCTCCTCGGACCCGGTTCAACTCAAAGTCATTCCGGCCAACCCGAGGTCCCAAATCCGCCACCGGTCGTAGAACACATTTGGTGGGATATACATGTATGTCGCCTTGAAAAGGGACTATCAGGACTGGATACACGAGGACCGTCCTCCTAAAAAGAAGAAAATTTCCTCCCAGCAGAAATTGAAAGAGAGGTTCGAGGCCGGCAATACCAGTGTGGGTACGCTCGGGGAGCCATCTGGGGGATTTGATTACTATGTACTCTACTCCAGCCAATCTTCCCCAAAGCAAACAAGGGTAGAAGAGCCAAAAAGCCTTGCCAACGATAGAGTTGAGACCTTCGGACACCGAGAATCTGCGGTCAGTCCCAACCCCCTCGGGGTCGGCCCAAGATTCGGTTTGTCCAGCTCCCGAGAGCATACCGGCAAAGAAAGACCAACGCCAGTTTGGCGCTCCCACTCAATCAACATGTTGACCGGAGATGGCAACCGCCACAAAAGGCCTCAGTATAACCCAGGGGCTTCAGCAAAGGTTCAACCTCGCAAGAAAAAGGCAGGAAGTGACTGGCTTGACGACTCTCTTTCTCCAGACAAGCACCAAATCTATGATCCCCGCCTATATGGTAGCATGATCACCTTCTGCGACGAAAACTTACCAAGAGATGTTTCCCAGCACAACGAAGCTTTGTACATCACCATTAAGCTCAACACCGTATCGCTCCCTGGAGTATTGGTGGATAATGGATCGGCCATTAATGTCCTTCCCCTTAGCATGATGGGGGCCCTGCGCATCAATGAAAGGTATATGATCCCATCTACCTGGATTATCAAGGCCTACGACGGCTCGTCTCGTCCCATCACTGGGACGGTAACCTGGAACTGCAGTACGAAACCCAAATGGTGCCAGCGAAGTTCCATGTAATGGATATCCCATCCGAGTTCACAGCCCTATTAGGACGTCCTTGGTTGCATCACATGAAAGCTATAGCTTCCACCCTCCACCAATGCGTCAAATTCATTAACCGACAAGGAGACCTTGAAGTCATAAGGGGTGACAGTTTCCTCATAGGGAACGAAGCAGAGACCGTCACTAAGCATGCTCTTAGCCAGACACCGGGGCTACCTCCTCCGAATCGACCAAGGGACTATCGGGGCAAGTCTCATCAGAATCCCCCAGAATCCGGTGATGCCAATTATGTCAACGCACTCAAGCGAGCAGACTCCGAAGAGGTTCGATTCATCAAATTCAATTGTCATTTCCAACATTTGGAGCCATACTGGAGGGAAACATTGAACACCGCCATGATACAGGCACACAAACCCCAGGTCCCTAATCACAGCTTTGTCACCATTCTTCAAACCCACTCTATGACCCTGCCAAGCAAGGAAATTTTCATGATAAAGATCGACAAGCATCGTCATACTCAACTCGAATCTATAAACGTCGTATGGGACGTCCTCCTTGCTGAACTGCATGTTAAGCCTTTCCGCTCAAGCATGGGGCACGAGATTTTTCCAGCAGCACACCGAGACGCAATACGTCCTTACATCTGGATTGAGCGGTCAGATTGTGACGAGGTAGAATTCCCCAGAATTGAGGAAGATCCCTACATCCACATGCTCAGTTTTCAGGCGCCGAACACAATTGATTCTGGTTCAGACGAAGAGATGATAGCAATGACTGAGGAAGGAGGACAGAAACGAGACGGCCCGAGTCATGAGGCCTCTGACAGCAATGCCGCTAAAGAATTGGGAAACTCTCTCAGGCCCGTCCGCGACCAAAGAAGAAATGATCACCAAGCTTGGATTGGTCCCACGTCCCTTTGTGTCAACCTTTGTAAAGTCCTCCGAGTCTCTCGTTGTTGAGTTTGAGTCTTCCGAGTCGTCCGATGGCCTCACGCCTGAAGACCACGAAATTGTAGCCAATACTGTATTCCCTTTTATTCTCAATGAAATGACGAACCTTTCTGAGTATCCCTTGATTGCCACTTTAACTAATGATGAATTAACTAATAATCTAAAAACAGTTAATAACGATTCACTAGACGAAGAAGCAGACACATTAAATGAACAATATATCAAAGAAATCTTTAAGCAGGTTATCCGGAAAGAGGAAAATCGAGCCCAAGCTGCCGAAGAGATTTTGACAAGTGTAAATTTGGGAACTGCGGAAGAGCCTAAAGAGTCGCAGATTGGTAGTTTCTTCGAAGGGACCGAAAGGGATGCCCTAATTGAGTTGCTAAAAGAATTCGTGGATGTGTTCGCATGGTCCTATAAAGATATGCCAGGCCTCGATCCTTCCATAGTTGAGCACCGAATACCGCTCGACCCAGTCGAAGCCGGTAAAGCGAAGCTAAGAAGAATTAAGCCCAAATGGTCCCTACAAGTGAAAGAGGAGATAGAAAAGATGCTCGGGCGGGGTTCGTCGGGGTCATTGAATATCCTACATGGCTTTCCAACATAGTAACGGTGACGAAGGCCAACGGAAAGATCCGGTCTTTGCGTAGACTTCGAGACTTGAACAAAGCCGGTCAAAAGATGATTTCCCCCTACCAAACATCGACATTTTGGTAGATTCCACGGCCAACCATGAAGTTAAATCCTTCGTCGACGGCTTTGCCGGTTACAACCAAATCAAAATGGTAGAAGAGGATCAAGCCAAAACGGCCTTCACAACCCCTTGGGGCACATCTTGCTACACGGTCATGCCGTTCGGACTAAAGAATGCTGGGGCTACGTACCGAAGGGCAACTACGGCTCTGTTCCATGACATGATCCACAAAGAAATTGAGGTCTATGTGGACGACATGATAATACACTCTAGAGGATCGGATGGCCAACACTTCGTTGATTTGAGAAAATTCTTCGGCCGCCTCGAGACCACGGCATGAGGCTGAATCCGGCCAAATGCACCTTCGGTGTAAGGCGAGGCAAGGTGCTAGGATATATGGTGACAAAACGGGGAATTGAAGTAGACCCTCAAAAAATCAAGGCGATAGTTGAAATGAAGCCACCGGACAACTGACGAAGTGAAATCCTTCATGGGAAGGCGCAATACATAAGCCGCTTTGTAAATCAGCTGACCTCGATGCGTGAGCCGATCTTCAAGTTGATGAAGAAAAATGCCTACACAAAATGGACTCCCGAGAATGCCGGCTCGCTTTTGAACGGATCAAGGCGTACCTCGTGAATCCCCGATTCTTTGCCCACCACATCGGCAAAAGCCACTATTGCTATATCTAAGCTGTCACGGGTACAACAATTGGGGCTATGCTAGCTCAAGAGAAGAAAGATTCCAAGGTCGAAACGCCATCTATTTCGTAGCGAAAGCTTCGGGAAGCGAACTCAATTACTCTGCTTGTGAAAAGACTTGCGCGGGTTTGGTGCAGGTAGTGGGAAAATTTGAAACACTACATGCGGTCTCACCCGATACATCTCGTCTCAAAGATAGACCCCATCAAATATACGTTCGACAAGCCTTCCATCTCCATGAGGTTGGCAAAATGGTCATTCTTTTTGGTGAATATGACATCACTTATGTTTCAAGGAAATCCGTAAAAGGACGCATAATGGCGAGAACATTTGGCCGATTTCCCAAGTGATGAGTCAGGGACCTGAGACCTCAATTTCCCGATGATGGAATTTTTGCTCTAGAAGGAGAAAACCGCTGGCAACTCTTCTTCGACGGGCGTCAAACAAAAGGGGAATGGAATAGGAATGCTTACAGTCGATCCTACTAACGAACACGCCCCCATGCAGTAAGGTTGAACTTCGAGGTCACCAACAACGGCTGCTGAATATGAAGCTTGCATAGCCGAGTTGGAAGCCGCCCTCGAAAGAAATATCAAAGGAATTGGAGGTGTATGGTGACTCTGCCCTCATCATCAATCAGGTCTCTAACAAATGGAAGACCGTAGACCGGGTCTGTAGAAATATCATACTTACATGGAAGAGCTAGTAACTCAATTCAAGGAGATCGGCTTTCATTACTTGCCCGAGAGATCGCAGCAGTTTGCGAGATGCTTTGGCAACACTAGCCTCCCTCGTTGAAATACCCGAAGGGAAGTGCAGTCAAACCATTCGGAGTCGGGAGAAGAAAATCCCGCTTATTGCTTTGAAATCGAAGCGAAGCCGAACCAGGCCGGTGATCCACTGGTACACTCGGATCTACCGAGTACACGAAGGACGGCGAGGCCTCTTTCAAAAATGAAGATGGGGAATATAAAGAAGGAATCAAAGCAAAGAGCCTCTCGGCCACAGAGCGGCTCGCCTCCCACTATGTTCTTTTGGGAAATATCTGTACAAGAAGCGTTATCAAGGCCCCCTCTGCGATGTATCGGCAAAAAAGAGGCTCTGAGAACTCATGAGAGAGATACACGGTGGTACTTGCGGCCCCGCACATGAATGCTCGAGCCACGATGCAAATCATACTTTTGAGAATGGGGTACTTTTGGATCTCCATGGAAACCGGCGCATCCGGTTCGTCAAAAGCTGCGACAAATGCCGGCGATACTCAAATCTTAATCATTTGCCTCCTCACGAGTTATCTTGCATGACAACCCCTTGGCCTTTCGTCACTTGGGAATTGATGTCATAGGCAAAATCACACCACCCGGGCAGAAGCGGCCACGAATTCGTCACGGTGGCGGTGGACTATTTCACCAAAATGGGTTGAAGCCAAGTCCTACAAAATCCTCAATTCAAAGAAAGTAGCCCTCTTCATCAAAAAGAACATCATATGCGGATACGGGTTGCCGGCCCGAAATCATCTCGAGATAATGGATCCCACTTCGAAGGGAATGCGACGAGCCTTTGGCGGAATTGAGAATAACCCGTCACAAGTCATCTCCTTATAGGCCCCAAACCAACGGAGCCGTCGAGGCCAAACAAGACTTTGGAAAACATCATCCGGAAAATGGGCTGTCAGGAAGAGATTGGCCCGAGAAGCTACACTGGCACTCTGGGGCTACGGAACATCGATCGAACGGCAAGCGGGAAACACCGTTTGCCCTCACATACGGCATGGAAGCCGGTGCTCCCAATCGAGCTAGAAATCCCCTCACTTCGTGTCTTTGTTGGAAAGCCGAGATCAACGAGGTCGAATGGCTCCAAAGTCGCCATGATGAATTGGCCCTACTAGATGAGCGCCGATTGAAGGCCATGGAACACACCCTGCGAGCCTACCAAGGGAGAATGGCGAGCCTTTGACAAGAAAGTAAAGCATCGGGAGATCCGAGAAGGTGATCTCGTCTTAAAGAGAAGCCCCGATCCGTATCAACCCCCTCGGCAAATGGGAGCTGTTTGGGTTGGGCCATCGTCGTCCGAGAAGATCTTCTCGGAGGAGCCATGCAACTTGCGGACCTCGACGGAAATCCCTTTGTACACCCGAGTGAATGGTGACAAGGCTGCGAGATACTACGCGTAAAACAACTTTGAGTCAAAAAAAAGAAAGAAAAAAAGAGTGCTAAAAGAGTAATACCCAACTAGGTTGAAAACCCGAAAAGAGCGGCCTAGGTAAAAAACAGGGTTGCACCAAAAAAAAACAACAAAAACAAAAAAAAACAAAAAACAAAAAAAAAACAACAACAAAAAAAACAACAACAAAAAAAACAACAAAATCGATCAGGTTGAACTACGAAGACCTGAGCTCCTCAAAGTGAGGGGAACGTAGGCAGCCGAAAACGGTTCGGTCTAAAGCACAAATAAAAGTCAAAATCTGACATCAATACAACTGATCAGACCATGAAAGCGTCTCGAAAAACTCTGAAGCAATACAAATATTCATTACAAGTTAAAAACTTTTTGATGAGTCTAAGCCCGATTCATTCCTACAACTGGCAACCTGCTAAAAGAAACTAAGTTACATAATCAAACTAATGTGTCTGCTACAACAAGAAAGGGATACTCGGAAAACTCAGAATCACTCCAAGCCGCTCGTACTGGCATCCCCCCTCTTCTTCCCCCTTCGAGTCTTCTTCTTCTGAACAGGAAAAATGTCGATCTTCCTCCTACCAAGCTCTGGTTTAGGAACAGGATCTATCAGACCAGCCTCTGTCAGGGCCTTGGTAGCCCTAGTGTCATCTCTCATCTCCTGTAGCCGGGCTGGTAGCATAGGAGTCCTCCTCACCTGCCTCTTGACATAAGCTTCATAGTCGGTCACCACATCCCCGCTCCTGTCATGAGGGTTGGCCCTCGCCTCGGCCCTCCTCCTCTCCGAAACCGTCAGGTCCTCCACACCTACAATGGCCTCACGCCATCTCAAAATAGTCATCTGAGTCTCTCCAAAATGCCTCTCGTACCAATCCAGGTACCAAGTGGTCAAGAACACAGGTCTCGGACGCCTGAGGATAACCCGAGGAGGAAAGACGTCATACCTCCATGCTCGGGACAGAAAGGAAAACACCGAAGGATCATCCATAGAAACAGGAGCCACCACCCTGGTGGCTATATCATCAAAGTCCTCCAAAGGAACCTGCTCCAAGCCGAACTGTCTCAGAACCAAGGACGGAATGTAGAAGCTGGACTGAGAAAGCCAGGAAGCATAACCACATGAGACCCGTCTGAAGCACTCTGCGAGTCTCCACCCGCCAATAAGACAGCCCGACCATCGATATCTTGTTCGACGACCAGCCATCAGCGCTCCCGTGAGCCACGATCATCAAAATCTACAGCAACCCCTCTCCTGGCGAATGTCCAAGGCTTGATCATATCAGGAGTTTCCCGAAGAATCCCCAAGCGCTCCATCAGCCACAGAGTCAAGAGGAACGGGCTGCCCCCGTGCATATACCATCTCCCCGTAGCCAGCCTATCGAAAGCATGAAAAGTGTCCCCCATCAGAAAAATCTACAACAGTCCAAACTGCTGCACCAAAAGAGGAATATTTTGCCCCGGTTGCTCGAAACCTGTGCAAAAACCTCCCCAAACCAGTCCATATACCAAACACTAACACCCTTGCCAAAAAACCAAGGCTCATGCAACATTGCATTCATGCTGCATTGCATTCATAAAATAAAATCCTAAATTGTTATATTCCAAAAATAAAGGGAGTGTGCAAAAAAAAAAAAACCAAATAAAAAAAAAAGGTAGGTAACAATAATCCTAAATTATTACATCCCAAAAAAAAAGAGAAAAGAAGAAAAGAGCAAAAAAAAATAAAAATAAACTGTATATGTCTAAATACAATCTCAGTCTCAGAAATCAATCTCAAAAAAATCAGTCTCGAAGGATCGGGAGTCCTCGGTGTGGTGGGCCCTTCCCCGGTCCCTCTTGCGGCTCGGGCCGCCTCCTCGGGAGCCATGAAAATCTCGAGAGAATCATCATCCTCGTCCCCGGAAGAATCGGGACCTCCTTGCACGCTCCGATGGGCAAAAGCCAAGATCTGCGAAGAAATCATATGAAGCGTCAAACTCCTGGACATGCGCGAAGATCCAAGATCTTGCGCAGGGCGTGTCCCTTCCTAGTAAGGATCTCAGGTCGAGAATGGTATGGTGAGCGCGAGGATACCGCGAGAGGATCAAGGAGAGGAGAAAGAGGAGTCTCGGAGGAAGTCTCAGAAGGAATAGGGAAGCCTCCCGCTTTGGCGGGCGCCGGCGTGGTCACATCGCTCTGGCAGGGGCTCCACAAGCCACCATCCTCACGATAAATCTCTTAGCCCCGATCACTGCCCGTCGGCCTCTCGCGACCACCTCAGCGCACAAAAGCAAAAGCGTGAGAGCTTGATTGAAGCAAAAAAAATGATGACGGGAAAGAAAAGAAAAGACGAAGCAAGAAAATAGGTGGGAAGGAAAAGCCATACCTTCATACCAGGACGAGGGCCGTAAGCTCGTGGAAGCCGCTCGGGTGAGGGATCTGCACCCTCGATCGGACCCCATCTGGACATATGAAAGTCCGTCAGGGGTACCAGCGGGACCCCTAACCCCTCTCTATCCAGGGCACAGGGCGTCCTCGGCCTCCTCAAGACAAATACTGGATACGGCTCAATCGCCACAAATGCAGAAGTCTTTGGTCGGCTCGGTAATCATCCCGGAGGGTCGCGAGATCTATCACTCGGGTGCATCATATCGGCGGGGAGGCTCCATCGGTGTCATCGGCGAATTCATGCCATCTTTGACGCATCACCCTCTCCCCAGGATAATAGACGTCGCAAGTCGGACCTCTCGGAGAATCCTCATTTGCCTGAGTCCATATCTCGAGCGCATTTGTTGCGCCACCTCGAAACGATCCCGGGATAGAATATCATCCTCATCTGTCTCGGCCACAAAGTGGCGGTCCCATGCGTCGTCGAGAGGGGAAGCCCCTGCGGGCATGCTTATCTTCTGGTAGACGAGGCATGGCCGGATACGCCGGGCGTACTCGCCGAGCACAGCCGTCGCCATCGTGACGTGAAAGAACTCCAACGCCCATACTGCGAAGGTAAAGATCAAATCAAAAAGTGTGTGAAAAGAAAAGTGTGCTCAAAAGAAAAAAGGAAAGCAAGAAAAAGGTGAGAAGGAAAGGAGCTCATGACCTTCACGTATCTATCAAGAGCAAGTAAAGCTACGCCCGGCACCTCTCCCAAGAGACATCTCCAGCCATCTCCACATCCTCCAAACTCCTCGGCAAGCGAACACCGCCGTCCCCTCGGCGTGTCCAAGAGTGCTCGAAAAAGCAAACCATAAAAGGACCTAGCAATGCCCGGCGCGTAGCTCAGGTCTCCACAATCTTCCCATAAGCCACGGCATACTACTCCATCCCCATCCTTTTTGGGAATGGGAGTAAAGCCGAAGAGCTGCGGGTCCACATCGCGCAGCCGTCCCGCCGCTCAATCTTTGCGTCCATTAAAGGGACGGACCGTGATCGCGAGCGTAGTCGGAAGGCGTAACCAGTAGCCTCGCCCCGAAGAAGTGAAACGTGTGGGTCGCATCCCACCAATCTGCGCCAAAGTAAACATCGAGGCCCTTGCTCTTAGGGAACTTAACCTGACCCCCTCAAGCACTCGATGAACTCCCAAAGCCCGGGTCTCAACGACAATCTGTCTCGGACTCACCAAAGCTCCTCGGCCCGCATTCGGAAGCGGTCCCATGAGTCCAGCTACTGAGACTCATTTGATCCTCGAGTCTTCATCTTATTCAACTGCTCCGTCACGTAGTTGTTTCCACCCTGCAATAAAACAAAAAAAAAAAGAAAATGTCAAAAAAAATTTTGCATTTGCATTTGCACAAAAAAAAAAGAAAGCATATACATGCATCATTCATCACAAAAGTTTTGAAGAAAATTCGGCAGCATAACGGCATGCAATAAACCTAGCCCCATTTTTTTTCTCGCAAAAATGGAAGCAGTTTTCAGCAAATCCCAATCAACATTCATACATAAAAAAAAAAATCATACAGGGAGTCAACGGAAGTAAAAACTCCGTCCCATTTTCAAAAAAAAAATGCATACATACATTCAACGGAAGAAAAAACTCCGTCCCACTTTCAAAAAAAAATGCATACATATCATACATTCATCCAACGGAAGTAAAAACTCCATCCCATTTTTCAAAGAAAAAAATTCATACATAACACGGAGTCAATAAATCCGTCCCACTTTTTCAAAAAAAAAAGAGGAGGAGCATGCACACATTCATATCAACAGTGCAAGAATCCTACATTGCAACAAAAGAAGTCCGTCCCAAATTCAGGAAACTGTTCATCATAGTCGCATATTTCAAAAAAAAAAAAATGGCGAAAATGCCAATTCTTTTCCCAAGCAAAACGCACATTTTGGGATACCCACAAATTCATTACAACATGCATAGCATCAAAACCAAGATTCAAAGCCAAGAGCATTGCAATTCTCGAATTTTCAAAAAAAAAAAAAAATCACAAAAATCAATTTCAAACAAAAATCGACAAAGAGATCGAAAAGATTCGAAGTATACCGTTCGAAGACTCGGATCAGAAGCCCAATGTTGCCAAGCATCGGGATAATGCTCCTCCTCAATCGATTGCGAAAGAGTGTAATGCCTCCTCATTCGGACAAGCTCTAATCGTCTCTCGGCAACCGGACCGCGTCCTTGGCCTTGAAAAGCACCTCCCGCGTGTTTCATTGCTCGAAAATCGAAGAAAAACGGAAGAATTTTGGAGCTTTTTGGACAACAATGGCGGCTTGGGCGATTTTTCTCTCTCTCCCTCGTAATTTTCTGAAAAAACTGCTTGGGGAAGAAGAAGGGCGTTGGCCCTCATTAAAACAGCCTGGGAATTCAACCCTATCCGCGCGGATGGGTTTGTAAGGGTCAAAATGACCCTTTTGCCCTTTAAAAATCCGGAACTCTGCAATTTGATCCTAGACTTAACAGAGTTAACCCAAGTTAACCAAAGTCAATCCCCTTTCATCGAAATCATCCCCGGCAGTCAAACGTAAGACCGATTTCCCCGAGAAAGATAACGGAATCTCATATCTTTCATCAAAATCATCCACGGCAGTAAAACGTAAGTCCGATCTCCCCGAGAAAGATAACGAGATCCCGTATCTTTCATCAAAATCATTCACCCGTGATGTTAAAGCCGTAAGTCCAGATCTCCCTAGAGAAAGATAACGGAATCCGTATCTTTCATCAAAATCATTCCGAAAGATAACGAGAATCCCATTATCTTTCATCAAAATCATTCCC
The DNA here is from genome assembly GCA_022495995.1 of Adenophora triphylla var. japonica. NCBI lineage: Eukaryota > Viridiplantae > Streptophyta > Magnoliopsida > Asterales > Campanulaceae > Adenophora > Adenophora triphylla. The sequence goes on along the minus strand of JAFEMH010001801.1, from coordinate 357,133 downwards.
CGGCGTGATAATCAAACGTAAGACCAGATTTCCCCGACGAATCGTCGATTTTCCCCGACAAGGCTAGCTAACAAAAAATCCCCAGCAAAGTCAACGTAGCCATCAGGAATCCCTAGAAAGCCAACCTTGGAATCTCGAGTAGATCTCTCGGAACTACGAAAGGGCTTGATTCCCTTCTCTAAGGGATCACGTAGGTAGCATATCTGAAGTCCCGGCCCACTGGGCAAAACGGTCGCCTATCTCGCCCGAGCCATCGGCGGACGAGACAAAGTCCACCGAAAGGCCATTTCAAATTAAGGTTCGAGGCACCTAAAAAGCCATCATCATCCCGGGGTTTGAGGCACCTAAACGCCATCATCAAGGTCCGAGGAGCACCTAAAAAGCCATCATCATCCCGGGTTTGAGGCACCTAAACGCCATTCATCGCGGAGTCGAGGCACCTAAACGCCATCATCAAGGTTCGAGGGCACCTAAAATGCCATCATCCGGGAGTCGAAGACCCGAACTACGGCGCTTGATTCCTCTTAGGATACGTAGGTAGCCTATCATTAGATTAAACCATCGGCCAGAAAATGGTCATTCTATCCGGCGGAGCGGATAGCCGTCCATTTGAAAATGGTCATTCCTGTCCTAGCGGGCGGATAGCCCATCCGGCCAGAAAATGGTGTTCTTATCCCCAGCGGGCGGATAGCCATCCGACCTAAAAACGTCATTCCTTATCCCCGACGAGAGCGGATACAATTTCAGCCATGGCGAGGTACGCCTATCTCTTTATCCCAGGCGGAGGTTCTTTCCGACAGCATGAGCCGAAAAACGTCATTCCTATCCCCGGCGGAAGCGAGATAGCCATCAGAGCGAAAATGGTCATTCCTATCCCTAGCGAGCGGATAGCCATCCGACCGAAAATGGTCATTCCTATCCCCGGCGGAGCGGATAGCCATCCGACCTAAAATGATCATTCATATCCCGACGGGCGGATATACAATTTCGGCCATCCGGCCAGAAAATGGTAAATCTCTTGTCAATGAGTTTCTTTTGACAGCATTGAGAACTCGCTCATCGGGTTCGAGGCACCTAAAACGCCATCATCTCCGGTCAAAGAAGACCCGGGAACTACGATCGGCTTGATTCACTCTTGGGATACGTAGGTAGCCTATCGTTAGGTTCGACCAAATGGTCATTCCTATCCCCGGCGGCGGATAGCCATCAGACCAAAATGGTCATTCTTATCCCAGGCAGAAGTTTCTTTAACGCGCGTAACTCGCTCATCAGGTTCGAGGCACCTAAAACGCCATCATCTCCAGGGTCAAAGACCCGAACTACGACTGGCTTGATTCCTCTTAAGGATACATAGGTAGCCTATTAAATAGGTTCAGCCACTCGATCACTTGATCATCCTGCCAAATATGGAGCCTTACTCTTATCGACGACCCCGCTTCCTTCGAAAGCGCCGTCGCCGAGGGGCTACTGTAAGGGCTCCAATTTGAGCTTGTTAGTATTTTCGTTAGAAAATTAACGAAAGTTATAACATTCCTAACAATTTCTAACATCCCTAACATTTCTAACAAAGCAAGGGCAAAGTGGGCATTGTTATTTAAGGATAAACCAAGGAAAGGAATCAAAAAAGCAAAAGAAATTAAAGAAAACCAAAAAAAGAAACTGCTGGAACAAAAACTGGCTGTTAATTTGATTTTTTTTGAAAAATATTCCTTGTGTCCAAAGCACAGGCGGACATTTAATGAACAGTGCACGCCGAAGATCCCATCCGCGCGGACATGTTTGCATTTTCGAGAGGGCTATAAATTGAGCCCTCCGCCTCAAAAATAAGGAGAAGAACACATTTCCTCAAGCTTGCACTTTGGCGAAAATAGGGAAAAACAGTGAGAATTCCATAGAATTGTCACCTTTTTCTCCACTATTCAACCAAAATCACACTCACTCAAACACTCTCACATTCAAGCCTCAAACACTCTTACATTCAAGCCTTCAAACACAAAACACAAAGAATATAGGTATAACCTCCCTCTTCTTACCCTAAATCTCTCATCCATGCATGCATTTTCAAGCTACAAAATGTAGTTCATTCATCTTCTTGTCTTAGATCCAAGAAGATCACCATGGAAGTTCATCTCCATGGATGATCTTCTACAAGGATCAACATTATTTTCAAAGTGTTCTTACTTTCTTGCAAAGAAAACACATTTTCAAAACCCTAAAACTCATTTTCATACATCAAATCTCATTTTCAAAGGATAAAATTCCCCTTCCCAAGCAAATGAAGTGCTTAGTCCTAATGTACCCCAAGGATGGTTTGATATAGTTGATTCACCACTAAAATTTCAAGTGATCACTAATCAAAACCTAGGGAAATGGGGACAAGCATGGATGCCAAACCCCCTTTAAAATCACATTTTCCTTCTTGAGAAGTTGCTGTCCAGTAGCAATTTTCTAAGACCCCAGTCCATGGTCTAAATTTTTGGACACAGATAAACTTGGAATTTGGTGTTGACTACAAAACACTTTTTGTAGCCAACATCCGGAGCTTTCCAGACATATTTTTACTTTATTTTTTTCGTGAGTAAAACTCCCTTATTCAAATTTTCTTTTGAAGGAAAGATCACCGGTCTCTGGGAGTCCAGATCTCATATCTGAGATTTCCAGAAGGTTTCGAGTCCTCAAATCTTCTCCAAAATGAAAAATTCTTTCACAAAAATCTTATTTGAGGTGTCTGGAAGAACTTTCATTCTCTGAGTTTTCTCAGATTATTTTGAAGCCCTTAAATCTATTTCAAAATCAAGTGTTCACTGCCTTTTTCATTCTGGCAGAAGTGTTCTTTAACTTCCAAAAATCTTTTGAGTACCAAAACTCTACCCAAAAATCACACCAAAAATCATGGGATCTGTCCAAAGTCTAATAAAGAATTCCCAATTTTTACTTTTCTGAGTTTCAACTTATTTTGGCCAAAACACATACACACACACACACAAATGATTTTCAGCTTGGAAGACTCGTTTTACGAGGCATTCCGGGTGCACACTAACGTCCTTCCCGGCATGTAACATGACCTCCGAACCCAAATCTCTAATCCCGGGCATTTTTCAAAGTTTTGGCCCTTAAAACAAAAATGGCGTGGTGACTCCGGTCTTTTTCGATAGGTTTTTCAAAGAAACGAAAAATTTCAAAGTCCTTTCGGAAAAATTGGCACATCATCACACACGCCTGCCACAAAAATCAGATCATACTCAGAAAAAGAAAAATAAAAAAGAGAGGAGAAACGATGAAGTGCTAAACTACAAAAAGCATGTAAACTCATACCTCCAGCGCCAAGTCAAAGCACCCCAGGGAGTTGACCACACCCCGACTAAACTTGTCTAAGGCAAAGTAGAGCTCGGCCAAGCCTGCCTCGTGACTAAACTTGTCTAAGGCAAAGTAGAGCTCGGCCAAGCCCGCCTCACCCCAAGCAATGTCACAAACCCTCTCCAAGTCCACCAGACTCTCAAGTTGAGGGAAAAGAGTAGTGGAAGCGTGATTTAAGAACAGAGTCTCGGAAAGGGCAAACCACATAAACGAGCGCGCCAGCTGCTCCGCCGACACTACCCCAGTATCCTGGCGATACTCCTCGATGTTGGCAGTAATCTTCACCTCCACATCGTGGTACACCATACCCAAGCCCTTATGGGGCCAAGGTGCAAAGCCTAGCAGCTCGGTCAGGAGCTCATCAGACATCTGGTCTCGCCATTTCACCGACTCCCCCTTAAAGGAAAGTCCGGTGATAGCCGCAAAGTCCGTGGGAGTCACCGCCGTCTCCCCTCAGCTGAAGTGGAAGGTGTGCGTAGTATCCCACCAATACTCAGACAAGGCCAGAAAGACACCCTTGTTCTTCTGAGTCTCCGTCTGCCCGGTCAGGTTCTCCACAAACACATTCAGCTCAGAAGCAATAACTAGCCTCCGAGGGCTAGGTCTCCCATCCCGGGAGATATCAGGCATGCTCCTCCATACCTCAAGCACGGCCTCTAGGGACCCCCACGACTTCATCCTTTTCGCTTTCCCAGACGAAGGCACCTCATCCTGCAGGTAAACACAGCAAAGGAACGTCAATAACGATGCTTAACAAAAAAAACAAATAACACATATCATTCACAAATCACAAAAGTCCGTCCCAAAATGGCAGTTTCACAACACAAAGCCCGTCCCAAAAACACGACACGCACGACACATTTTCAACACAAAAGGGTCAGTCCCTACACACATTTTTTTCAACAAAGGGATCCGTCCCTACACACATTTTTTCCAATAAAAGGAATCCGTCCCTACACGACACATTTTCAAAAAACAAAGGGATCCGTCCCTACAAACATTTTTTCCAACAAAAGGGATCCGTCCCTACACGACACATTTTCAAAAAACCACAAGGGATCCGTCCCTTCACACATTTTTCAAACCACAAGGGATCCCTCCCTACACTACACACATTTTTCAAACCACAAGGGATCCGTCCCTACACAACACATTTTCAAACAAAAGCACGTCAAAAAAATCACATACCCACAATCCATATACACCCAATCTCAACAATTCAACATCAATTTAACGAATTGATCATGGCAACAACAAAAGCCCCAAAATTGCGAAAACAAAAACCCGGCTGTCATCGTAAGCCCGAATCTCGCTAACTAAACGGCAAAACAAACACCGGCCGTCATCGTAAGTCCGAACCCAAAGGCACGAACGCCTACAAAAATAAAATCCCGACCGTCATTGTAAGTCCGAACCAAAAGGCACGAACGCCTACAAAAACAAACACCAGTCGTCATCATAAGTCCAAACCCAATGGTACGAACACCTAAAAAACAAAAACTCGGCCATCAATGTAAGCCCGAACCCCCTATCCCCAGCAGACAAAGGATAACTGACCGTCACCGTAAGTCCGGACCCCAAGGCGCAAACGCCTTCAAACATAAAACCCAAGGTGCAAACGCCTTCAAACACAAACACAAGGCAAGTACGCCTCCCAAAAATCAACCAAAGGCACAAAATGCCTCCCAAACAAGGCAAGCACGCCTCCCAAAATCAAACACAAGGCAAGCACGAACGCCTTCCTCTCAAGGCACGAACACTTTCATCCCCATCAGGGGACACCACCACATCCTCACAAAATCTCAGTCAGAGGACACCACCACGCCCTCATACACGTTAAGACTCACCTAAGGACACCACCACGTCCTCACAATTTCATCTCAGGACACCACCACGTCCTCGCATTTTCATCTCAGGACACTACCACGTCCTTACAATTTCATCTCAGAACACCTCCACGTCCTCACAATTTCATCTCAGGACACCACCACGTCCTCACAATTTCATCTCAGGACAACACCACGTCCTTACTCTATCTCAGTCAGAGGACACCAGCACGTCCTCATACACGACAAACACATCTTTTTGTAAGATTACCCATCTTTTAGTAAGATTACACATCTTTTAGTAAGATTACCCATCTTCTAGTAAGATTACACATCTTTTCGTAAGATTACCAAATCTTTTCATAAGATCACACACGAACTACGATCAGGCTTGATTCCCATTAGGGATACGTAGGAATCCTACCAAATGGTCCAGCCATCTGACCCAAGCGGTCACCTCAAAACACCACCATGTCCTCATATTCGACCTTAGCGGTCACACCGGACACCACCACGTCCTCACATCTGACCTAGACGGTTATCTCACACATGAACTACGATCAGGATTGATTCCCATACGTAGGAATCCTACCAAAGGGTCCATCCATCCGACTTAAGCGGTCACCTTCAAAAACCACCACGTCCTTACAAACGACCTAAGCGGTCACTTTCGGACATCACCACGTCCACACAACCGACCTTAGCAGTCACCTTCGGACACCGACACGTCCACCTCACATCAGGACACCACCACGTCCTCACACCCGACCTAAGCGGTCAGCTCAAGACACCAACACGTCCACCTCACATCCGACCAACACGGTCACCTTCTCTCTCCCAATAAAGCAATCCAGATCGGGACCCTTATCTTTATCGACGACCCCACTTCCTTCATAAGTGACGTCGCCAAGAGGCTTTTGTAAGTACCCCAATCCGGATCGGTCCCCGTCCAGCACACGAGAAACACTGCGGACTCACGCAAATGTGACCCCGAAGACCCGTAACCTCCAAAAAGTCCAAAACCACCAATCAAACCAAGGCAGGACCTTTCCGGGATAAAATGGGACAGGAGGACTTTTTAGGAATTACAAAAAATAGCCAGCCTGCAAACATGTCCGTACGGACCACTTTGCAGGGTGAAAATAATCATGAAAAAATCCCCTTAAAGTCCACAATATTCCCTCAAATCCCGAAAAACAAAAAAATTGGATTTGCATAAGTGTCCGCGATGACGACTTTGCAATTTTTCTAGGCCTATAAATAGAGGGATCCCCCTCTCATTTTTTTTCACACCTCCCTTCTCTCCTCCCTTCCCCAGCAAGCTGGGACAAGTCTAAGGCATCTTGAGGCCCTCTGGCCATTCCCAAGGCGCTCTGAAGCCCTGCCGAGCCATCCTAAGACTCTCCCGAGCCTTCCCGAGGCACTCTGAAGTCCTCCCGAAGCCCTGTCGAGCCGTCCCAAGATGCTCCCGAGCCATCCCGAGGCGCTTCTAAAGCATCCCGAAGCCCATTCGAGTCATCCCGAGGCATCTCGAAGCATCCCAAAGCCCTGCCGGTCCATTCCAAGGCATCTCGAAGCCCTGTCGGTGCATCCCAAGGCATCCCGAGGCACGCCGATCCTCTGCCCGAATACACCTAGACATCCTGAGGCACGCCGAACGTATACCCAAATATACCTAGACATCCCGAGGCACGCCGAACTTCTGCCCGAATACACCTAGACATCCTGAGGCACGCCGAACCTCTGACCGAAAACACCTAGACATCCCGAGGCACGCCGAACCTCTGCCCGAATACAACTAGACATCCCGAGGCACGCTGAACCTCTGCCCGAATACTTTTAGCCATCCTGAGGCATGCCGAAGCTCTGTCCGCAGACACAGGTACATCTCGAAGCTCTGCCGGCTGATGGATGTGTTTTTACACATCTAAATTAGGTACTCTTACACTTATTTATTGTGAAATTCTTGAGTAAAATGTTATTTTAATGTATTTTCTAGTGTCTTTGTGAGTACAGGATAATTAGGTGAAAAACTGTGGATTAAAGTGAAGAAAGGAAGCAAAAGTGGAGCGGAGATCTGTTGGAAAGTGAAAAGGGACTTGCGAGGTATTTTGAGAAGTCAAGGAGCCATTCTGCTGGAGGATCAAAGGGAAATTATGGAAGAAAACGGGAGTAAAGCTGGAAGAGAAGGAGGGCGCACGCCTGGAGGAAGTGGGCGCACGCCCAAAACAACCAGATTGATACCAGGCGCACACCCAGTGCCAGGGGGCGTGCGCCCAGTAGAGCCGGACTGAGGAAGGCAGTTTCCTTATTTTGAAAGGATTCTAGAGATCTTTTGCAGATTTTATCTCCATAATCCTTTAGTATAAATAAAAGACATCTTAGGGTAAAATTATTATTATGCTTTGGAGATTCAAGACTCAATTAGGAACAAGGATTTCAAGTTTTTGCTTTACAATTCAAGGATCAAACGAGGTTTATGTTTTGTTATTCATCTCTTTTATCCTTTGCTATGAAGATGAGTAACTAATTTCTCTTTTCATGGATTGGATGTAGTAATTGTGGAACCTCTATGCTAATTCAAGTTTGAATTCTTCCAAACTCTCTCATTCTTGTTTGATGAATTAATTATCATTCTTTTATTTGTTTTAGACTGTTGCACTACCGTGGACAGTTTATTTAAAGCACCCTAATTCATCAATTAGGTTGGATTGTTGACCTACCGGAATACAATACAACTTAGATTCATATATTTCTTGTGGATTTAATGATTTTCTTGAATGTTATTTTGACCTACCGGAATTGATAACAAGATAGAAATATTGGGGTTGCAATCCGCACACCAAACGTCCCAACCCTTAACCAAGTGAAAGAGTCTTTGAATGAGATTGTTATTTTTCTTATCAAAATCATTAGCATAGAGGGGATGCAATTATGAAATCCAATCCGTGAATTTCTTTGATCTGATTGAATCCGTATTTCTTGCTTTCTTGTTTTCTTCAATTCATTATCTTAATTTCTTGCTTTATTACTTTAGTTAATAAATCCAAATCAAAAACCCCATTTTGTTACTTTTAGCATTAATTAAATTTACTTGTTAAATCACACAAGTCTCTGTGGTTCGACCCTTACTATTGTACATTGCTACTTCGGTGACTTGTACACTTGCAAGGTTTTTATTACACAGTGGAATTTTCTCCATCAAGTTTTTGGCGCCGTTGCCGGGGACTTGTTGTGATTTTTAACAAGTTTATTTAATCGGTGCGTGTTTGGTCGCCGGTCATTGGATCCTAATTTGGTTCCTTTGAACGACGATATAGACAAAATTGAGAGAGGCATTCCCTCTACTCAAGTGAGCGAGACCGATTCTGAAACTTTTGTCACCGAGACAGAGGTAACTTTGAGTGAATTAGAAACTTCTTCCACCGAGGGAGAAGAATTTGAAATTGATATGGCTTTGCAAGCACCCACCATGGATGCCTTCTCTAGGCCGCGGGTGGACACGTCGGTGTCATGCATTGTGTTGAATGATGCAACTAAAAGTTACGAGGTAAAGGCCATCTGTTTAACATGATTCCTCAGTTTCATGGCCTCGCCTCTGAAGATTCTTTGAATTTCTTGAGGGAATATATGATGATTGTGTCTAGTTTTCCATTGAGAGACGGTGTGACTGATGAGCACTTAAGACTAAAATGTTTTCCCTTTGCTTTGAGGGATAATGCTAAGAAGTGGCTCATGTTGCTCCCACCTAGGAGCATTAATACTTGGGATGAATTGCATGATATATTTTTGAGAAAATACTTCCCACATGCTACGTTAGCCACCTTTAGACAGAAAATTATAGGGTTCACACAGGACTCTTTTGAGGCATTTCATGAAGCATGGGACATATTTAAGATGCTTTTGGTGCAATGTCCCCACCATAATTTTCCTTTGCCTTTATTGCATCAAACTTTCTATGGGGGGTTGACACAAGCCGATCAGGCTATGGTTGATAACGCAGCCGGAGGCTCTTTAGGAGCCAAAACTGCGGAAGAGACCCAAGATCTTTTTGAGAGATTATCATCTAATTCGCAACAAAAGGGGTCAAGGGGTAAAACCAATAGTGTGAATGGAATAGGAATGAATGATGAGCTTGCTAAACAAATTGCACTTTTAAATCAAAAATTTGATACGTTGGCCATGAGTAGTACTTCCAATTCTGCTTCCAATGTGTCATCTGTTGGTAATGCCATGCATGATAGTTGTGTAACTTGTGGATCTAACACCCATTCTTATGAAGTTTGCCCCACCACTAGTCCCCATTTGTATAATCATGAGCAGGTACAGGCGATGCAAGGATATATGCAGAGGTTCCCGCAGAACAATCCATTTTCACAGACATACAATCCTGGATGGGGGAAGCACCCTAATTTTTCTTGGGGAGGTAATCAACAGCCGAATAAACCTCTCCATCCCCAACCACCACCGCAGGGGCCTTATGAAAGGAAGAAAGAGCCTTGGGAAGAGGCGATGGATCGGATGAGAGCGGAACAACTCCAAGCAAGAGCAGAACAGCAGCAAGCAAACAACAATCAAGCTGCTGCAATGAAAAAGTTGGAGACCCAAATGGGTCAATTGGCGGAGGCATTACAGGGACGACAACCGGGTATGTTCCCTAGCCAAGGGGAGCAAGCCAAGGCCATCTTCACCCTACGTGGTGGCAAACAGGTAGACAATCAGGTAGCTTCTTCTTCTCCTCCTCCTACATCCCCTCTTGTTGATTCCCCTGCTATGGAACCCCCTATTGTGGAAAATGTTGTTGTTAAGGATGTTGTGTCTAATGATGAGGATACTAATGGATTGGGGCAAAATGTGAATGTAGAAAAGTCCAACCCCAAGCCATTTGTGCCCCCTGTTCCTTTCCCGGGCAGATTCTTGAGGAACAAGCTTGATCACCAAATGAAAGAATTGATTGACATGTTTTCAAAAGTTAACATAAATTTGCCTTTGTTAAATGTGATCAAGAATGTTCCTGCATATGCTAAATTCTCAAGGAAATTAATTCCAAGAAAATTCAGTATGGGAAAGATGAGAAATTGTTTTTGGGTGAGAATGCGAGCGCTGTAGTCAAACATAGTCTTCCACCGAAAATGAAAGACCCCGGGAGTTTCCTAATTTCCATTACTTTGGGGGATTCTCACACGGTGAGAGCTATGCTTGATCTTGGGGCAAGCATTAATCTGTTGCCTTATTACATGTATCTTGAGTTGGGTTTACCGGAGCTAAAACCCACTATGATGGCCCTACAACTCGCTGATCGGTCCATAAAAAGACCATTGGGCATCATAGAGGATGTTTTAGTTCAGGTTGGGTCATTGATCATTCCTGTGGATTTTGTGGTTTTAGAGATGCCTCGCGGTGAGGGTAGTCGCCGTGATTCACCCATTTTGCTTGGGAGACCATTCATGGCAACGACCAACACTGTAATCAATGTTGCTAGTGGCACTCTCTCCATGACTGTTGCAAATGAAAAAATTGAAATAAATGTTTTTGAGGTAATGAAAAATGCGGTAGGTCATGATGAGTCTTGCATGTTTGTTGATGAGTTTGATGAGGTTGATGATTGTGTGCGTGAAATGGCATGGCATGAGAGAGATTGTGAGGAGTTAGAGTCATTAATTTCAATGGGCGGTGAGAAACCTAGGGATAATGCGGATGCTCAACTGATGGCTGTGGATAAGGCCGACGAGCACCATCCTAGTGATGGCCCGTTTCACCCCCTAGGCCACTTCAATGAGAAGTTGGCGCCCTCTATTGTGATTTCCCCAGTCCTTGAGTTGAAAGTTCTCCCGTCAAATTTAAAATATGCATTTTTAGGAGAGGGAGAGACTTTACCTGTCATAATTGCATCTGATTTGTCCATTGACCAAGAGGCCCAATTGATTGCTGTTTTGTGTGAATATAAAGAGGCCATTGGGTGGACATTAAAAGACATTAAGGGAATTAGTCCCACGATGTGCATGCACAGAATTCATCTCTTGGATGGTGCTAAACCGTCTAGGGAGAGACAACGGAGGCTGAATCCTCACATGGAGGAAGCTGTGAGAAAAGAGGTCCTGAAATTGCTAGATGCGGGTATTATTTACCCGGTGGCTGAAAGTGAATGGGTAAGCCCGGTACAAGTTGTACCAAAAAGATCGGGCATCACTGTAGTTCAAAATGAGAAAGGTGAGGATGTGCCCATAAGAGAAGTGACCGGTCTGAGGATGTGTATTGACTTGAGAAAACTAAATGCTGCGACCAAGAAAGATCACTTTCCTTTACCTTTTATTGATCAAATGTTAGAAAGATTGGCCGGTCACTCTTACTATTGTTTTCTTGATGGCTTTTCGGGGTATAATCAAATTGCCATAGCCCCCGAAGATCAGTCCAAAACCACCTTCACATGTCCATTCGGCACTTATGCATTTAGGAGGATGCCCTTCGGGCTTTGCAATGCACCTGCGACATTTCAAAGGTGTATGACCTCCATTTTTTTGGATATGATTAAAAGGTGTGTCGAGGTCTTTATGGATGATTTTTCTGTTGTAGGAAATAGTTTTGATGATTGCTTAAAGAACTTGAAATCTGTTTTGAAAAGATGTTGTGAAACCAACCTGACGTTAAGTTGGGAAAAGTGCCATTTTCTTGTAAAGCATGGGATTGTTTTGGGTCACATTGTGTCAAGTAAGGGGATTGAGGTCGATAGGGCTAAAATTGATGTGATTGCTAAATTACCTCCCCCGAATTCGGTCAAGGGTGTGCGAAGTTTCCTAGGGCATGCGGGTTTCTATAGGCGATTTATAAAAGATTTTTCAAAAATTTGTAAGCCTTTATGTAATCTGCTTGCCAAGGATACGGAGTTCAACTTTGACCAAGAGTGTGTTGATGCGTTCAATTTGCTTAAGGAAAAGTTGACATGTGCCCCCATTCTGTCTAGTCCCAATTGGTCTCACCCTTTTGAGATCATGTGTGATGCCTCGGATTTTGCTATTGGGGCTGTTTTGGGACAAAGGGTAGACAAATTGCCTTCCGTGATCCATTATGCTAGTAGAACACTTAATGATGCACAACTGAATTATACCACAACTGAAAAAGAATTTCTAGCTGTTGTGTTTGCATTGGAAAAATTTCGTTCTTACTTGCTAGGGTCAAAGGTGATAATTTATTCTGACCATGCTGCATTGAAACATTTGATGAATAAAAAGGATGCTAAACCTCGTTTGTTGAGGTGGATGTTATTGTTACAAGAATTTGATGTTGAGATCCGCGACAAAAAGGGGACTGAGAATGTGGTAGCGGATCATTTATCGAGGCTTGAGGACTATTCGTATCTTAATGTCGAGGAGAGTATGATTCCGGTTAATGAAAATTTTCCGGATGAACAACTTCTTGCCATACATGTCCAAGAGCCTTGGTATGCTGATTTTGTCAATTATTTGGTGTCCAACATGATCCCACCACACTTCACTTATGACCAAAAACGTAAGTTCAGGTCTGATGTGAAATACTACATTTGGGATGATCCTTATTTGTGGAAGATATGTCCGGATAATATTGTGAGGCGATGTGTGCCCGAGCATGAGCAAGAGAGTGTTTTGAAATTCTGTCATGAGCTCCATTGTGGTGGGCACTTTAGTGGGCAAAAGACCGCTAGAAAAGTTGTTCAATCTGGTCTGTATTGGCCCACAATTTTTAAGGATGCTCAAGAGTTCTATAAAAAGTGTGATAGATGCCAACGTACCGGTGGCATAGGGAAGAGAGATGAGATGCCGTTACAACATAATCTTATTGTTGATATTTTTGATGTTTGGGGCATTGATTTTATGGGTCCGTTTCCCCTGTCCCATGGCTATTTGTACATTCTTGTCGCTATTGATTATGTTTCAAAGTGGGTGGAAGCCATTGCCACCCGAACTAATGATGCTAATGTCGTTTGCAAGTTTGTTTGTGAGAATATTTTCAGCAGGTATGGCATGCCACGGGCAATAATCAGTGATCAAGGTACTCACTTCACCAATAAGAGGTTCAATTTAGTGTTGAAAAAGTATGGGGTGGTGCATAAGCTTGCTACAGCATATCATCCCCAAACTTCGGGACAGGTGGAGGTGAGCAATCGGCAGATAAAGGGTGTTCTTGAGAAAACAGTGCGTCCCAACAGAAAGGATTGGGCACTAAAGTTGGGGGATGCATTGTGGGCATACAGAACTGCGTATAAAACACCAATTGGAATGAGCCCGTATAGGATTGTGTATGGGAAAGAATGTCATCTCCCGGTGGAGTTAGAACACAAGTCTTATTGGGCGGTCAAAGAATTGAACATGGACTTGAATGCAGCGGGGGAGAAGCGGTTGCTCGCACTTGATGAACTTGAGGAGCTCCGACAAGAGTCCTATGAGAGTGCTAAATTGTACAAAGAAAGGACCAAACGCTATCATGACAAACACTTGAGGCCTAAATTTCTAAGGCCGGGTATGAAAGTCCTTCTTTTCAATTCAAGGTTGAAATTGTTTCCGGGAAAGTTATGTTCCAAGTGGTATGGGCCCTATGAAGTGGTTACTGTTTCTTCATTTGGGGGTGTTGAAATCAAGGATTTGAAAAGTGGGAGAACCTTCAAGGTGAATGGACATCGTTTGAAGCCATACTACGAAGGGGTTTCAATCTTGGAGATGATTGATGTAATTGAGTTGGTGGACCCGGAGGTGGCCACTTAATTCCTTGGAAGGCATAACGTCGAGCTTAACGACTATAACCAAAGCGCTAGTTGGGAGGCAACCCAATGGAGGTAACAGTTACTGTTTTCCGTATTTTCGTTTCAGTCTCTTCATCGTGGCATTTGAATTGTGTTGTGTCTTTCTTGGTCTATGACATGAGGACATATCATGATTTAAGTGTGGGGGTGGTGGCATTTAGTATTTATAAAAAAAAAAAAAAAAAAAAAAAAAGACTTCCGCTTTTGGATATTTCTTTCCAAACTTAATGTGCTGCTGTCCTGTAGGATAAGTCTATATACAAATGTACAGAGCATAGACCATAGAATAATATCTCCACAAAAATTAACTCCCCCTTAATCAAGGAGCTAATCCTAAACAATGATTTATCATAATAAACTAATTTATTTCAAACTTTAAAAAGTTTTCGAAATAAACTAAGTAACCATTAAAAACCATAACCATTGTAGCAAAATATCATCCAAAATTAGCAAAAAAACATCCTAGCAGACATTAAGTTATTTAACAAACCACTAAAGTGTTTTAGCAAATATAAACAAAATAAAAGTAAATTGTTTAAGGAACCACCACATCACCAAAATAAAAACATTGTTTGTAGGACCACCACAAAAATAGTCACCCATATGATAGCGGCAACATAAACCTTCAGGTTTATCAACCTTAAGGTTCGGCTTTCTTCTTCTTCAAACTCCTCTTCTTCCTCTCCTTCCTCCCGATCTCCTTCCCTATCACTTCCACCATCACTTGGGCCAAGATGGTGGTAGCACTGCGAGTAGCACCGGCTCCGAAGTTCCAAAGAAGCCAGCAGATCCTCCCCTGTTTGGGAAGAAATTTCATCAATAAAAGCATACATTACCTGCTTAGCTTAGCCCATCCCTCAGCAAGTTCTCCTATTGCACTTGATTTGTTTGTGCGGGAAGTTGAGAACTGTAGCCTTTGGGATTGATGGTCCGAGTTGCCCAAAAGATTCATCATGTTGTGCGAATACTTGCGGCATCGGTTCTCGCAAAAGTATGAGGGGCAACACCGGGGAAGCACTTTGGGTATCACGTGAGATAGCACTGGGAGGAGCAGGGGTTGTTTCATCGTATTTGTTCCAAGGAAGATCTTTTGTATACCTTTTACCCTTTTTCGCTTGTTGATCAATGGTATAGTACTGTGTTCAAGTGGTAAAAACATCGAGGCTTCAATGGGCAAGGATTGAAATACCAAAACTTTGAAGATTAGAGAAGGATAGGGGAAAAAGCTAATGTTCACTTCCTTTTTCTACCCCATGAAGCTAAGTGTTTAAACACTAATCTTCCAAAGTTAATCCTTAAATTTTTACTCCAATCTATACAACACATTCGCATGCTCCAAAGTCACAATAGGTTCATTAGTTGTAGGAAGCCAATTGAAGATGCACGGTTTGTGTAGTACAATAGAGAGAAGATAATCTAGAAGCATGAAGTTTCTCTTTCAAAGGCCAAGACTGCAGTTTGTTGTGAGTGAGCAATTTTACCATTTCATCTCTATTGACCCTAATGCTCTCATCATCTACATTAGGGAGGCCTAGAACTTTGTTAATCGTATGTGAGTAAAAGAATAGACTCTTCCCCTAACAAACACTTTTCCATATTTAGCGGACCCTTCATCATCCAAATGAGCATGCAAATTGGCAAAGAAATTGCGAATAACACTCTCAACAAAAACTCGATGCATGATTATTAGCATTAATAAAATTCCTGTCCTTTAAAAACCGAACCACTCCTTCCTTTTCCAACCGACCCTCATCAATGTGCTTCTCTTTTAAAATCCTCTTACTTAGACTATTCAACCAAAGTTCCATATTTTCCTTTTTATAATACTCCAAAGTAAGAAAAGGTTTTGGAAAAGCTTTATCATCTTCGGTTTGAGTAACCTCATCACCGAAATTATCACTAGAGGAATGTTTAGGAACAGAAGAGGGGGCAAGTGTTACCTCGGATGATATCCTCTTCTTGCTAGCACTTCCGGTAGCACTCACGCTTTGCCCTTGGCCTTCTTTTTCGAAAATCGAGAGAGTCTCCTCTTCATCACCATCTACCCAAGCATCAAATGAGTCCAGAAGGCTCCTTTTCCTTGTTTGCTTCAAAGTTCTCCTCACTCACATGGGGTGAGGACACATCAATAGCGCTTTCTGAGACATCAACTGGATCAAGGGAGGTATTTGAAGTGGCATTGGACCTGATTGATCTAATGCGATTGGAAGACCTCCTTTTTGCGATTTGGGGAGACAGCTTGGCAGTTGGGGCTTTCCTCTTCCTTTTTGGCTCGGCAGGGATGAGAGTCACTTTAGGAATGCCTTGATCAAACGAGGCATTGGGGCCAGAGGTAGGAACAATTGCCATTGTTGGTGGAGAAGAGCTTGGAGTGATCATTGGGGAAGTTTCCATGGCCATGCGAGATGCCACGGAAGGAGCAATGCTAGGTGAGATGTCCATTTGGTCCGTGTGGGAAGGTTCGGTATTGGTATTGGATGGAGATGCCATGGAGATTTTAGGGAAATTTAGGAACGTATTTTGACCTAGGTTTTTGGAAGAGACGAAGGCGTTGCACCGAGGGTTTAAGAGAGAGAGAAGGTAACGGAAAGAGAGAGAAACGGAGGAGGTTGAGTGAAATTAGGAGAGTGAGAGATTAGATAGGGAACAAGATTTTAAATTGATTAGACATCTATCTAATCTATCCCTATTAATACTCTCCATTAATCCCTATCCACACAAACCGAAATAAACCCTAACCACTCCCTTTTCAAAAACCTTAACCCCTATTTAAAGTGAAACAACACGGTTGCAACAATAAAATAAATAAAGAAAATATATATTTTTTTATATTTTTTTTTTAAAAAAAAACAAAAAATAAGTAAACTAAATAATTTGTAACTAAGCCCAAAACATTATATGCACAAAATAAATAAATAAGGGTTAGTTACTTAATTAAGTTTACCAAAAATAAAGGAAACTTGTTGAAGACGTTTTCAAAATCGTAAACTCTTTAATTAAAAAGACTTTCAGATTTTGAGAAATTAATCAACAATATTTCGAAAATAAGAAAATAAAAAACTAATATAGCACACACTAATGTGTTAAGGCAATGATGGTAACACGTAGGATAACACATATGATATAAAACCCCTTGATAAATATTTTTCATTTTCAAGCATTTCAAGCATAACAAGCTTAGCCATTTTCAGGCACTTCAGGCATAACAAGCTGAGCATTTTTCATGCACTTTAGGCATTATATGCCTATATATATATTTTTTAAGTACATTGCTTGTTAATCACGTCTCAATACACTTCTTTAAACAAGAAAGCATCGTAGTAACGAGCTCCGTGCTTCAAGTTATATTTCAAGTGTAGAGACCAAGTGATCTATGCCTTTCAAGTAGGGTACACTGTAGTAGCGAACTCCATGTCCCTAATACTTAGCATAAATCACCTCATACCTTTTCATTGGCAAGAGTACATCGTTGCAGCGAACACCGTGCCCCGAGCTCGAGAGAAAAGTATGAAAAAATGCCTTTGCCTTTTATTTATCAAAAAGAAAAGATTAGTGACTTTGTCACTTTAAGCATATGAAGGGGAATGATATCAGACGTGCTAACCTAAATAATAACCTACCATAACAAAAAGGTCAGCATGTGCCACAGCTAGAACTAAGCTAGCTAGATTTAAACAAATAATAAAGTATTTTTTTTTTTTAAGTAAATAAGCAAAGAAAGAAGAAAAAAATACACTAATATACAAGTGTTACCCTAAGTGATAACATCACCTGGGGTAGCACAGACGAACAGACTCAGAGATTACAAAGACCAAGAGATCTTTTCAAACTAGAAAATCTCTCGTGGTCTAAGGCCTTGGTAAAGATGTCAGCCAGTTGATACTTAGTATCAATATGATCAATATTAATTAGGCCTTTATCTACCATATCTCTAAGAAAATGATGACGTATGTCAATGTGTTTGGTACGGGAATGTTGAACTGGGTTTTTTGAAATGTTGATAGCACTCAGGTTATCACAGTACATAGTCAAAGAATTACTCTCTAGGCCATAGTCATCTAACATATGTTTTAGCCAAATAAGTTGTGAACAACAACAACCACTATCAAAATACCATGAACCTTCAACATTAGTTTTTAAAGCAGTGTATACAGCATCACAAATCAGGTTAGACTTAGGTTTCCATACTTTCCTACTTTGATAATTCTTCTTCTGACTGTAGGTGATATCTCGACGTGCTAGGCAACACTTCGGGTATCACACAGAACCGGACTGCTTTCTTTAGAAGAGTTTTACAATCAATTTTCAAATGTCCAAGAGAGTAACAGTAGTTACATATTTTTACCTTGTCGGAGAAGACTTATCGGAAGATATTTGTTCAACATGATCTCTTTCTTTAACAAAAATTAACTTATCTTACGTATTAGACAAAGTAGATGTAATAGCATTTAAAGACTCTTGAAAACCCATACCTGCCTTGAGTGGTTTGGACAACCCAAGAATTGCATCTAACTTGGTAGAACTCGTATTGAGTTTCTTGAATGTTGTCTCGGCAAGAGTAAGTTTGTTCTTGACTTTGTCCAGCTCCACATCCTTCTTTGTGAGTTGAACTTCCAATCTAGTCAAGCCATCGCTAGGTCTTGAACCTCTTTGGACAGAGAGATCACCTTCTTGTTCTCTTTCTTCCATTCATCCACCAATTCTTTGCAAAGGTTCTTAAGACCACAAATGAGTTCATCCTTGCCGAACTCCTTCTCATCTTGTGAACAACCCGCATCCATGTTAACGTAACCCACAAAACAAACAAAGCATTTATCAAATTTAAATGCGTATACTGTTGGATGATATCTCGGGTGCTATCCCATTTTGGATATCACCGGGGTATCACCGATGTAATCCGAGTCACGCTTTGTGACCAAAGATTGCCGTTTGATCCGAAACTTCAGATTGATTGGTCTCCTCATCCTCATTGTCACCGAGAGAAACCCATAGGTTCTTTCCCATCTTCCTTAGAGTGTTAGCACACTCATTTGAGTAATGACCCCATCCAGAGCAAGCATGACATTGGATTGTTTCAAGGTATTTTGGATCAGATCTGGATTGATCCGATGATGCTCTCCTTATGGGACCACCTTTACGAGTAGATGGAAATGTCCTCTTGGGCATTGAATTGTACACCTTGGCTTGTTGCTCTTTAGCCTTTACCTCGCACATTTTCTTTGTTAAATTTTCTCACCATTGAGTTATATTTCCTGGTAAGTAAGGCAACACTTTGGCATCTTCACCTAATTCCTCAAAAATTTCGTCATCCTCATTAGTTGAACCACTAGAGGATTGAACTTTTAATGCAACACTCTTGCCCTTAGAAGCTTCACTTTGCTCGGCAAGGTTTGACTCAAAATTTTTTAAAATGCTCATTAAGGAATTGATATCCATTGTAGAAAGATTGTGAGCCTCTTCTATAGATGAAACTTTTATATTAAAACGCTCGGGGAGAGTTCTAATAGCCTTTGAAACCAATTGTTTGTTTGTAAAAGGTTCACCTAAAAGTTGACACTCATTAGCAATGTCAAATAGTTTTTCAAAATAAGAGGAAATGGTATCATTTTCACCCATTCTCAACCTTTCAAATTTGCCAGTAAGACCTCTAAGTTTGTTTTCACGCACACTATAATCACCTTCACAAAACATTTGTAAAATATCTCAAGCTTCTTGAGATGTGGAACTATTTTGAATAAGTTTAAAAATATACATGTCAACCCACTCAAAGATAGCATTAAGAGCTTTCTCATTATAGTTAGCTAGGGTAATCTCTTCATTAGTCCACTCGCCTTCGGGTTTAACTCCGAACATCACCATCCTCATCAGGAGGTAAGAGTGGAAGAGAGTACCCATGAACTATAGATCGCCATGCTCGAAGATCAATTGATTTGATATGCGAGCGAAGGCGAATTTTCCAATATGCATAATTCGAACCATCTAAAAACAGGAAGACGTTTTTGGTTTGGATTTGCAGGATCAAAAGCCATGATAAAGAGGACCAAACACTTAGTATCGTCAAGTGAGAGGCTCGATACCAATTGAAATTGTCACGGCTTGAATCACAAGTGATATCCAAGGTGATAACAGCACCAACGATAGCACTTGGGATAGCACACACACACTTCAAAAATAAAACAATTTTGTAAAAGAGTTTGCAGCGAAATAAAAACACCAAAATTGTTTTCTCAAGTTATATAAATATAACTTGAGAGTGCCTCTTAGGCAAGACTTTATAATCACTATGAATGAAGTTACAAAGCCGAAAGTTCCCTATAGCTATATCTATTTCACGCTCTATGGAACAAGAGATAAAGAACGGAATCCTATCCTAGCCTTCACACACCTTGATACCAAAGTAATCAAGTGCGAAATTACAAGGGAGAAAGGATTAAAAAGAACCAAACAAAGAACTCTATCTCTAAGCTTTTCGAAGGTGTGAATGTGAAATAATTGGCATGTCTTCAAATAAACCTTCCAAGCTTATTTATAGTCTTCAAATACTTGAAGGCTACTCCAATAACAGCCTTGGGGCTGGTCTTGCACGTGGAGGAAGTGTAGGGAGAGTGGGTTAATTTGTTTCCACAATTCTAGCTCCCACTTCCTATTTTGTAGCAACCGAGTTGTTGAATCCTCAAGCCATGCTTCCACGCCTTGTACTCCCTTGCTTTATCATCCTTGTACCTCTTCTATAACTCAGCAACAACCTTTGACAAAGTCCACATACATGTTGTTGTTGAATGCCAAAATTACGAATTAATACATAAAATGTATTAATTCATTTCTTCCAATTTCCACATGTGTCTAGCTCCTTCTTTGATGCTATTGCACCCTGAAATATAATCATAAACCATAGACTATACATACCATATTAGCACGTTAGTCCATTAAATAACAAACAAGAAATATACAACTATATAATTTTCAGTCCAGGAAATCATCTGTGATATCACTTGGGAAATCATCTACGATATCACCTGCAGATTACACTAACAAAATGAATTAATTTAGTGGCGAAAATTTCCGTCGCTAATGTCAAAAGATCACCGGCGGAATTAATTCCGTCGGTAATATCAAAAGATACCGGCGGAATTTGAGCCGTCGGAACACTGCGGCGGTATGATAGCGGCGTACCACCGACGGAATTTTTCCTCGGTATTTAGTTTTAGCGACGGAATTTTGTATTTAGCGGCAGAAATTTTCGTCGCTAAAACCTTTTTTTCTGGTAGTGCCATAGTGACTTCCCAAGACGAATGTCAGACATCGTGTGGCGCGCCCCATCATTGTACGACTTGAACCGGCAGAATATGAAGCGCCTCGTGACACGTGGAAAACCCGTTCAAATTTCGTTTAAGCCAAGGTAGAGCACTACTTCCTCCTCGGCATGGCCGAGCTAGGAAGTCGGGGGCCACTGAACGGTATAAACCGAGGTACGAATGTGGATCCGTGACCTGGCAAGGCCTAATGGATTGGGCCCAAAATATAATACATACAAGTCTCAACTACGACAAAGGGAGTGGGTCTTCCCTACCTTCGCTCGTATTGCCTCCTCGTCATTCTCCTATGTCGACCTAGACATAGCAGGCGTATAATAACTAAGGTCCAACAAGGATTTTATGCCGACGAAGCATCACCATAATCTAGGCCGAGGAAGGCATCCCTCCAAGGCCGAGCAAGGCTCCCCTTGAAGATGAGGAGACCCTCCTCGGCTATCGACAAAGCAGAAACGGGCTCTCCCATACTATTCTCCTCCTCGGCCCAACTTAGGCCGACCAGGTCATATACGACGAGGAGCCTGCCTCACCGACGCACGTGCAGAATACTATTTATCCAATCCTACTTAAATAAGGACTGTGAACTATTATAATTCTCTTAGAATTATAACCTTATCTCACACGAATTCTCATCCAACAAGGACTAAACAATTATAATCCTACTTGGAGTAAAATCTTATCTCCATGCATTCCTATCCTACATGGATTATACAATGCTATGCCTATAAATACAAGTCATAAATCACATTATTTTGGTATGTTATCTTTTGACTCTAAACTCTTGTCAATTGATTTCTCTCTCTCTAAACACAAATACTTACTCTCTCATGCCGGAGGGCCTTCACCAGTGAAGCCCCGGCTAAATTTACGTGTTTGTTCATCTTGTTAAGTAAATGCTAGCCAAACTCTGGTGCCAAAAAATCACTTTTCTTATTATTGATTTTGAAGACGCTAGCCAAACTCTGGTTCCAAAATATCACTTTTCTTATTATTGATTTTGAAGAATCACTTTTGAAAAATTAGAAGCAATGCGTGATGACAAACTGAAGGTTATGAGATGAACCGAACAAGAAAGAACCAAGATTCACAAAGAAACAGCCGCAGCCACTCTTTTCTTTTATTAATTCATAATCAAAAACTTTTTTTTCTAATACAATAACCCTAGCTTGTTATTTATACTAATAACAAGAAGATTCTAGAAATATAAAATAAAACCCTAATTTAATAATAAGCTAAAACCCTAAAACCCATAAAACAAATTAAGCCCAAACCCAAGCCAATGCTGAAGCCCGAAAAGCTTGACCTTTATTTGAAGTTCCCGTCTGGCGCCGTGCGCCCGCCTGGGATAACATGAGGTGCCCGCCTCAAGCTCAGAGGACCTCCTCTGCTCGGTTGCTGCTGCTCGGTTGATGCTGCCTCGAACTGTATCTTCCTCCCCTTCTTAGAAAAGACTCGTCCTCGAGTCAATACCCTCGATAGGAACACTACGATAACCCGAAATATTCGAACTCCATCTGCAAAAGGGATTCTGTAGCCTTGACGGACTCTAAACTTCAATTCCTTCGTGACAACATCCATCCAATCGCTCCATTGTGTTGAGACGAAATACTCAATAATCAATTTCTGAATAATGCATCGAACAGAAGAACGGGGAACATACGTGTCAAACGGATCTGTGTACCCAAAATCAATGGTAACCGCTTCAAACTTCCACACCAAGGTTGCCCCTTGATTATCAAAAATTTCTTCTGACTCCTTATCAGCAGGTGAGTTATTGTCATGAACAGGACCGATGGTCGATACTTGACAATCGTCACAATGACACATATCATACCTAGGTGGTTTGGACCAATCAACAAAATTTTCTTCTCTTGAAGATTCGACCAAAGAACCTTTTTTAAAACCAATAGTATACATCCAAGAATCAATCGACTCTTCAGGATATGTATCAAACCGAGGGGGTTTTGACCAATCGACAAGATTTTCATGACTTGAAGATTCGACAAAAATACCCTCGTTAAACCCAACAGTATCAACCCAAAACACAAAGGAATCAGTAGGGTTTGCCTTACCTTTGACATCCGGAGTTTCGATCTTCATATCGACTTCCCTCGAATGGTCAGTTGCATACCTATCATGATTTCTGGTCAAGGAATCGACACCATTGTGATACTCCTCACTCTCGGAAGAAATATCCGAATCAAAATCCATAATCGGCGGTGCCCCCCCACGATTTCTGCGATTCCGAACTTGGAGTTGAAGTACCTGAACCTGTCTTCTCAGATCGTTGATCTCGATATCGCGTATATCACGCTCGCGGTGATGATCGTCTTCCGGAGGATCCGCTGCACGGCCCCTACCACGAACACCTTTTCCTCCACGAACTACACGCCCTCGTTCGGCCATCAAATCGTCCAGACAACTGATACCAAATGATGACAAACTGAAGGTTATGAGATGAAGCGAACAAGAAAGAACCAAGATTCACAAAGAAACAACCGTAGCCACTCTTTTCTTTTATTTAATTCATAATCAAAAACTTTTTTTCTAATACAATAACCCTAGCTTGTTATTTATACTAACTAGTATTGCACCCATGCATTGCATGGTATAAACAAAATTTTGTTATATTAACATATTTTGTTTAAATGATGTTATATAATTATAATATATTAATTATGAGTCCAAAATAATTTACACTGAAAATAATTTATAATAAAAAGTTTAAACTAATGAAAGTATACACAGGTTATAATTATTTAACCAACACAATAAATATTATAAATTTTGAAAGATTTTTGTATACACATATTTCTATATTTCGTGATGTGAGAAACTTCGGTGATTATTTCAATAGTAATTGTTATTTTAAAATATTTTTCCTTAAATGATTTATTTTACTACTTTGTTATTTTACTATTCATTATATAATTGTAAAATTGAAAATTGAAAATTTGGAATAGCAAGCGTATTTATTCATCTTTGCTAAAATAAGTATTTTTAAAATATCCCTAAATCAAAAGTTTGATATTCATTTATTTTTTATTCTAAAAGGACAATTCATTTGAATTTGAAGTATTCACTTTGGAAAAGAAGATAGATATTTTTATTATTCACTTTTAAAAATTTAATTTACGATAATAAAAAAATAGTGAAAGAAATTTAGTAAAAACGTTTAGAACAAAGTTTTTTATAAAAAATACAATTTTAAAACAAAAAATTCTTACATTGGAGTTTATTAAGAGACAAAGTAGTAATGATTAAAACAAAATCATCTACTTAGTCAACGTATTTAGTAGCCTTATTATTATGACAACAATTGTATCGACTTTTGTTTTTTTTATAATTTTTATAATTTTGATATAATTAAATAAACAAAAATCAAAATTAATAACTACAGTTAAAACTAATGTAACAATTTATCCAATTTTTTAGTGAAATAATCTCCCCAAAAAAATAAGTCTTAAATCAACACGAAATAATGTCTCATTCGTCGAAAATTGCATGACACCGAAAAGTAAGCAAAGTCTTTTATGTATTAATATTTTCATCTATATAATGTGGGGATCAATAAAACCTGTAAAATAGTAAATAAAATAATAAAAAATAAAATAAACATGAAATGATAAAATTTCATCTATATAATGTGGGGGATCAACAAAAAAGTATAAAATACACACTTTATATTTGCTCAGAAATTAAGGAAAAATGTTAGTGGATTGAGTGTTGTGAGTATGGAAAATGAGGTTGGAGAGAAAAAATGAGTTGTTGTTCTAAGTATGATATGCGAGTCTCATTAATATAACAATAATAAAATATTTTCATTTTAGAAAGTATATACTCCCACTGTCCCACCCGACTTAGGACCAATTTTCATTTTGGGCGTCCCACTCGACTTATAATATTCCAAAATGACAAGTTTATATTATTTTTATATTTAATGATATTCACTTGTCATACTTATAACAACAATCTCATTACTATACCCCTCACTCATTCTCTCTCATATTTTACTTTTTATACTCACAATACCTGCTTCACTCATTCTCTCCTATTATTATTAATATTTCTTAATTTATGTGTCGTAAGAGAAAATCCTAAATCGGATTAGACGGAGGGAGTAGTTTGTACTTTGTAGTGGGATGCCCTGTAAGAAAAGTGTGTAGTTTGTAGTGAGACAGTAGAAGTATATTTTTTAAAATTAAATAAATAATGCCAAAAGTATCCATGTTGATTTTTTATTTTATTTTTTTTTTTTGTGAAAAATTCATATTGATGATAAAAATAAAAAAAAGGTTGACGATAAAGATAAAGAATTGATAATAAGGATCTTGTTGAATTGAATATAAGCTCAATTCTTTTGCAAGATATTTTAGTTCTTTTATTTTCAAAC
The DNA here is from genome assembly GCA_022495995.1 of Adenophora triphylla var. japonica. NCBI lineage: Eukaryota > Viridiplantae > Streptophyta > Magnoliopsida > Asterales > Campanulaceae > Adenophora > Adenophora triphylla. The sequence goes on along the minus strand of JAFEMH010001801.1, from coordinate 331,471 downwards.
ATTTATTAGGACAACATAAAAAAGACTTTTAACAATAGCTTCTAGAATTTTTAATATTTTGAAGGGAAAATCTTATTTTTGAATGTTAAGAATACCAAAAGACACTATTGTCTTTTTATATATATATAGATAACAAGAAGATTCTAGAAATATAAAATAAAATCCTAATTTAATAATAAGCTAAAACCCTAAAACCCATAAAACAAATTAAGCCCAAACCCAAGCCAATGCTGAAGCCCGAAACAGCCTTTGTTGAAGTTCCCGTATGCTTTCCTGGGATAACATGAGGCGCCCGCCTCAAGCTCAGAGGACCTCCTCTGCTCGGTTGCTGCTGCTCGGTTGATACTGCCTCGAACTGTATCATAATAAGAAGATTCTAGAAATATAAAATAAAATCCTAATTTAATAATAAGCTAAAACCCTAAAACCCATAAAATAAATTAAGCCCAAACCCAAGCCAATGCTGAAGCCCGAAACAGCCTTTGCTGAAGTTTCCGTCTGCTGGCCAGGCGCCCGCCTGGAATAACATGAGGCGCCCGCCTCAAGCTCAGAGGACCTCCTCTGCTCGGTTGCTGCTGCTCGGTTGATGCTGCCTCGAACTGTATCAATGCGCCACAAGGCCGACCATGAATTTTGCTAACATAAATGACTAAAGTGCCCTTTAAATAATTAAATTATAGTCTCGTCTCAACTAAACATCCCTCGTAGCTCTATTTATACGGTTAGTATTGTAGAATATTTACATTAGCAGAAGCAGCAAGCTAGTCTTGATAAATTAATAATATGGCCCTAACTTTCCCTGCTTCACTCTCTTTTCAATCCTTCTCCAAAGTATATCCGCACCAAAATCTTACAACCAAAGAGTTCTCAATCCAGTCGAAAGGCCATTTGCAAATTACCAGCCAACTTGTTGGAGTTATGAATTCGTCAAATCTTTGAACAGTCCTTATTCGGTATCTCACTTTGATCACTTGAAATATTATCAACTCCATCTACTATTATTATTCTTACTATTTACGCAATTTTATTTGTGTATATATATATATATATATATATATATATATATATATATATATATATATATATATATATATATATATATATATATATATATATACTCCCTCCGTCCCGCTAATATCCGCACTAACACTGTTTGTGCGAGAATTAAGGAATAGAAGTCGTATTGGAGGACATTGGGTAATTACTTATTTCATTTGAAGTATATATGTTTCACAGTTTGATGTACTATTTGTAATTTTTTTTGTTCCTTTATTGACAAATTTTTTTTTTCCCAGGAACAACTCTTTAAGCTGTACTCTTTGGGGTGATTATGCTGATGAGATGTTTAGTCTCATTGAAACATGTGGTAATTCTCCTTTGATTGTTTTGATTCAGTTGTGTAAATCAAAAAGTTATGATGGTAATGTATTATATACCATATTGTTCTATAGTATAAATTATCTCCTCATTATTCTGATGTGAATATAACTAACTATTATTATATGATTTTAGGTAAAATTTCAATCTCAAATGCATTTTTTGCTACTAAACTACATGTTGATCCTATTGTTCCAGAAATTGCTGAACTGAAAAGGTAGTAAATTTGTTCATTGATTATTTTTTTATTTACCTTTTCATCTTTTATATTAATATTCTAATGTGCTAATATGCTAATATATTTTCTCTTCCAAATTTCATAGTTTGTTTGCAGTTGAATCTGGATCTTCTCATAAGATCAGTCAAATTGAGTCATCTAATGCTTATTTCAGTTATGATGAACTTGAAAGTGGTTTGGCTAACGTTTTGACTGTAGCTGATCTTTTGGAATGCAAGAAGGTTTTTTTTTAAATAATTTTGCTCTTTTATTTCTGTTTCCTATTCATGTTTAAAGAAATTCGTATCTTCATTCATTTCTTTTTATATTTTGAAGGAGGGATACTTTTGGGTGATAGGTCAAATTTCTGAAGTATTTGTTGATGGATGTTGGTCTTTTATTAGTTGTAAGGTTTGTATGCATAAGTTGGATTCTGTTGAAAGCGGTTATTTTTGCAAAGGTTGTAACAACAATATAACCAAGGCCATTCCAAGATATAAAGTGAAGGTGAATGTTCTCTCTGGTGATGAGACGGCGAAATTCATGCTATGGGACAGATCTTTGTGAAACATTGGTTGGTCAATCCGTGGAGCTAAAGGACCACTATATTAAGGTTTTTAAAAATAATTTAATTTCATTTTATTAAATTGAAGTCATTTATTTAATATTTTATCTACTAATAGTTTCACTTATTTTCATTTCTTTCAGATTACAGAAAGTGGAAAAAAGGAATATTGTTTACCCCATTGTCCAGATGAAATCATTGCCATAGTAGGCAAAACTGCTATTTTCAAGGTTCATTTGAGGGATGTTAATTTAAGTGGTAAAGATCAAAATTATTCTTCTGGATCCTGCTTTCATGGAAAATCTTTGGTGGATAAATATATTAAGGAAAAATTAAGGTAAAAAGGTTTGTATTAGATTTTGAAATAACCTTTGCAAATGTACTTTAAATGGTTTTCTTTATTAATGTTGTTCTCTTTTTTGTAGAGGATTGATGTATTAGCAAATTTATTAAGGAGGCTGGTGATGAAGTTATTGAGGTAATAAACTTGACAAAGTTATTTAATTTTATTTTTCATTTCAAATTTTATTTTATTTTTTTCTTACTTTTATCATTTTTGTAATGTAGATAAATGATTCTTGTGGTGATAATGAAGAGAAGACCCTTAAAATGTTGGCTTGAAGAGGAGATTTTTGTCATTTGAAGACACTGCGACAAGCACATTAACAGGTGATGGTGGATCATCTAACAAGGATGGGATTCAACATGTATGAAATCAAGATTGAGAAAGACCGAAAATTTTACAGTCTTTAGTGTTTTTTGGTGAATTTTATTGGAACATTATCATTTGAACAATTGTGTTATTTTGTCTGATTTGGGGATTTGTAATTTGTGGATTTGTAATTCATTTTGGGTTTTCTTTTTTTTTTAATTTAGATTTTATAACAGTTTTATGCATTTTGTTTTCACTTATATCCTTTTTTTGAAGGTTAAAGTGTTTTTACATTTACTTTTTGTTTTTTTTTTAGATATCAATTTTATACTACCTGACATGTTATTATTGTTCAAATTATAATGCTTTCCCCCTATTAAACTTATTTCTACCAACTAAATCATTTCACTTAAAAATTTCTTAAAATCAAATCCCTAATCATGTTTTCCTCTAAACAGAATCAAGGAAATCTTAAAAAATCAAATCACAATAATAAGTTTGCTAAACATAAAATCTGAGCAACCTTATTCAATCATTTTTAATTCTCAATCAATGTGTCTACTTTATTCATTTCAAATTAAAATACATGAACATCATATCCTTGATTATGTTTTTAAGGCAAACAGATTCAATTCATTCTCAAATTGTCCATTTTAAAGCTTATAATTTGAATGAAGACAATGGAAGATGTATATAAGAGAAACTTACTTCTCCTCTAACATAAGTCCACTATGGTAGATCTCCATACAAAAATTATCTGCATAAGATACTTGGAAAACAAAATGCATAATCAAACATTTTGTTAGAATAAAATCAATTACGACTCAAAAAATATTATCTATACTCTTTATGTCATATAATTTAAGTTACAAATGATTTACATTTCAATGATGCTATTAAAGTACCTTCTTTTCATGTAAGCTGTTTTCTAATAAAATTTCAAACATAAACATCAATTTTTCAGGTACAATGTTTTTGCAATGTCATTTAGTCATGTATCCAATCATCTTATGAAGAAATTAATGTTTATTAAAACAGTTTTTTAAATCAAATATAGTATCCACAATTAATATACGTATAAAATAGATTATAATTTATGAAAATTCTAAGTCATAATGATTCATTAAAAATATATTCTTTTTATTTACGCCATTCTGTAATGAAAACCACTTATGTTAATCGAAATGACATCAAAATTAACTTTTGTTAAATCAGTAATAGTTCAATTACACTAGATTATCTATACCTAATATTGTAGCTTAAAAAATGTTTTAAGTACAATTCTTATGTCTAGGTTAACTTGACTCTTTGAATTCCACTCCCATAATCACTTGACTCCTTTATATAAGTGTATATCACAGTCTAGAAATAGTTTTTTACTAAACTCCAATCAGTTATAAAATTCTATTATCTTACAAAAAACAAACTGCAATATTAAGTATTACAAGAGAAATGAAGATCACAAAGTCAATGATAATATGCAAGAAGAGGAAGTCTGAAAATGATGATACTGGTATGTCCTATATTTTTTCCATTTTTTTATTTTGTTTCACAAATAAAAAACTATGTTTTTACCATTTTTATTATCATTTCACCTCTTATTTGTTTAGTTCTCGGCTGAAGTTTAAGAGGATGAAGATTATATACAAATTCCAAGTTTATTTTTTATTTTTCTATCTCTGTTTTTTCATTATAATCAGTTATTTCTAAAAAATAATTACGTTTTAATACTAGATTGCTATTAAATTTTTTTGTTAGTACTTTTCTATCTAATTATAATTACAATAAACATTTATATTTACTTAAGTTATTTAAAAGAGTGTATGTTATTTATACATTAAAAGAGTTTTTGTTAGTTAAACAAATTATACATTTTAAACAGTGTTTACCATTTACTGAATATGAATGTTTCAAAGGGGAATTTATTAATTAAATAGAAGCATCTGCAAATTTACTAAATGCCTCATAGGTTAGGAACTCTAGAGAAGTCCACTAGGACTACATGTGTAATGATTACTCAAGTTTCCAAGATGTAATCCATTTATTAATGACAGATATCTTTACTTTATTACCCTACAGCCGCTATTAGTGTATTTAATGTATGTATTTGGCTTTAATGTTCACCATTTCCCTATAACAGGTTGTTGGTAATTAATCTTTACTCATCAATGTTGTTTTGGTCATTTTTTGGGTATATATATGTATCTACCCTTCCAATACCATCCCTTCTATAATTCCATCCTTAGTTGTTCTCTAGAACTGCAAAATGTGTGATGAAAATGGCTCCTCTTCTGAAGAAATTGATTCTGACACTGAGGAGCAGAATCATGCATTCTCTGAAACAACTAAGAAGCTTCACTTTGGCCACCTTCGTATACCAAACTATAACGATTCACCGCTCTAAAATGTCCTACGTATGCCCATTCAAGCCTCAGATCGGGTCGTAAGTTGCGACGTATGGGTCACAACTCACTGCTAAAGACGCTATATCGATGCTAGCGGGTCATCTAATTTTTCTAATGCATCTAGGGGAGAGCATAGAGCCTTAGCTGAATACTTTAGGAACATCCTAGAGTTATTTGGTTCTCTTGATCCCCCTCTTTGTAAAAAGAATGATTTGAAAAAGAAACCTTTTGATAAGGGTGATGGTGGCTGTGGTGGTGGGGCATCTGTTGGCTCTTATGGTGGGGAGGGTGGTTCTTTTGTTCACTAAATCAAGTTTTATTTTCTGTTTTCTGTATTTCTTTTTTTGTTTTATGTCAGTTTGTATTTTTTTTCTATTTATGTTTAATATATATATTAGACTTTTGTCCTTTTCTCTTATCAATTTTTATTTTTATTAGTCTCATTACATACCGTAAGCTTTTAGTTATCCTAAATAAGGGTTTCATTTATTTGTCAAAATTTCCTATTTTAAAGCAAATACATTCCCAATAAATTTGTATCAAAAATTTGGGGTTCATTTTCTGAATACACCACAGTCATGAAGATATTATTTATAATCATTAGACAACAAAATCAATTTGAAAAAAAAAAGGATTTTAAAATTACATCATAACAATGTTTCTTGCAGTCTTCGATCAATAATTCTTATATTTTATAAAAAAAAATAGCAAACTTGATTCAAAGTATTAGACCTAAAACAGATGAAACTAATAAAAATATATTGAAGACGACTCTTTATTCAAAATATGTGACCTAAATCAGGTTCAAGTATTAAAATTACAATTAAAAAGTAAATTTATTAGTAGATCTAAGAAATTTTACCTTCGAAATCAAAGAACTGAATTTTGATTAAAAAAAAATGGAGTCATAAACTGAATTGTGTCTTCAAAAGGAGAAGCAGGCGTAAACAATCACCCTCGATCTTGGTCCCAACCCTTAAAATTACAATTAAAAAGTGAATTAAAAAGTAAATTTATTAGTAGATCTAAGAAATTTTACCTTCGAAATCAAAGAACTGAATTTTGTATAAAAAAAAATGGAGTCTTAAACAATAACCCCTTGATTCAAAAATATTTGACCTAAATCAGATTCAAGTATTAAAATTACAATCAAAAAGTAAATTGATATGTAGTTCTTAGAAATTATACCTTCGAAATATTGGGAACTGAATTTTGGAAGAGAAAGGAGAAGCAGGCGTAAACAATCACCCTCGATCTTATCAATCAACCCTTGATTATCCATAACTGGAACCTCATATTCGACGCCCTTCATCGAGTATTGGTTTGGGAACGAAAGGGTATAGGTCGGCGTTGAAATTTAGGGTTTGTTACTGGATGGTTCTAAAATCTATTCCCATTTAGGGAAAATTAGGTTAGTTTATTTGGATTTGGGCTTTTTCTTTAATGGGTTGGTTTTTATTTTTTGGGTGGGCTTGAGAAAAACAACTGTGTAGTTAAAGTGTGTGTTTATTCCAATCATTTTATTTGGCTTTACAATATTATTGTCTTATAAATTACTCTACTTTTTTTTTTTTTTAACAAATTGCCTAGACAATTTTCGTTTCATAGTGTCATTTATATATTAATTAAAGCCAAAAAAAATGTACCTATTTTGTACTTTATTTTGTTCACATATCATTTTTTTTGCGAAAATAATGTTCAACATAATATAATGCCTCGTGGCTTCATCGACAACAAGTTCCCGTCAATCTTCTCAAATCATGCCATTTTCAGATATAACTAATGGTAATGGTACATATTCTTTTTGTCAATATTTATAACACTTCATGACAAAATCATTTATCTTTAATATGACAGGAATGTGGTAAGAAGTAGTATATCAAACAATGGTAATGGAACTACCGCAAGAAACACCCCTTCGATTCACAAGTATTTAATTTGAAGTCACAAAAATTGAAGACTGCCAATGAATCTCAATTTATTAAAAAAACAAAATATCGCAAAGGGTAACTATTCCTTCCCATTTCTAAATTTCTATCTTTCCCAACAACTTAAAAATTGATTCCCTTTTTTACTTTTTTTATAGGGACACCGTCGTCAGAAATAATTAACTTGACCAATGATGAAGAATTTTCATTTGTTACACCTACTACTGCTAAGTCAAAAAGCAAAATTGGTAAATATTTCCATTATTATTAGTATATTTCAAATTTCTAATTTCATTTGTAATTTTTTTTGTGTTTTTAATTTTTTTTAAATTCACTTCTAATTTAAAGTTATGTCTTTATACAGATATCGCCTCCGATCAGTCCATTGTTTTTAATTCTACTCCTCGAGAAAAGCCTTCAAAGTCCAGATTGAACTGTGATCCAAATAAGAGTAGAAAACGAAAGAGTAATTCTGTTTTCCTAATCTTTATATAAGAAATTTTATTACATTATTTTTAATTATTTTAATAATATTAATTTTTTCCAATTATTTAGGCTCATTTATTTCCCCGGTTCCATTTAATCTCAATAATTTGGATGATGATAATTATTTTACTGGAGGTACGTTTTACATTATTTTTATTTATAATATTATGTTGAAAATTATGTTCAATATTATATTTTTTATATTAGTTTTAATAAATATTCTTTTCCCATATAGTTTACATGGATTTTGGTGACCCTTTACACGTATGTCCCCATTGCAATGCAATGTTTTGGTATGCGGAGAGGTTGAATAAACGTTTCAAGTCAACGTTGGCACCAAAGTATTCTGGTTGTTGTATGCATGGAAAAGTTCAATTACCTCCAATGCCTGAACTTCCGAAGTTATTTAAAGATTTATTATATGGCGATTCTGAGAAAAGTCGACTTTTTAAGTCAAACATTCGATCCTATAATATGATGTTCTCATTTACTTCTATGGGAGGTAAGATTGATCATGGTGTTAATAGGGGAAATAGTCCACCTGTTTTCAAATTATATGGTCAGAACTACAATTACATTGGTGGTTTGATACCAACTGAAGGGAACCCTCCTAAATTTGCTCGCTTGTATATTTATGACACGGAGCATGAAGTTGACAATAGAATTCGTTGCATTGGGTATGTCTATAATTTCTAAACTATTTTTGTGTTATTTAATGCATCATTATTTTGTTTTTTTTAATAGTTACATTTTCTTATTTAATGAAACAAAATAGGGATGATCAAATTAAGAAGCTTTTGCATGAAGAGATTGTTAATGATTTGAAGAAGATTCTTGATGAGAATAATGTTCTTGTGAAGTCATTTCGAATGGTCCGTGACTCCTTGCAAGAAAAAAATGAAACCAATTTGAGATCGAAACTAATTGCTAGGCGTAAAACCGATGGTCGATGCTATGATCTACCAACTAAAGATGATGTTGCATTGTTATTGGTCGGAGATTTCGAGAATTCAATTGGAGAGAGGGATATTGTTATCGAGACTCGAGACGGGGGTTGCTTCAAAGGATAACCGAGCTTCATCCTTCTTACTTAGGCTTGCAATATCCCTTGCTATTTTTATTTGGACAAGATGGTTATCGAGAATCTATTTTTCTCAGGGATGTCCAAACCGAATCAACAGATGGAAAGCGCTATAAATTGAGCATGAGAGAGTACTTTGCTTATAGGATGCATCAAAGAGAGTCAGAGTCTGATAATATTTTTCAGTCCGAAAGATTGTTTCAACAATACTTAGTTGATACATGGACAATGGTCGAGGCAGGACGTTTGACTTTTATGAGGACACATCAAAAGCAACTACGATGTGAAATGTATAAAGGTTTGACTGAAGCTCTTGCTAAGGGAGAACATGACCCTTCAACTCGTGGCAAAAGAATATGCTTGCCATCTAGCTTTGTTGGAGGTGGGAGATTCATGATCCAAAATTATCAAGATGCAATGGCAATTTGCAGATGGATTGGTTATCCTAATCTTTTAATTACATTCACATGTAATCCAAAATGGCCTGAGGTTCAACGATTCCTAAGAAAGAATGGCAAACAACCACAAGATAGGGCTGATATTATGTGCCGTATTTTTAAAGCCAAGTTAGATGAATTGATGGATGATCTAGAAAAGAAAGAAATCTTTGGAAAAGTTCTAGCAGGTATGAATTTATTTCATTTCTTATCATTTCTCTAATTTTCCATTTTATGAATTGAATTTAATATTTTTTAACATAATTTTATTTCTTCTATTATATAAAATTAATGTTACTATCAGCTTATGTTTTATAATTTCTAATTGTTACAGTTATTTACACAATTGAGTATCAGAAACGTGGTCTGCCACATGTTCATATCATCTTATGGCTTGATCGTAAACCTGATGATTCTACTGTAGATAGAATAGACAAAATAATATCTGCTGAGATTCCGGATGAATCTATAGATCCGCAATATTACAATGCTGTGAAGGATTTGATGATTCATGGTCCTTGTGGGAAAGCAGGGCATAACTCTCCATGCATGGTTAAGGGTCGTTGCACCAAATATTTTCCAAAGAAATTCTGTGAAAAGACAATCATTGATGAAGATGGATATGCAATTTACAAGCGCCCAGAAAATGGTCGTACGGTAGTTGTGAAGGGAGTTAACCTTGACAACAGATATGTAGTCCCTCACAATCGGGTGTTGTTGATGAAATATGGTGCTCATGTCAATGTTGAATGGTGCAATCAGTCAAGGTCTATCAAATATCTTTGCAAATATGTAAGCAAAGGACAAGATAGAGTTACTGTAACATTTTGTAAGACAGCTAATGATGATGGCAGCAAAGCAATTGTTGATGAGATTAAGAATTACTTAGATTGTAGATTCATATCACCTTGTGAAGCTTCTTGGAGATTGTTGGGTTATGAAATTCATTACAGAAACCCTTCTGTTGAAAGACTGTCTTTCCATCTACCGGGTGAACAAAATATTGTCTTCCAAGATGATGATGCAATTGACACAGTGCTAGATCGTCCAACTTCACGAGAAAGTATGTTTACTGCATGGATGGAAGCAAATGAAAAATATGGAGATCTAGCAAAGAGTTTGACATATGCTGAGTTCCCTACAAAATTTGTTTGGAATCAGAAAGAAAGAAGGTGGGATCCTAGAAAACGTGGTTTCAAGATTGGTCGTATATTTTTTGTAGCTCCTGGACAAGGTGAATTATATTATTTGAGAACTTTGCTAAATTTTGTGCGCGGTCCAACTTCTTATGAGGAAATTAGACGTGTTGGTAATCAACAACATGGTTCTTTTAGAGATGCATGTTATGCTTTGGGTTTGCTTGATGATGATAAGGAGTACGTTGATGGCATAAAAGAGGCAAGTCAATGGGGAAGTGCTTCATCATTGAGAACCATGTTTGTCCGATTATTGATGTCAGGATCTTACTCAAGGCCTGAATATGTTTGGCATAGTTGCTTTGAATTTTTGTCAGATGACATTCTTTACAATCAAAGACGTCTTTTAGATCATGAAGGTAATCCATTATACTCTAGCCAATTTAATTTATAATATATTTTATTTATTTTGTTCTCTTCTACAAATTTCCATAAAAACTTAATTCTAAACTATTTACTTAATCTCTAATACCATTTAATATATATATTCTTCTTTCTAGGACTTAAACTAAGCGATGAAGAAATCAAAAATCTTACTCTCTTGGAGATTGAAAAACTTTTGCGTAGCAGAGGAAAAAGCCTTCGTGACTATCCTGATATGCCTTATCCAAGCGATTTTGATCCCACTATTTACAACAATGTAATGATTTTAGAAGAGTTGAACTACGATAGAAATTCATTGGAGGCTGAGCATAAACGTTTATTGGAATTATGTACGAATGAACAGAGGCATGCTTACAACCTTATTATGAATGACATTGATCTTGATGTTGGACGTGTTTTCTTTATATGGATCCGTGGAACTGGAAAGACTTTTTGTGGAAGATTCTTTCATACGTGTTTGCGATCTAAGGGTGATATCGTATTGAATGTGGCATCAAGTGGTATAGCATCACTCTTACTCCCTAATGGTCGTGCTTGGTCATTCCAGGTTTGCAATTCCATTAACTTTGGATGAAGATTCAACATGTAATATCAAACAAGGTACTCCTCTTGGTGAGCTTATGATTAAAACTAAGCTTATAATTTGGGATGAAGCACCTATGGTTCATAGATATTGTTTTGAAGCCTTTGGACAGTAACGTTGAGGGACATAATGAGGTTCAATCACACGAGATAGCTTGAATCAACCGTTTGGAGGCAAGACATTGGTTATGGGTGGAGACTTCCGTCGAGATACTTCCGAGTCATTCCAAAAGGTACTGCATAAGATGTTGTTATGGCCACGATCAATTCATCATATTTATGGTCTCATGTCAAAGTGTTGAGGCTTTCGAAGAATATGAGACTACAACAAATTGAAAATGATGAAAGTGGTTTAGAACTCAAGGCTTTCTCGAGTGGATACCGAGTGTTGGGGATGGGTCATATGGTAATGATAATGATGGTGAAGCCACAATAACGATTCCTGATGACTTGATTGTTAATGAGTCGAGATGATTTCATCAAGTCTATTGTTGAAAGCACATATCCCAACTTCACCGATCATTTTAATGATCCCGATTATTTACAGGAAGAGCCATTCTTGCTCCCCCTCGGATGTGGTTGAGAACATTAAGGCCTATATGGTTTCGTACAACCAATCCGAACAAAGGACTTATTTAAGTTCGATTCTATTTGCAAATGCGAAGATAACTCAGTTTCTTTGAAGATCTTCATTCGACGGAGTTTTTAAACACTATCAAGTGTTACGGTCTACCCACTCATGAAATACATTTAAAGGTCGGTACACCAGTCATGTTCTTTGAGAAACATTGACCATTGTTCAGGGTTATGTAATGGAACAAGGTTAATTATTACAAGGCTCTAAATCATGTTCTCGAAGGGAAAGTTCTAAACGGTAGTAATGTTGGTGATCTTGTTTTTATTCCGAGAATGACATTGACTCAAGAGATATACGGATGCCATTCAAATTACGTAGAGGCGACGGTTTCCATTGGTTGTGTCAGGTCATATGCAATGACAATCAATAAAAGTCAGGGTCAATCTCTTTCAAATGTCGGAATTTTCTTGAAGAAGCCTGTTTTCAGTCATGGTCAGTTATACGTTGCATTGTCTAGGGTCACAAATCGCCATGGATTGAAGATATTAATGTGCGATGATGAAGGAAACCTAACCAATGAAACTACAAATGTTGTCTATAAGGAAATTTTCCAAAATTTGTAATATTCATAGATGTTTGTTATTTTAAAAAAGTATTTCTTTCTTTAAGTTAGATCATAAATACTGTATTTCACTTTCATGTCAATAAAGAATTTACTTCCTCCGTCCAAGTTAATACTTCACACTTACTGTTCACACAGTTTTTAAGGAAAAAAATAATGATATAATGTTGTGAGTGTAAAAGTAAAATAGGAGAGAGAATGAGTGGAGGGAATAGTAAATTATAATGATGTTGTGAGTATATTAAAATAATGTCGGAGACAAAGTGTGAAGTATGTAATTGGACGCCCAAAATAGAAAGTGTGAAATATGTAACTGGACGGAGGGAGTATTTTTTTTGGATGGCCTAGCTTCCTCGATAAGCTAAGCGGTTTATTATTCTGACCGCTAATCTTCTTCTCTCTGTTTCTCATTACTCCCTTCCGTCATCAGCAATTAACAAATTGCACCAAAACCCTTTCTTCCCCAAAACCTCACCTACCTTCGGCTCACCTCCCCCATTCACGGTCGCCGCCCCCTCTTTCTTTCCCGATCGTTTGTTAGACGCTTCATTGTCTTCCTTTTTTTCCCAACGTCCAGGTAAACGCAATTTCCTCTACTAATTTCTTTTTATTTCCTTTTATTTTCTATTTCATCTCTTTGATATGTTCTTATCTATTTGGAAAATAAAAATCCCTTTGGAGGTAGTTTAACTGAACTGCGAATGGGGTGCTAAAACAATGTAATGCATATTTTGTATATTAAAATCAATAATTCAAAGTCCATTTTATGTAAACCCTAACCATTAGTCTCTGATTTGCATATCCAATTGAATTACCCTTTCCTCTATTTCAATCATCCGCATTGGAACTTTGTGATATTTTTATTTGTTCATCCGGTTTTGTCATTACATTTGTTCAGTTGGTAGCTATAGGATACTAAAACCTGCTTCTCTAGGTTTGTTATTCTAATTTGTGGTTTTCAAATGAATATCAAAGTTGTTGTTTGGTATATGATAGTAGAAGCTGCTTTCAATCCATGAAGATGTTTGTTTTTTAGATTTTTCTGATCATGAATTGCTTTATTTTTACTTCAGTTTGCTTGGTTTTGTATGTTATTTAAGACATGTCATTATGTCCCTTTTGAAATGATACTTAGACTTAAATATGATGACAATGATCCTTCTTTGATACCACAAGCTTAAAAATCTCTTGACGGAAATATTTATTCTTAAGAGATGTTAATCAGTTTTTTTTTTTAATAATAAACAATTTCTTACTTAGTTAGCTGCATATTAAATTCTCCTCTACCATAGCTCATATAACAGTGTCAATTGATTTTTTCTTTGTTAGGAATCGTTAATGTTTTTTTTTGCAGATCTTAGGTCTCTCTGTTTAAAAGAAGTATTGATTAACTAAAGTCCAGTTCAAAGACTGATGGAATTACACCTTCAGGTTTGCAACATAACTAAAGACTGTATCTTCAATATTAAATTTTGTATGTATTGTTACCTGTTGTGTTCATTTGTTTCATAGTGGCTACTATTATATTGTTGGAACGGTGTCCAATTGAAAAGGAATGCTACCGAGAAGATTTCATGTGGTTGTGATAGATTCTTACTTCTAATAGCTTTGATATTTGTCATGATTCACAAGTGTTTAACCAACTTTCGTTTATAACAATGATTGGTGGTAATTGTTGGCTGAACTATATTGGTTTTTAATTTTGCTTACTGCTCATTTATTCATTAGTTTGTTCCTTACAAGAAGTTTAATCTCCCAATCAAGGAGTTCCCATTTTAGTAAGCCATAGGACTGGAAACACTCAGTCTCCTTTACACTATCATTAGTATGGAAAGAAGCAGGTGTTGATGGTGCAATATTTGTGCAGCCCATCAATAACCATTTCAATTATTCCTTGATGCCAGACGTCATTAGCACATTATACTTATATTTTTTTTTATTTTTTGTTGAAGGTTCAAGGGGAAGCCTCACATGATACAAGGTCATATATATGTAGTTTCTGCAAGAGAAGTGGACATAACAAAAGGGAATGTCCAGTGCGTAAAGAACAAGATATTATTGATGTAAACAATTTTATTTTATGAAATAATGATATAATTTGTTGGTATGTTAACTGTGTTCTTATTTAGTATTTTTTTTATTTTTTGTTGCAGGTTGAAGTGAAAGGATCACATCGGAGAAGAACAAAAAAATGTAGTTTGTGCAACAAAAGTGGACATAACAAAAGGGATTGTCCATTGAGTAAAGAACAAGATGGTATTGAGGTAAACTATTTTAATTTATCTTATAATGTTATAATGTATTGGTATTTTAACTGTGTTGTTATTTATAATTTTTTTTTTATTTTTGTTTTGCGTGTTGAAGTGGAAGGAACGCATGGGACAAGAACCAAAAAATGTAGTTTGTGCAATAAAAGTGGTCATAATAAGCGAGGATGTCATTTGGCTAAACAAATTGTTCCAGTAATTCCTGAACGTGAATTTTTGATTAATGATTGTGATATGTTATTGAAGGATTTGTCTCATGCTTTAAATGAGGCAGAGGCAAATACACTTTTGGCTGAAAATGAGGTTATAAAGAGACTTAGTTTGCACTATATGTTATTTTTAGTTCTTTTAATATTTATGCACTAATGTTGTGTCTTTGTTAGGTTGTGAATGAAGCTGTTGTTGAAGATGAAGCACAAGGCAGTCCACTTCAGCGTCCAAGAGTTAGAAGGTCTAAGAGGCTCGAATGGAATCGATGGATAAAACCAAAGAAGATTGACACAAGTGTCATAGATTTGACAAAATAGTAATTTGAACAACTTCTTCATTTTGGTTGTAAAAAACTTTTATTTGAGTATTTTTGACTGAAAACAATTTCACTTTTTGCCTTTTTTCATTTTGGTTGTAAAAAACTTTTGTATGGGGTTATCAATTTTCATGACATCCGGTTTTTGGTTGCAAGATTTATTCAGTTTATGTGTTTCCTGCAGTATGAGTAATTATTTTTCACATTGATTAACACAATTTTTTCCCAAGGTTATATCTCATTAGGAGTGCTCTGTTTTGCTATTGATTGGAGTATTTGATTTAGTTCACTTAATACAGGTCTCACAATTTTTTATAACTTTTATGGGTTGACGGCTATACAAAGAATCTACAATCCTAGAAAAACCATACTTATTTAGTTAGGTTTAAGATTGTACAAGTACCAAACCAATATTTAGCGCTATTTCAAGTTTTAAAATTCTACAAGTAAAGTATCATCTTTAATTAAGATCATGACTGTTTCACTTTTATGTTAATAAAAAAATTGAATTTTTTATGTTGTTTAACGTAAATTTTAAAAAGTGTTCTTCCCGTGTGTTTAACACACGGGTGATGTACTAGTTTTAATAAAATGTTGTGAGTGTAAAAGTAAAGTAGGAGAGAGAATGAGTGGAGGGTGTAATAAATTATAATGGTGTTGTGAGTATTAAAATAATGTAGGAGAGAGAATGAGTGGGGTTGGGTGAATATTTTATTAATATAAAGTTTCCTTTTTGGGAGTGTGCGGATATTAGCGGGACGCCCAAAAAGAAAAGTGTGCGGATATTAGCGGGACGGAGGGAGTATATATATATATATATATGCTTAAATTAATAGCAATGATAGTCTAAGACCCTCCGACAGCTACAGGTGAGCACAACATAGGTATGAACGCATATCTCTTTCAAGCTTCAGATCATCAAATCGGTTCAAGACACCGTAGGTCTCACAATATTTTCAAAATCGGTTTGAGACACCGTAGGTCTTGCGTTATTTTCAGATCGATTTGAGACACCGTAGGTCTCGCGTCATTTTCAAAATCGATTCGAGACACCGTAGGTCTCACAATATTTTCAAATCGGTTCGAGACACCGTAGGTCTCACAACATTTTCAAAATCGGTTCGAAACACCGTAGGTCTTGCATCATTTTCAAAATCGGTTCGAGACACCGTAGGTCTCACAATATTTTCAAATCGGTTCGAGACACCGTAGGTCTCACAACATTTTCAAAATCGATTCGAGACACCGCAGGTCTCGCGTTACTTTCAAATCGGTTCGAGACACCGTATGTCTCGTGTCATTGTCATTTCGGTTCGAGACACCGTAGGTCTCGCGTTATTTTCAAATCGGTTCGAGAGACCGTATGTCTCATGTCATTGTCATTTCGGTTCGAGACGCCGTACGTTCTCACCCTTTTGAACTACGATTTGACTTGATTCCCTCCTAGGGATACGTAGGAATCCTTTCTCCAAAAGGTCCAGCCATCCGATCTCCCAGATCATTGTCCAACCCTCCGTCATATCCCCCCAGCCGCTCATTGGAATTGAGTCTTATTTTATCGACAACCTCACTTCTTCCATAAGTGACGTTGCCGAGGGGCTCTGTAAGTACGCCAATCCAATTCGCTATCCTTTTAGATGCATTTTAATATGATAAAATTGCATTAAGGGGTGTTTTGGTAAATTCCCGGTCCGCTCCGAGACTTCCGAAATCTTTTTATAAGTTTCTTGCGAAGGGAGCAATGTTAGGTAATTTTTCCATGCAAAGGGACCTACAGGGAATTAACTGCTTTGGACTTTTAAGGAATTAATTCAAGAAGGTTCCAGAAGCAGCATTTGGCACCAAAAACAGTTATGACTTGCTTAAGTCGTGTGACACTTCGAAGCCACGGAAAGTTGATACAGAAGGTCGTGCGACACACCATGTCCATCAGCAGCATCTATAAATAGAGCCCTCTGCCTCTTATTTCAGGATCCCTTTTCCACTCCACAACGTCACTCTGCCAAATTTGCACCAGAACCTCTCTCTCTCCTCCTTCCACACAAAAACCTACACCAATTCCTCCCAATTCGACCCCCATCTCATATCACTTCACCCATATACCTTCACACATCCATACCAACTGGAGATCTGAAGACTAGCATTCCATCTGTGCTCAATTCCATCTCCTGCAGCTGATTCGAAGGCCAATATATCTAATTAGGTGTATTGGTGGTGGATCTACAAGGGTAACGACTCCTTTCCCCTCTCTCCATCTCTCTCATACTTGCCATTTACATAATTCATTTACAATTCCTTTCCTCCACTTGATAATCAAGCTCCATCCGCTTCTGATTATCAAGTGGCAACTGCAATCTCTCTGTTTAATTAGCTTGGTTTGGTGTAATTGATATTCATGATGTGATTTGAATTCTATTCATTGCTTGATTGTCAAGGGAGGGTGGATCCTTCCATATCCACACTCCTTTGGTCGATCTATTATTGATTCGTGTTATTCTGAGTTGGTTGTTATGATAATTTGATCTGGTTTGATATCTGTGGAATCTGTTTTCTCAATTTGTAAAGTCTCTGCAGATGGTAAGGTTATGTCACGCGACACTATAGGTTTCATCCATCCTGTGTAGCGCGACATAACGAGCCTTGTGCAGAGATTGCCCTTTCAGTTGTAAGTTGATTATCCAGGTCACTTGTTACTCAGAATAGAGTGTGAATCCTCAATGTTCACACTCATTTGATGTGAATGTGTTGATCTCTATGTTCATGATCATTTGATGTTTCTGTAATTCAATATTGTAAAGCCTCTGCAAAGTGCATTGTTGTGTCACGTGACACGACTGACCCCTCAGGTCCTGTGTCACGCGACATAACAAGCCCTCTGCAGCAGGTTCAGTTTCAGTTGTAAGTTTTGTTCTCCTCCTTGTAAGTGGGATGTGGCCTCCCAGAATAAATGGCTCACAAGTTGTATCCCTTTGTTGAGCAATAAAACAAAACACTCTTATGTGTTTTATACATATCTTGTCACACACATTTCGCACACACTTTTGAATGTTTTGGATATTGAACATAGAAGGACTCGTCTACGGGCGAGGCGTGTTGGGTGAACTCTCGGTTCTTTCCAACATGTAACCTGACCCCCGAACCCATTTTCTCTTTCAAAAGGTTTTCAATGTTTCTGATAGCCAAAAGCCTATGAGAAATAGCCGAACGGAATTAATAACCAAAGTTCTGAAGAAAAAGCTTCAGCTTTTCTTATGAAAATTCAATCAACAAAAACTGGTTTAATCTCTCTCTAAAACAAAGTATTAATACTCCCATCAAACCCTAAAACGACCTAAGAAAGAATGACCAAAATAACCCCACTTAAAGTTGCCAAAACATCAGCAAAAACTGCTAAGGAAATAATAAAAACGTAATTAAGGAATACTGATACGCCATGAGGCCCCCGCCTCAACAAGGCTGAAGCGCCCGCCTCCATAACAGAAGGTCATGGCCTGGTTGAACCACCTTGAGACGACCGCATGGAACATTGCGAGGCGTCCGCCTCAAACCCCGTGGCCTTGCTTCCTTGTCCTGCGTCCGGGGCGGCCGCCTGCTCACAGATGAAGCGCCCGCCTGGCATGGTTCCCCTTTTGTTGTTGTCGTTGCTTACTGCCATGCGTCTCCCTTTGCCCATGCCTCCTTGTTCAGCCTCGACCATGCCTCCCTGGTGTGTTGGAGCATAATGTGGAACTATATCATCCTCCCCGTCTTGAGAAAAACTCGTCCACAAGTTGCCATCATCGTCATTGTCTCCATGGTAAGCTGATAAATCCGCAACATTGAACGTGGCAGAGACGTTGTACTCACCGGGCAAGTCAATCTTGCATGCATTGTCATTGATCTGCTCCACTACACGAAATGGACCGTCAGCCCTTGGTCGTAACTTGCCAAAACGACCAGCTGGGAATCTCTCCTTTCGCAAGTGTACCCACACCAAATCTCTAACCTGAAACACAACTCGTTTGCGATGCTTGTCCACCCGCTGCTTGTACATGTTGTTTTGCCGAATAATGCGCTTGCGAACCTGCTCATGAAGCTCTTTAATCTGAGTTTCACGCGCCTCAGCATCAGAACTGTATTGACTGGTAACCGAAAGAGGAATGAGGTCTAAGGGACTGAGCGGGTTACGGCCATACACAACTTGGAAAGGGCTTTTGCCCGTAGTGCTGTTCTGAGAGTTGTTGTAAGCAAACTCGGCCTGTGCAAGTGTCAAGTCCCACTGTCGGGGATGGTCACCAACTAAACTGCGCAATAAATTACCCAAACTGCGATTAGTCACCTCAGTTTGTCCGTCCGTCTGCGGGTGATACGAGCTACTGAACTGTAAGCGCAAACCCATCTTCCTCCACAAAGTGTGCCAAAAATGGCTAACGAACTTGACATCCCTGTCAGAAGTAAGTGATTTGGGAATGCCATGCAACTTCACAATATCCTTGAAATACAAGTCTACCACTTGTGTTGCATCAAACGTCTTACTGTAGGGAACAAAATGGGACATTTTTGAAAAACGATCCACCACCAACATAATGGAATCCTTCTGTCGCTGCGTACGAGGCAATCCCAACACAAAATCCAAGCTAATGTCCTCCCATAGAGCAGTAGGAACCGGCAAAGGAGTATAAAGGCCTGCGTTGGACTTGCGAGTCTTGGCTACATGACACACACGACATCTCTCCACAAACCGAGCAACATCATGCCCCAACTTTGGCCAAAAAAACTGCTCGCCAACAAGAGCCAATGTTTTATCTTTGCCAAAGTGTCCTGCAAGTCCCCCTTCATGACTCTCAGATATGATAAGGTCCCTCAACGAACAATAAGGGACACAAATCTTGTTCCCCTTAAACAAGTAGCCATCATGGATTAAAAATTGCAGGAAATTACCCCGAGTACACTTACCCCAAACCTCCCCAAAATATGGATCATCACGGTACAAATCACGAAAAGTGTCAAATCCGCATACCTCAACCTGCAATGTAGATAGTAAGGCATGTCGACGGCTCAAAGCATCAGCCACACGGTTCTGAACTCCCGCCTTATGTGTAATGACAAACGTAAAAATCTGAATGAACTCCACCCACTTGGCATGTCGCAGATTAAGCTTATGCTGCCCTTGGATGTATTTGAGTGCCTCATGATCAGAATACAACACAAACTCCCGTGACAATAGATAATGTTGCCAATGCTCCAAGGTGTGAACAATGGCATAGAATTCCTTATCATAGGTAGAGTACTTCTTCTTAGCATCGTTCAGTTTCTCACTAAAGAAGGCGACAGGCTTCTTATTCTGACTCAACACTCCGCCAACGCCAACATTGGAGGCATCACAATGAACCTCAAAAACTTCATCAAAATTAGGCAAAATAAGAACATGGGCTTGTGTCACTGCCGTTTTCAAAAGCCGAAACGCATCATCTGCTGCCTTATTCCACACAAACACACTCCCCTTGATACAGTCAATCAGCGGGGCAATAATACTGCTGAAATCCCGAATGAAACGGCGATAAAAGGAAGCCAAGCCATGGAATCGCCTAACATCATGAACATTCGTCGGTGTAGGCCAGCTAGTAATAGCTTCCACCTTCGAATCATCCATACGAATACCCTCTTTGGTAACAATATACCCCAAGAAGGTCACTTGCTCCGTCAAAAAGTGGCACTTCTTACGATTATCATATAATTTCTACTCACGCAGAACATCAAAAACCTGTCTCAAGTGTACCAAGTGTTGTTCCACAGATTTACTATAAATCAAGATATCATCAAAATAAACAACAACAAACGTACCAATGAAAGGTCTGAAAATCTGGTTCATGAGTCGCATGAACATGCTAGGGGCATTAGAAATCCCAAACGGCATCACCATCCACTCATACAATCCATCCCGAGTCTTGAAAGTCGTCTTCCACTCATCCCCCAGTCTAACACGAATCTGGTGGTACCCGCTTCGCAAATCAATCTTGGAAAACACCACCGCACCATGTAATTGGTCAAGAAAATCATCGATCCGAGGAATGGGAAACCTGTACTTGATGGTGATTTTATTGATCGCCCGACTATCCATACACATACGTAATGTCCCTTCCGCCTTGGGCACCATCAAAGCCGGAACCGCACATGGGCTCAGACTTTCTCGAATGACACCCTTGTCAAGTAACTCCCTCACCTGTCTCTCCAACTCTTCATGTTCCTTGGGTCTCAACCGATACGCAGCCTTGTTCGGAATAGAAGCACCGGAACAAGATCAATACAATGCTGAATGTCTCGCATGGGGGGAAGTCCCGGCGGAATCTCATCAGGAGTAACATCAACGTAATCATCAAGAAATGACTGTACCTCTGCAGGTGTGGACATCCCTGACTCGTTCTCCTCAAGCATGACAAGAACATAGAACCCCTGCTCCACTGCGGTTGCTGAATCAAACTCTGCACGGCTAAGGAGTTGGTGAGCAACAGCAGTCGTAGGTTTCTCACTAGTAGTCAGCTCCTGTCTCGGGTCTATGGGACAAATAGTAATAGAGACATCATTCATGCGGAAGGTGTACGTATTCTTGAACCCATCATGCTTAACCCTCCTGTCAAACAACCACGGCCTTCCCAACAAAATATGGCATGCATCCATTGGTACCACATCACACCACACCTCATCTCTATAGCTCTTGCCAATAGAAAACTGCACGAGGCACCGCTTATCCACCTTGAGTTCGTTGCCCTTGATCAACCAAGACAACTTATATGGCTGTGGGTGTACAACCGTAGGCAAACTCAACTTGTCCACCATTGTAGTAGAAACAACATTCTCGCAACTACCACCATCAATAATAACCTTGCACACTTTACCCTTGGCAGTGCACTTTGTGTTGAAGATATTATGGCGAAGCCACTGATTATCATCTACAGCTGTTGTGTTCAACACACGTCTAACCACCAAGGCTGGACCCTTGTCTGCATAAACCACCTCGGTCTCGATGTCGGATACCTCGTCTCCTTCATCATAGACCGGCAACTCTTCCTCTAGTAAGGCAACAACGTTCCTGTTGGGACACTCGGCTTGAAGGTGACCAATACCCTGACATTTGAAGCACCTCGCAGGCTGCCTCCCCCTAGTATTGGCTGCAGTGGAACCCGAATTGGCTGCAACTGGTGTTTTCGGAGCAGTTGGGGGGGACCCCTTTTGGTGTGCTAGAACTACCAATGCCCCTAGTGTTGGTAACATCTCTGCTCGGCCAACGATTCACCGCTTTCTTACGCTTCAACTGTTTCTCAACCTTCAACGCAAGTCGACACACATCCGCATAGGTCCAATACTGCTGCAATTGAACCACCTCCGACACGTCAACACGTAGTCCCCCAAGGAAGCGAGCAACGGTCTGTTCATCCTCTTCGGAAACATCACACTGCATCTGCAACCGATCAAACTCGTTGATGAACTCCTCGACGGTCATATCCCCCTGTTTCAAATTATGATAATCAAGAAAAGCCTCCTGTCTATAGTGGTCCGGAAGGAATTTCCTTCATAGCAACTTTTTCATCTTATCCCAAGAGTGAATTTTCGACTTCCCCTCTCTCGCCCGTTGCTTCTTAACATGTTCCCACCATATAGAAGCATGCTTTTTCAATTTGATTGCCACAACCTTAACCTTATGACTATCGTCCATGGGTTTCAAATCAAATACACGTTCAACAGTATGTAGCCAATCAATGAACTCATCAGGGTGTGCCTTACCTTCAAACTCCGGGATGTCGATCTTCATGCTGATATCCTTCGAAGGATCAGCTCCAAACCTGTGTCCACGTTCATGACCACGAGCGAAGGGATTGTGCCCGTCTGCAAAGCCTCCTTCATCAAACGAGCCGTCTGAATCAGAGCCCACATCAGTGGGAGCCCTCATATTAGCAATCTGCTGTTGGAGCCGCTGAACTTGGTTTCGCAATTCGTCATTCTCAATATCGCGTAGGTCTCTCTCGCGATAGATTTCATCCGCCTGGGGGTCTGCACGACGGCCTCTACCCTGCCCACGAAGACCATCTCGAGCACCACGTCCGCGTTCGGCCATTGATAACCAGGATACTGATACCAAATGATAGCCAAAAGCCTATGAGAAATAGCCGAACGGAATTAATAACTAAAGTTCTGAAGAAAAAGCTTCAGCTTTTCTTATGAAAATTCAATCAACAAAAACTGGTTTAATCTCTCTCTCTAAAACAAAGTATTAATACTCCCATCAAACCCTAAAATGACCTAAGAAAGAAAGACCTAAATAACCTCACTTAAAGTTGCCAAAACATCAGCAAAAACTGTTAAGGAAATAATAAAAACGTAATTAAGGAATACTGATACGCCGTGAGGCGCCCGCCTCAACAAGGCTGAAGTGCCCGCCTCCATAACAGAAGGTCATGGCCTGGTTGAACCACCTTGAGGCGGCCGCATGGAACATTGCGAGGCGTCCGCCTCAAACCCCGTGGCCTTGCTTCCTTGTCCTGCGTCCGGGGCGGCCGCCTGCTCACAGATGAAGCGCCCGCCTGGCCTGGTTCCCCTTGTGTTGTTGTCGTTCCTTGCTGCCATGCGTCTCCCTTTGCCCATGCCTCCTTGTTCAGCCTCGACCATGCCTCCCTGGTGTGTTGGAGCAAAATGTGGAACTATATCAGTTTCCTTAAAAACGGGGTGGCGACTCCTATTTTTCATCATTCGAAATCCAAAATTTCTGGCGAGCACACATTCAAGAGCAGGACTTAGTCCTAGCCATAGCATGCGAGATGGGAAGCGACAATTAAAGCGAGAATTCAAAAGATTTTGAAATAGTACCTGGAAATTTGCAGAAACGAGTAAAAACATGGAGATCGGCCGGAGAACGGTCGGAAAGCCTCGAAAACTGTTGATTTCCTTCGAAAATGCTCCAAATTGGCTGGAAAGGGATGCGCAACGCAGATGGAACAAAGGGGAGCACGTACGATGGTAAAAGGAACGGTGAAAATTGACGGAGTAAATGAAAAAGCGATGGCCGGAAAGTGAGTCGCCGGTGGTCTCTGTAGAGTAGGAGAATAATGAGCAAGGGAGTAGGAAACCAAACTGATAGAGTGATTTTTGGTTCCAAGCAACGGAAGGTGAAACCGTTTGGGGGAGTTTCCAAAGTGTATTTAAGAGAAGATTCAAATTTTGAAACTCACCCCATTATTACTAAAGGCAATTTAATAAAACGACACGAATTCCTAGGGGGCGTACGGCGCTGCCTAACCTCCCTATTCGATGGTGTGACACGTGTAAGCGTAGGTGTCAATTGAGGCCTACTTCTCGCCAGAGGGCGTGAAATGGCGAAAACCGTAGGCGACCATAAAAGTTCTCGCCTGGACCATGAATAGTCCAGGTCTTGAACTTGGGGGCTACTGATACGATTGTAGAAAATAGGTTTGGGCCCAGTTAGTGAAATTAGGCCCAATAGGAAAGAATGGGCCAAACCTGATGAGTCCAAGTTCTGTGAATAGGCTCACAACATTGATGCGACATGTGTGATTAAGGCGGCATGGGGCGATCATGTGACATAAGTAAGATAGTGCGTGAGAGTGCAGCTGAATAGAAGGTAGTGCCAAGCGAGAAACACGTTATGCCTGTCGACAATGCGTTGTAATTGGACATAGAGTGGGGAGCCCGCCCACTATGAAGTTCGTGGTTTAGGGCGACCTGAAGAATGTCGCCTTTCCTTTGGTTGTCGCCTGGGCGACATGTGCGTTTAGGGGCTTCTGGGCTTCATTCCGGTTGGCGCCTATATGTTTTACCCTAGCCGCCTGTACCTGATAGTTGATGTGACAAGGTGAACAGTACATAATCCCACTATCTTTGGAGTTGGTTGAGGACCCTGTGTGGATGATTGACAAGTGTCCCCCGTGTGCAAGGCACATGGGGGCTTGAGGGTATAAAACTAGAGGAATACTGTCATTGCATGGTATGTTACTCTCTCAACCCTCTAAGCTTTCTCTCTCTAACCTCCATTTCTGATTAACTGTGTTGACCAAGAATTCTTACTCTCACACCGGAGGAGTTTTGCTGGAGCCACCGCCGGCTTAGTTTACGTTTGTGCATGTGCAGGAGACCAATCGAAGGAGGACAAGCCGAGTAATCCAGTTTCGTCACTTCAGTTTCTGTGCAACCATTTTGGATGGCAGCATCAATCTTCAAAAAACAAATTATCCTTATTCGTAGTACTGATTGGCTATCCCACTTGTGAATCCCGAAACCACATGATATAATGCCAGTGAATGAATCTCATCCACAATCTTATAACAAAATATTTGCAACTTAGAAGCAATGCGCCACAAGGCCGACAATGAATTTTGAAGAATCACTTTTGAAAAATTAGAAGCAATGGGCCACAAGGCCGACCATGAATTTTGCTAACATAAATGACTAAAGTGCCCTTTAAATAATTAAATTATAGTCTCGTCTCAACTAAACATCCCTCGTAGCTCTATTTATACAGTTAGTATTGTAGAATATTTACATTAGCAGAAGCAGCAAGCTAGTCTTGATAAATTAATAATATGGCCCTCACTTTCCCTGCTTCACTCTCTTTTCAATCCTTCTCCAAAGTATATCCGCACCAAAATCTTACAAACCAAAGAGTTCTCAATCCAGTCGAAAGGCCATTTGCAAATTACCAGCCAACTTGTTGGAGTTATGAATTCGTCAAATCTTTGAACAGTCCTTATTCGGTATCTCACTTTGATCACTTGAAATATTATCAACTCCATCTACTATTATTATTCTTACTATTTACGCAATTTTATTTGTGTATATATATATATATGCTTAAATTTATATAGTTTTGTATTCTTCATGTAACTTTGTTTGTATGCACTTGTGTCCATGAAGGACAATATGTACCAAGAAAGGGTAAAGAAATTGGAGGATATAGTGAGGGCTTCCCTTCAAGATTGGAGTGGAACTGATTTGGCATTGCTAGAATTCATTGACGACATGGAAAGATTAGGGACAGGTTACCGGTTTAAGAATGAGTTAAGGAGGGAACTTGAAAAAATAGCTTTCCCGGATGAATATAATGTTGGAGTTGATGACAACCTTTATGCAACATCTCTCAAATTTCGGCTTCTCAGACAACATGGTTTCGAGGTTTCTCAAGGTAATACACAAGCCTTTAAGATTAAGGTATAAAACCTATGTTGCTATAATGATAATGGTGATGATTGATAAGAAAATTATGAAATTGATTGTATAGCTTTAGAAAGCTAGATTTTTTTATTTTTTTACTGTAATAATTTTTCTGAAACTGTAGATACATACAGAGAAAAGCAAGAAGTATAGTACCAAGTACTTTTTCACAAAATGAACTTTGTTTAAGGTTCCCAAAATGGCTACACAAATGTACTCCATCCGTCCATTTTGAAATTACACTTTTTACCTAAAAGGTTGTCCCATTTAGGGTTTTTTATGATATTTCTTTAATCAACGGAACCCACCTTGACACTCACAACAACTTCCATTTACTATTTCATATCCCACTTTCTTTTTTTCTACCTCCGATTTTAAATCTTCATAATGACAACAATTTTACTAACGCTTTTCTTTAATTCTCGTATGTAACGAGACGGAGGGAGTATATATTTTTTTGTGATCTATAGGGATGCTCCAATGACTTGGGGCCTATTTACATGCATGTTTACATCTCAGAAAATATACTAATTAGCCTAACTACATTAGCCTTTTATCTAAAGAATTTTAACTGCATTCTAAACTGTATCTTTTATAAGGATTAAATACTTTCAATTGTTAAATGTATATGTGTGCGGTAAAATATTACCGCACACATATTACAACCAAGATCCAAAAGCTGCTGCATGTTTAGGACTTTTCTTTATGTTTACGATCTGTTGAGTTAAGTTTATGGGGTTATCTTCTTAACTAGCCTAGTGGTCCTTCCATGGTTGTTTTTTTGCTAAGAAAAGTTGTAATGTGCTTGGGGTAGCAGCTCTGTTGTGGGATCATCTTGACCCCATTTTTTCATGTTTTTTTTCACGTGCACTCTCTATGAACGTCATAAATTAAAATATTTCTTTTTTCTGATTAACAAAAAATCTTCTTTTCCACATATACAGTACCCTGAGGCCCGAGACAGACCTTACTTCCAGATCAAAAAAAAATCTTCTTTTCCACATATACAGACCTTACTTCCAGATAAAATATTAAAACAACGGCAGTTGAAGTGCATGTTTGGTGTGAGAAATTATTGGTATAATTTAACCTACCATGGAATGAAATCGACAATAAAATGTCATGAAGCTGAATGTTTATTCTTGGTTACGAAGCAAGCACGTAAGAAAAATGCTATGGATTTATCTGCTGAATTCCTACTAAAGTGCTGGAAACGGTTGTATTATTGATCCATCCAAAATCTCGAACCATAATTCATTATCAACACATGGACATTCAAATTAAATATTTTCATATGGGATTCCCATATCTGTGGCCGTTGATTGTGTTAAGACCCCCAAGATCAAATTTCAAGATTTATCACAGGGTTCATCCTTTGAAATATTTACACCCTAGTTAATCACATCAATAAAAATCTAATCAATTAATTTTAATAATCCTAATATAATTTTGTTTTCAAGTGCAGATGTGTTCAAGAAATTCATGGACCCAAACGGTGCCTTTAGAACATATCTGAGAAACGATGTGAAAGGCTTGTTGAGTTTGTATGAAGCTTCCTTTCTAGCCTTTGAGGATGAGAACTTCTTGGAAGATGCCAAATCATTTGCAGACTTGCATCTAAAGAACCTAAGAGGCTGCGAAGATACAGTTCTTGTTGAACAAATAAATCACGCGCTGGAGCTCCCACTGCATCGTAGGGCCCAAAGATTAGAAGCTAGGTGGTATATAGAAGTATATAATGAAAAGAAAAATTCAAATCAACCTCTACTTCAACTAGCTGTATTAGATTTCAACATGGTGCAGTCCACACTCCAAAGAGATCTTCAACACGCGTCAAAGTAAGTCCCTTTCCACTTTTCACATTGAAAATACTCCCTCCGTCTTTTTTGAAGGTTCATAGTTGGTCAACACAAGTAAACTTTGACCTAACATTGATTTCAGTCTAATCATTCAATTCTAGTGAAATCATAAAAATTGCTATTGATAAATCATTAAGTGATTTCTCATTAACAATTATCAGAATTTTATCGACATTAATGTTTTGTCAAAATTCAGTTGTGTTGACCAACGGTGAATATTAAAAAAAGCTGGAGTAATAATACAGTATGTAAAATTTGTGGATTGAATCTTGGTGGACCAGAAATATACTCTTCCCACCCCATGCGAGATTTGCCTTTGACAAGTCAAACTTCTAAATGATATTGTTTTACTTATTTTGCCTTTGAATCATAAAAAGTGAGATTCTTTTTTTGGATGGAGGGATCGGAGTAATCTTATATATCGACTTTAATTACCTTAATACTCTTTGAATAGGTGGTGGAAAAGAATGGGTCTTGCAGGAAACTTGGGCTTCATAAGAGACAGACTGATAGAATGTTTCTTCTTTGCTGCTGGACTGGTCTCTGAACCTCAAGACAGTAAGACTCAAATTGGGCTAACAAAAGTTGGTGCATTAATAACTACCATCGATGATGTTTATGATGAATATGGATCTTTGGCTGAACTTGAGTTATTTACATATGCAGTTGAGAGGTATCATTTGTCCCGTCTCGGTCATTTTGCATCCATATTCAGCTCATGCTAAATTGTTGACTAAACTCGTGTTTGACGTTTCATAAATGTTCTACAGATGGGATATAAATGAAGCCAAACCTCTTCCCGTAAAACTCAAAGTATGCTTCGTAGCGCTCTATAACACCATCAATGAAATGGTTTACGATGCTCTAAGGGAGAAAGGAGAAGACATAAGCAAAACTTTAACCAAAGAGGTATTTATATATATTTTGCTTGAGTTTAATTTAATCACACATGTACACAGAAACTTTATTATGATCAAAATTAACAAATTAACTCTTTCTCTTTATTTAGTGGGCGGATTTATGCCAAACATTCTTGAACGAAGCAAAGTGGAATGAAGGAAAATTCACTCCAACATTTGATGATTACCTTGAGAATGCTTGGCGTTCAGTTTCTGGGAGTCTAATATTAGCTCATGCGTACTTTCTAATGAGGCAAGAGATCACAAGCGAAGCACTAGACAGTTTAGAAAGTTATCATGATCTGTTAAAATGGTCCTCCATGATCTTTCGACTTACCAATGATTTGGCTACTTCAAAGGTATTTTATACATAAGTTCAATATTTCAACATATATGCTTTACCAATGATTTTTTTTTTTTTAATCCATTGCACAGGCCGAGATAGAGAGAGGTAAAACAGTAAATGCAATATCATGTTACATGGAAGAAAGTGGTGCCTCAGAGGAGCTTTCTCGTGAACACATTAGAAGTTTAATAGACGAAGCATGGAAGAAATTAAACACCACAAGTCTTGCCTCAGATTCTCCATTCAAGAAGGAATTTATCCAAACAGCTATTAATCTTTCGCGGATTGCACAATGTACTTATCAATATGGAGACGGACATGGAGCTCCCGATACTAGAGCAAATAAAAGGGTATTATCGCTTATTATTGAACCCATTGCAGTAATAGAAACTGAGAAGCAAGTATGTTATTAGATATTGATGCCTGGAGGTTGTATCCAATATGAGAATCAGGAGCATTTTGTTTTACTTCCAATGATTTGTGGTACTGGTGTAGTAGTATTTGTATTTCTAAAAGATTCAAGTTTAGTAGTTGATAGCCAAAAGCCAAGCGAAATAGCCGAACGGAATTAATAACCAAAGTTCTGAAGAAAAAGCTTCAGCTTTTCTTATGAAAATTCAATCAACAAAAACTGCATTAATCCAATCTAAAAGATGTTTAAATACTCCGTCCAAACCCTAAAACAAAGTGACAAAAGAAAGACCAAAATATCCCCATTAAAAGTTCAAAACACCAGAGAAAACGTGCATAAGGAAACAGCAATACGTAAGTAAGGGAAGTGGATCGACGTGAGGCGCCCGCCCCGTTCTCTGTGAGGCGCCCGCCTCAAACACCGTGGCTTGATCCAAGAATGGTGCGGCCGCCTGTGCTATCTTGAGGCGTACGCCTCGCCACCAGAAGCTTTGCCCGTGATACTCCCCTTTGAGGCGCACGCATGGTTTACCAGGAGGCGCCCGCCTCGGCCTTCAGCTACCTGGACAAGTCGTTGGTCTGTATCCTCTGCCTGGGCCTCTCTCTGGTCTGTATCATCCTCCCCCTCTTGAAACAAACTCGAACTCGAGTTGGCATCATCGTCATTATCTCCATGGTAAGCTGATAAATCCGCAACATTGAACGTGGCAGAGACGTTGTACTCACCGGGCAAGTCGATCTTGTACGCATTGTCATTGATCCGCTCCACTACACGAAATGGACCATCAGCCCTTGGTTGTAACTTGCCAAAGCGACCAACTAGGAATCTCTCCTTTCGCAAGGGCACCCACACCAAATCTCCAACCTGAAACACAACCCGTTTGCGATGCTTGTCCACCCGCTGCTTGTACATGTTGTTTTGACGAATAATGCGCTTGCGAACCTGCTCATGAAACTCTTTAATCTGAGTTGCACGCGCCTCTGCATCAGAACTGTATTGACTGATAACCGGAAGAGGAATGAGGTCCAATGGACTGACAGGTTTACGGCCATACACAACTTGGAAAGGGCTTTTGCCCGTAGTGCTGTTCTGAGAATTATTGTAAGCAAACTCGGCCTGTGCAAGTGTCAAGTCCCACTGGCGGGGATGGTCACCCACCAAACTGCGCATTAAATTACCCAAACTACGATTAGTTACCTCTGTCTGACCATCCGTCTGCGGGTGGTACGAGCTACTGAACTGTAAGCGCGAACCCATCTTCCTCCACAACGTGCGCCAAAAATGGCTAACGAACTTGACATCCCTGTCAGAAGTAAGTGATTTTGGAATGCCATGTAACTTCACAATCTCCTTGAAATACAAGTCTGCCACTTGTGTTGCATCAAATGTCTTACTGCAGGGAACAAAATGGGACATTTTTGAAAATCGATCCACCACCACCATAATGGAATCCTTCTGTCGTTGTGTACGGGGCAATCCCAACACAAAATCCAAGCTAATGTCCTCCCACGGAGCAATAGGAACCGGCAAAGGAGTATAGAGGCCTGCGTTGGACTTGCGAGTCTTGGCTACATGACACACACGACATCTTTCCACAAACCGAGCAACATCATGCCCCAACTTTGGCCAAAAAAACTGCTCGCCTACAAGTGCCAAGGTTTTATCCTTGCCAAAGTGTCCTGCAAGTCCCCCTTCATGACTCTCAGAAATAATTAGGTCCCGCAATGAACAATAAGGAACACAAAGCTTGTTACCCTTAAATAGATATCCATCATGAATCAAGAACTGCAGAAAATTACCTCGGGAACACTTTTCCCACACATCCCTAAAATACGGATCATCACGATAAAAATCACGAAAAGTGTCAAACCCGCAAATCTCGACCCGCAGTGTAGCTAACAAGGAATGCCGACGGCTCAAAGCATCTGCCATACGGTTTTGAACTCCCGCCTTATGTGTAATGACAAACGTAAATATCTGAATGAATTCCACCCACTTGGCATGATGGGGATTAAGCTTATGCTGTCCTTGAATGTATTTGAGTGCCTCATGATCGGAATACAACACAAACTCCCGTGACAATAGATAATGTTGCCAATGCTCCAAGGTGCGAACAATGGC
Source organism: Adenophora triphylla var. japonica (assembly GCA_022495995.1). Classification (NCBI taxonomy): domain Eukaryota; kingdom Viridiplantae; phylum Streptophyta; class Magnoliopsida; order Asterales; family Campanulaceae; genus Adenophora; species Adenophora triphylla. Next base: position 299,333 of record JAFEMH010001801.1, on the reverse strand, counting down.
ATAGAATTCCTTATCATAGGTAGAGTACTTCTTCTTAGCATCGTTCAGTTTCTCACTAAAGAATGCGACAGGCTTCTTATTCTGACTCAACACTCCGCCAACACCAACATTGGAAGCATCACAATGAACCTCAAAAACTTCATCAAAATTAGGCAAAATAAGAACAGGGGCTTGTGTCACCGCCGTTTTCAAAAGCTGAAAAGCATCATCTGCTACTTATTCCACACAAACACACTCCCCTTGATGCAGTCAATCAGCGGGGCAATAATACTGCTGAAATCCCGAATGAAACGGCGATAAAAGGAAGCCAAAACATGAAATTGCCTAACATCATGAACATTCGTCGGTGTAGGCCAGCTAGTAATAGCTTCCACCTTCGAATCATCCATACGAATACCCTCCTTGGTAACAACATACCCCAAGAAAGTCACTTTCTCCGTCAAAAGTGACACTTCTTACGATTAGCATATAATTTCTGCTCACGCAGAACATCAAAAAACTGTCTCAAGTGTACCAAGTGTTGTTCCACAGATTTACTATAAATCAAGATATCATCAAAATAAACAACAACAAACGTACCAATGAAAGGTTTGAAAATCTGGTTCATGAGTCGCATGAACGTGCTAGGAGCATTAGAGAGCCCAAACGGCATCACCATCCACTCATACAATCCATCCCGAGTCTTGAAAGCCGTCTTCCTCTCATCCCCCGGTATGACACGAATCTGGTGGTACCCGCTCCGCAAATCAATCTTGGAAAACACCACCGCACCATGTAACTGGTCAAGCAGATCATCGATCCGAGGAATGGGAAACCTGTACTTGATGGTGATTTTATTGATCGCCCGGCTATCCATACACATACGTAATGTCCCTTCCGCCTTGGGCACCATCAAAGCCGGAACTGAACATGGGCTCATACTCTCCCGAATGACATCCCTCCTTGTCAAGTAACTCCCTCACCTGTCTTTCCAACTCTTCATGTTCCTTGGGTCTCAACCGATACGCAGCCTTGTTCGGAATAGAAGCACCCGGAACAAGATCAATACAATCTTGAATATCCCGCATGGGGGGAAGTCCCGGCGGAATCTCTTCAGGAGTAACATCACCGTAATCATCAAGCAATGACTGTACCTCTGCGGGTGTGGACATCCCTGACTCGTTCTCCTCAAGCAAGACCAGAACATAGAACCCCTGCTCCACTGTGGTTGCGGAATCAAACTCTGCACGGCTAAGGAGTTGGTGACCCACAGCAGTCATCGGTTTATCACTAGCAGTCTGCTCCTGTCTCGGGTCCGTAGGACATAACGTAATAGAGACATCATTCATGTGAAAGGTGTACGTATTCTTGAACCCATCATGCTTAACCCTCCTGTCAAACAACCACGGCCTTCCCAAAAAAATATGGCATGCATCCATTGGTACCACATCACACCACACCTCATCTCTATAGCGCTTGCCAATAGAACTCAGCTTGTCCACCACTGTAGTATAAACAACATTCTCACAACTACCACCATCAATAATAACCTTGCACACCTTACCCTTGGCAGTGCACTTTGTATTGAAGATATTATGGCGAAGCCACTGATCATCATCTACAGCTGTTGTGTTCAACACACGTCTAACCACCAAGGCCGGACCCTTATCTGCATAAACCACCTCAGTCTCGACGTCGGACACCTCGTCTTCTTCATCATAGATTGGCAACTCATCCTCAGGTAAGGCAACAACGTTCCTATTGGGACACTCAGCTTGAAGGTGACCAATACCCTGACATTTGAAGCACCTCGCAGGCTGCCTTCCCCTAGTATTTGTTGCAGTGGTACCCGAATTGGATGCAACTGGTGTCTTAGGAGCAGTAGGGGGAACCCCTTTTGGTGTGCTAGAACTACCAACGCCTCTAGTGTTGGTAACATCTCTGCTCGGCCAACGATTCACCGCTTTCTTTCGCTTCAACTGTTTCTCAACCTTCAAGGCAAGTCGACCACATCCGCATAGGTCCAATACTGCTACAATTGAACCACCTCCGACACGTCAACACGTAGTCCGCCAAGAAAGCGAGCAACGGTCTGTTCATCCTCTTCGGAAACATCACACCGCATCTGCAAACGATCAAACTCGTTGATGAACTCCTCGACGGTCATCTACCCCTGTTTCAAATTATGATAATCAAGAAAAGCCTCCTGTCGATAGTGTTCCGGAAGGAATTTCCTTCGTAGCAACTTTTTCATCTTATCCCAAGAATGAATTTTCGATTTCCCCTCTCTCGCCCGTTGCTTCTTAACATGTTCCCACCATATAGAAGCATGCTTTTTCAATTTGATAGCTACAACCTTAACCTTATGACTATTGTCCATGGGTTTCAAATCAAACACACGTTCAACAGTATTTAGCCAATCAATGAACTCATCAGGGTGTGCCTTACCTTCAAACTCCGGGATGTCGATATTCATGCCGATATCCTTCGAAGGATCAGCCCCAAACCTGTGTCCACGTTCATGACCACGAGCGAAGGGATTGCGCCCGTCTGCAAAGCCTCCTTAATCAGACGAGTCATCTGAATCAGAGCCCACATCAGTGGGAGCCCTCATATTAGCAATCTGCTGTTGGAGCCGCTGAACTTGGTTTCGCAATTCGTCATTCTCGATATCGCGTAGGTCTCTATCGCGATGGATTTCATCCACCTGGGGGTCTGCACGACGGCCTCTACCACGCCCACGACGGCCTCTACCACGCCCACGACGACCATCTCGAGCACCACTTCCGCGTTCGGCCATTGATAACCAGGATACTGATACCAAATGATAGCCAAAAGCCAAGTAAAATAGCCGAAAGGAATTAATAACCAAAGTTCTGAAGAAAAAGCTTCAGCTTTTCTTATGAAAATTCAATCAACAAAAACTGCATTAATCCAAGCTAAAAGATGTTTAAATACTCCGTCCAAACCCTAAAACAAAGTGTCAAAAGAAAGACCAAAATATCCCCATTAAAAGTTCAAAACACCAGGGAAAACGTGCATAAGGAAATAGCAATACGTAAGTAATGGAAGTGGATCGACGTGAGGCGCCCGCCTCGTTCTTTGTGAGGTGCCCGCCTCAAACACCGTGGCTTGATCCAAGAATGATGCGGCCGCCTGGGCTATTTTGAGGCGTACGCCTCGCCACCAGAAGCTTTGCCCGTGATACTCCTCTTTGAGGCGCACGCATGGTTTACCAGGAGGCACCCGCCTCGGCCTTCAGCTACCTGGACAAGTCGTTGGTTTGTATCCTCTGCCTGGGCCTCTCTCTGGTCTGTATCAGTAGTCCTCCGATATTATAATTTAGGTATTATTTAGTTGACTAACCTACTAACCGAATTTTGGGTATGTTTAGTGTATATTTGGTTATTTTGTAGGTATCCCTCACACGAGAAAAATAGTCTATGATAAGGAACGATTGACTTGATTGACAAGAGTTCTCAAAAAGAAAGGTAAAAGTCTAAATATGGAGGATCTTGACAAATCATTCCCTACAAACAATGATCTCTTCTTCTATAAATGAAGACTACACGGCTCATTATTCTCTAAGGTTTTTTGTGTGCTTTACTCTCTAAAGTTCCAAAGAAACAAGGAGTGTTCTTAGTGTGAGAGATTGTTTTATCATTTAGTTTTTTTACTCTTCTCTTGTTAGCATTGTTCGTGTAACCGTTACTCAATTGAGTTTATAAAGTGAAGCATTTTATTGTCTACAACAGGTTGCTATAGATAAGTGTTTAAATCCGTGTTTTACTTTCTTAAAGTTCTTATTCCGCTGGTTTTGTACTAGTGTTAGTACTGCTACTATCACATCAGAACTCACACGAGGTATTTGTGATTTTACTTGTCAATCTTAGCTACTCATTTTCTTTCAATTGGTATCAGAGCTTCACTCGATTACACTGAGTGAGATCCAGAAATATTAGTCAATATGGATGAGCATTTGAATCAATATCGTCCTCCTTTATTGGACAGAACAAACTATTCTATATGGAAAGCTAAAATGAGTCTTTTCATCAAAGCAATTGATGAGAGGGCGTGGCTTAGCATTATTTTCCTATTGTCTCCTCCTGAGGTTGAAAGCAAGAATGAAATTGAGAAAACCTCAGAAAAAATCTACAAGCTTAAACCTGAGGAATACTGGACTATAAGAGAAGTCACTCTTGCTAATTACAATTACAAGGCCTTGGTGCTATATCAACTCATGTGGATGCACACATGTTTCGACTTGTTATAAATCAAATGTAGCAAAAACAGCTTGAAATATTTTGCAAGGTCACTGTGAAGGTGATGAAAGTGTTAAGGCTACTAGGTTGAGAATTCTCATGACCAAGTTCGAAAACTTGAGGATGAATGAAGTTGAATACATTAAAAGCTATTCTGCTAAATTGAGAGAAATCTCAAATGATTGTCTCTCCCTAAGTAAACCTATATCAAATGCTAGGTTAGTAAGCAGAATGTTGAGAACCGTTATTGAAAAATTTAATATCAAAATTGATGCTTTTGAAGAAGCATATAATACCACAACCACGGTTTTAGATACTGATCTTGTGGGTATTCTAACCATCACTACAAGAAAACCCATTTATTGCAACGACAAATATCGTTGCAAAAAATACCATTTGTTGCAAAAATTAATTTTTACAACGACATTTATCGTTGCAGGGTTGTTGCGGGAATGGGTGTAGCGAAAGTTTTTTGCAACGACTTTTGTTGTTGCAAAAAATATGTATTTTCGCAACGACATATGTTGTTGCGAAATTTCTGTCGTTGCAAAATATTATGTGTATAACAATAACATAATTCGTTGCAAAAGATAGTATTTACAGCAACAACATGAGTCGTTGCAAAAGATAGTATTTACAGCAACAACAGAAGTCGTTGCAAAAGATATTGATATACAACAACAGAATAAGTCGTTGCAAAAGATATGGATTTAGTTTTTTGTAACATAGCTTGGTATTAGATTTTAGTTTAACAAAAACAATTGTTTCAATAAAAGATTTGTAATTTCAAATATTTTATCTCCAAAAAACTGCATACCAAATCCATCACCGTATTATAGTATTCGGTAAAAATTGTCATTCTAAGAGAACTACATATTTTTTAACTAGCTAGCTTTAACACTCAAACAAAATCATATGCAAATATCTTCCTAGCTAGCTTCAACATGCAAAAACTATCACCTCCATAAACTTCATGCTTCCAATCATATCTATCTTCCTATAAAAAATTTCAAATATATAGAATTAGGATCTTAGTTAGTTAAGGCAAATAATAATAGTTGAAGTTCAACAAAAAAATTAATAATAGTTGAAGCTCAAATTAGAAGGCCCGAAAAAACCGGGCCTCTTTGGCCTGGCCCGGCCGGTAGGCCCGTGGACTCATCTTTGCTCGAACATGAAAAGTCCGGAAAAGCCCGGCCTGGCCCGTAGGGAAATGCTCTCCTCTTTCCTATATGTTGAATGCCAACAAGGAAAATGAGAGCTAAATAGCCGTTCAATATTAACAGCTGATAACAGCAGAGCAATGAGATAGTATGCTTGTTAGAGCACACTTTGCAATTGTAAAACAGTTTCTAGTATTTCACAGTATTAATCTAAAACTACTTGTATGATTGAGAATTACAATAGCTGATGCAGCAAAGGACACTCCAAGAGATTTTGTTAATTTGTGAAGGGCCGTCATTTTCTTGATAAATTTGAGAGAATGTTTACAAGGAATAACTTGACCATCAATACCAATCCTGACAACTTTCTTTCAAGATCCAAATGATCGACATGTTATACAGTGTTGAGTAATATGAACTTTTGAGCATTTCCTTTTTCCATATTGTTTTCAGCACAAAAGCAAATAAGAAGTGAATGGAACAAAGGTGAGTTGAGAAATTTGAAGTCTGAAACCAAAATAACAAGGGAGATCAACGACAACATACCCGCATAAGTTGTTGAATAGAGAGAGAAACATCCTTCCCGACAATGGGTAATGATTTTATGTTGCTACCAATAACATAACCATCTGCAACAGGTACAACATGAGTAGTTCCATCTACAATATCCACCCCTATCATTTCACACTAATAGAAACTGTTGGTTAATACTCATGGAGGAAAAATAGTAACCATTACCATCTACTACGCTACACACTCATATAGATTTGAACTTCAGTAAGATCTGTCAACTACTTGAATTTGGAACTCAAATACCAAATAGTTTATGGGCCACCATGACCACATTTTGACAATTACATTGCATTATCAACAAAATGGGATCTTTTAAGCTTTAATGAGATGCTTTGGACCAACTAGTTGCTTGTTTCAGATTCACTACAAGTTTAAGTTTTCTCGAATCTATAGTGCATTTTGAGACAAATGACCTCTTTGCAACCTTAACAAGGTGACCAAACCAGCTAGAATATTGAGTATCTAGGAAAGAGACTGAACTCTACACACTTCATCCAACTCAACATGGGCATTGGACAATAAATAATAATTATATCAATGAATAGCTATTATTAGGAATGCATAGAGTAGATATCGACCAGTTAAGGCTTACATATATGCCAATTTGGATGGCTTAAATACTGCAGCACATCCAGCAGCCAAGGCAGGAGCAACTTTCCATGTTGCCATCAATAAAGAGTGATTCCTACAAAATGAAACGGCAAGCAGTTTACATTTCAATCTAAATCTATCATCAACAGGTATCCATATTATACTAGTGAGTGCTGAGTAGAAGTAGGTGGGCCAACATAGAAACATAAGGCATGATACTTTAATAAAATGAGGCAAAAAAGTCAACTGGGGGTGTTTGGTCATCGATAGAAAAGTAAAACATGCCAAGGACTAATCAACATAAACATGTATTCAAAACATCCAGCAACGTCCATTAGAAGAGCAATTGGGGATAATTTATTTGCATCCAAAGCTTCAGCTAGATCTGCCACGTGTTCAAAACATCCAGCTGTGATTGTATTTCAAGTAGTTTGATTTTGGCATCTCGAAAGGGTGCATCAGATTTTGAAGCCATCAATTGCTGAACAAAAATAAAGTGCGGTTTTATTTTCCATCAATTGATACAAACACAAAATTGTACTCCCTCCGTCCCAAAATGATTGTCCCATTTGACTATTCAAGCACTTTAATGGCACATTTTCATTACTACCCTTGGTGAAGTCCAATTATTAATCCCTATAAACTCTCTTGCAACAACCATAACTATTCAATAGATTAATCACAAGGTTAAGTTAGGAAGCTCAGTAAGTTTAACACCACAAGTTTAGAAATAGGACTATCTTTTAGGGTCACACATAACTGGAAAATGGAACTATCACTTGGGATAGAGGGATTAATATTTTTGATATACAGATATACATACCTTGACATGATCCATTGCTGCCAAGTTGAAACCAATTGTATCTTTGCACTCCTGCAAAATTATAATTTTCCAGAATCAGATTTATCTCTAGAAAATCGATCAAGAGCAATTTTGAGAAAGATTTGGACATACATTTCGGGACGGAGGGAGTCCAATATTATGTTTACATTAGAAAGATTTTGGGTATAAAAGAAGGATATACTTTCTTTTTCATTAAAAATAAAAACTCACAAGCTGACTAAGCTTAAATTGGCAACAAAATGGCTATCGTAGAATATCTTAAGTCATGGGAAAGACTTGCTTCTTGCATTGGCAGCTATATGTGCATTAATCATTTACCAAATTGTAGAAAGAAATTAATTCTGATTTTTTTTGTCATAGAATTCCTGGTGAGTGGTATACCTCCTATAAGCGTAAGAGATGTAGTGGCAGAAATGTATACTTGAACCTAAATATAAAATTACCTTAACTCTTGCATGGAGAATTTCTTTTAGAAGTGTCAACAAAGGCCTGTCAGTCGCAGTAGCAATCAACTGATTATGATCCAAATGTAAAAGGACTGTAGCGACCTTGCACACCAGCTCAACCTGCAGAAAGATGAAAGTAACAACACTACATCAGTTTACTGCTTGACATATAAATATGGTAATGATACTGTTCCGCTCAAAATTCAAGTCCATGTACAGGCTTCAAAATTTATCCTTGAATACCAAGAAAATATGCACTACTCAATTAACTTTATCAATGCCCATGGACACCTGTAAATAATTACTAACCTTTTCCTCTCATTTCCATGGCACGTTCATCTCTATATCGCAAATTCATAAGAAGATTTCCTGGAGTAGGCTTACCAACCCAAATGGAGAATCTCCATATGAGAAAATCGAGGAAAGCATCAAGTTCTGCTTCATATTGGAATAACATTCCTGGCTAATCCCAAAAGAAAATGAAAGGTGGCATATCAAGTGCCAAAAGAGAAAGTAAAACAAACTGAGCTAAGTCAGGATTAAATGTAAATTAGCAATTCACAATCCAATCATATTCAGCTATCAAAGGAACCGAATTGCGAAAATTATACAAACTTAGCTAACCAAATGTCTTACTTTGATAGCTGAATATGATTGGATTGTGAAATGCTTCTCTAGTGGTGAAATCAATGATCGCGAATTAACAGATGGAAGAAAACAAACACATAAAATGCAAGCAACATTTCAAGAACACAAATGATCAGCTACATCATTGGTCGACTTTTAACACTTGGGAGATCAAGAACCACCCAACTTTTAACAATTACGTCGACCAAGGAGATGAGTTTCATTAATTGATTTTGCATTCAGCTACTTCAGTAACAAAAGTGTGTCCATGTAACAATCAGGATATTACCTCCCAGATGTCCTCTGATTAACTTCTTCACCTCCAACCCTGGTTGTTCCAAGTCCACCACCAAGTCTGCGAGGTCGCCGATTGGGAACAGTTCTACCGCGCTCAACATCCATGAGCACCCTCCTATTATCAAGCTTCCTCCCATCAGCTTGTTTATATACAGTTGCACATCAAGTGAACAACAGATTTATGATAATGAACCTGACAAAGCAAACAGATGCAAGAACGCAAAACAAACCTTTCATGCACGTGTATGCATGTACTCTATGAAAGCGTAGCCTCTAGGCTTGCTCGTCTTTTTGTCCGCAACCAAGCGAACCTAAAACTCAAAGATAGAGAAATAAGCCCTAGATAATGAACTTATCAACTCCACATTGTCAGAGTATTTTACACATGCCTTCATAACTAACTCTTAGAATTGTAAACAAAAGGAAAGAATGTGAACCTACCAGCCCTTTTACTAAATGTCCGCAGGAAAATTAGATTCTCATGCTCCTTTACCCATCCCATTTTTTATTCAATTCCCGAAAATTCAATGTACGCTTCATCCAATACCACAAGAATAGGCAAATTCATATCTTACCTGACCATCTGATGATGGTTTCATATTAAAAATCATATCACTTTTTAACCTTACGTGTTGCTTTGGCTTTCTGCAGGCAGTCATATCCAGCAACTTCTGCACTTGATTGGTAAATGTAAACTTTCTGTTACACGTTTTCCAAATGAAAATTGAATCACCAATAAAGTAAAAGCTTGCCTAGATAGTTAATGTCTAATTTTAATGAAATGTAAAGCAAAGTTTAGAGAATGACAATGACAATGAGAAAAAGTTTTCACATACGTTTACCTTTCTAGGAGCCCAAAATTCAGCCTATGACAGAACACCTCCAATCACAAATTGTTAATGAAGTTTCTGCAGCTCGCTGCAAGACAAATTTTAGCATACTCCCTCCGTCCCAAGAAATTCGTCACCATTTTAGGTTCGACACGCAAATTAAGGAAAAAAGTGGGAAGAAAAAAATGTTGTGAGTGTAATTTGAAAAGAGGAGAGAGAATTAGTGGGGGAAATAGTAAATTTAAAAAGTGTTGTGAGTGTAATAGTGTTTTAGGAGAGAGAATGAGTGGAGGGAATAGTTAGTGGGATAATAGAATATTAATAAAACTTTTCCATTTTAGGAAAGGTGACGCTTCAAACGGGACACCATTTTGGGTAAAAAGTGACGAATTTCTTAGGACGGAGGGAGTATAACTAAACGAAAATTCCAAGTGAACAAAGGAGGCAATGCTAGTACGATACGATTCTTTCAACTAATTATTCAGCTGAACATCCTCCCCCCCCCTCATTCTTTTCCACTTGAGGCCCACTAAACAAAGTAAAAAATGCAGTAAACAAAATGCCTAGCGGATTTATTAAGATAATGTTAATTCAACCCATTAACCAATTATACATGAATCATTAAAATTAAACTTCATTCGAAATAGTATATACATGAGAGAAAAATCAATCACACCACCCAAATAATTTCAAAAATGGTAGGATAAGAGGTATATGACTATCAATTGAAGACTAAAGTTTAATAACAAAAGAAACAAAAAGGGAGTACTCACAATGATATTGAAATTGAAGTTGAAATTGCTGATTTGAAACCCTAGTTTCATCGGAATACAAAAACAACCATCATGAAAATACAAAAGATTAAAATAATCAATATTACACCAAAATATAGCAAAAAAAAACAGTGGGGGAAACGAATATGTAGAGGGCCACTCGAACCCGATTCTTGAAAATCAAAATAGAAATAGAAGTAAAATCACAAATCGAGCAAGAAAAGTAATTGATTTACTCCGATGTAAAAAAAATTTTGTCGGAGAACATCTACGGTTACAACCTTTCAGAAATTTAAACAAAGAAGATCGAAGGGAGAATGAGCGAAGACAGATCGGTTGATCTCTTAATTTGTCGCCGAGAAAGATGGCCGGAATAGATGAAGATGAAGGTGAAGGTGAAGATGGATGGTCGGCTGTTGTAGAGAGAGAGAGAGAGAGAGAGAGAGAGAGAGAGAGAGAGAGAGAGAGAGAGAGAGAGAGAGAGAGAGAGAGAGAGAGGGAGAGGGAGCGTTAGAGAGATTGAAAGTGAGGGAATTGAAAGAGACTGATTGTTTTTTGTTATAATTGAAAGGGGTTTTTTATTTTCTTTTATTTTTTCCCTTTCTTTTGCAACAATTATGTTGTTGTCATGAATTTATAATAGTTTTCGCAATGACGACACCATTGCAATATGTATTATCTAATTTTCGCAACGAGTGGTTTTGTTACTTAAAATTATCCCAAATATTTGTGGGAGGCGCGCGCACATAAGGAATGGAGGGAAGTGAAATTTCCATTTATTGCAACAAACATTAGCAACGACTCTTTAAGGTAGTTTCTAAAGATATTTTTTGCAACGACAAAATATTGCCGTTGCAAATTTTCATTGCAATATATAGATTTTCTTGTAGTGCATGTTCGAAATGAACCTGTCAATTAAACATCAACAAAAGGCTGAAAACATTGCTCTTGCAACTGCTCTCTTGAATATATCCAAAGTGTCAAAAGAGATTGAAGAAATCTCCAAAGAAATTGACACTTCTAATTTGGAAACTAAATATGTTGCCTTATTAACCAAAAATTGTACTTCGTTCTTGAAAAACAAACGGGACAAAAAGTTTCCTTCAAAAATTCAAAACACATTTGAAAAAGAAAAAGAGAACACTGGGAGTGGGTTCAAGAGACCTGGAAGTTTTACTAAAAGAAGATCTGAATTTGTTCAATATAGAGCCTGCAAAGGCTTTGATCACTATGTCAATGAGTTTGCCAACACTCTGAAGAAAAATGGAATGAGCCTTTGTGCGACCCTTAGTGACAGTGAGGACGAATATGAAATTCTAAACTTAGCAATCAGGAAAATCTCGTCTCTAAGTCACAAACATCAGTCTGATGTTACTTCAGATGTAGTCACACCATCCATCACACCCTCTGACTCTGAGTTCACATGTTTTAACTTGTTGGTTTCTGAAAACCAGAGAATGAAGAGGAAAGTGATGAGAGTTATCAAGAACTTCTTGATGCTTATGGTGACTTATTTGCTAACTAGGAAAAGCGAGTAGAAAAAATGACAGTTTTTGAAAAGGTTAATGAGAAACTCTCTACTGATGTTTCTACTTTGAAAGGTTAAATTGAGAATGTTACCACAGAAAATGACAACCAAAAAGGATGACATAGCCAAACTCGAAGTCGTGATCACTAAACGTGATGTTGAACTAGAGAAGACCAAAACAAAACTTGAAAAGGCCAATGGAACTTTTGCAAAACTAAATACTGGGAAGGCCAAACTTGAAGAAGTTCTAAATATGTGAAGTAATTTTAAAATTGGTCTTAGCTATTAATCCATCTTTTTGAAAGAAGGAGAGAGATACTCAAAAACCAAAGTTTTCAAAATCACAAAACAATACCTAAGAAGAAAAGGTTTGTCTGCCACTATTGTTTTGCACCAGGCCACATCAGACCTTTTTGCTACCAAAGGATTTGTGACCTTGGAGAATCTGCTCCTCAGATAAGTGCCCGAATGTACTCACATCACCACTCACACCACCAGAAATCTGGTCAATTCGTGTGAGTAGAGAAGAAGAGTGAGGAATGCAAAGTAGTATTCACCTCACTCAACAACATCATAGCTAGCTTAAGATACTTTGACGGTGGGTTCTCGAGGAACATGACAAGTAATATTGAGTTCCTAACTAATTATACCTTAATCAAAGGAGGAAATGTGAACTATGGGGGAGGATCACAAGGTAAGATTGTTTGTAAGGGTACTCTATTTGTTAATCATATGCCTAAATTGAAAATTGTCTATCACGTGGAAGGCTTAAAAGCTAATCTCATTAGTATAAGCCAACTATGTGCTAACATTTTGCATGTTAGATTTGACAAGCATAAGTGCAAAGTGTTTGATGACACTGATAGATGATTGTTCACTGGGGAAAGTGTAAGTACGCCAATCCAATTCACGATCTTTTCAGATGCATTTTAATATGATAAAATTGCATTTAGGGGCATTTTGGTAAATTCCCGGTCCATCCCGAGACTTTCGGAAATATTTTATAAGTTTCACGCGAAGGAGGTACTTTTTTGTACTTTGCTTAGGCTAAGGGACCTAAAATGAATAAATCTGTTTTCGACTTTTTAGGTATTATCCAAGAAGGTTCCAGAACTAGATTTGGTGCCAAAAACGGTTATGGTCACCTTGTGTCACGCGACAAGTCGAAGCATGGAAAGTGGTTACGTTACGTCGTGCGACACAAGGCTACCATGGACTGCAGCTATAAATAAGACCCTACCCCTCTTAGTTTTGGATCCGAATTTCAGCCTCCTAACATAACTCTGCACAAATTTTCCCAGAAACTCTCTCTCCTTTCCTCCCTCACCAAAACTACTCAATTCCCCACCAATTCCCTCACCTCTCAACTCTCTTCAACCCATTTCCTCTCCTACTTCCCCATATACTCCAGATCTTCCTATTCAAGCTCTCAGTTCGTGCTCAGATCTCCATTCAGAAGCTGAATTGAAGACTCCTACACCTAACTTGGTATAAGAGTTGAGGACTTCAAGGGTAACTAATCTCTCCTCCTCTCTCTCTCTCATCCATTTGCTTAATTGTTCTCTCTTCTTTTCCACTTGATAATCAGGCTCCATCTGCCCCAGATTATCAAGTGGCAACTGCAATCTCTCTGTTTAAATCGTTTATACTTGAGTCCAATTGCTTGATTATGATGAGATTTACTTAGATTGGCAATTCGGATGTCAAGGGAGTGTGGATCTCCCATATCCACACTCCTTTGATCAATTCGTATCTAATTCATGTTGTTCTTATTAGTTCTGATATAATTGTTGTGCATCTGTTGGATCTGCATCTCGGTTTGTTAGGTACCTGCAGATGGTTACCCTATGTTACGCGACACATTTGGACATGAGGAGTCCTGTGTCACGCGACATGTCGTGACCATCTGCAGGGACCATGTTTCAGTTGTAATTTGTTTTAGTTTGGTTATTTTCATATTCAGTGGTATGTTGATGTTGTTTAGTGCCTAGATCTGGTTTTAATGGTAATTTTGTGTTCATCTAGAGATTCTGTGATCTGTTAGTTGTGAGTCTCTGTAAAGCGACCATTAATGTCACGCGACATATTTGGACAAGGGAGTCCTGTGTCACGCGACAGAGATGATCCTTTGCAGAGGACCTGATCTCCTTTGTAATCTGTTCTTATTGATGTAAAGGGATGTGGCCTCCCGGACAATTGGTCTACAAGTTGTAATGATCTTACCAATTCAATAAAATTCGTGTTTATCACATTTGCATATTATCATCGTTTGCACGTTCTTTCGAATTATTTGGATGTCTAAATTAGAAAGACTCGTCTATGGACGAGGCGTGTTGGGTGAACTCCCGGTTCTTCCCAACACGTAACCTAACCCCCGAACCCGTTCTCTTTCAAAAAGGTTTTTCAAAGTGCACCTCTAAAAGCATGGCGTGGCGACTCCTTATTTTCAATTTCGGGCGAGCGCACATTTAGTCGCGACTCCGCTGGGGACTTATTTTTTGGAAACCTGTTTTTTCAAAACTAAGAGGGTCATGCTTTCATTCGTTTAGACATCCAATGTATTCATTTTATGTGCATCCTTGATAATCATGTGCGATACATGCATTTTATGAGATCTTACAACTTGTATGCCTTTTGTGTGTTGCTTGTGGTTTGTTATATGTTGCTTTACTGGTTGGTTTCATCCCTTGCCAATGAGAGGCAGGGGCTAATCTCAGTTTTGCAGGAGTATGGTTCAGTGACTCTCCTAGTCGTGCGACAACTTTTTCCCATGCTGTTCTGTGTCACGCGACAGGATTAGTCACTGGACAGGTTTCAGGTTTTGGTTTGAGGGCAGTCCCTTGAATCAAGAGAAAGATTGCTCAGCTGACTGTTGTTCCTGTTTTCTTCCCTGAGAGAGTGTGTGTTTTCTTTTTCTTAATAAATAAAAAAAAAAAAAAAATTTTGCTTTTTGTAAATAAAAGAATATAGTCATCCGCACACTACGTCACATAACTTTAGAACCTTCGGGTGCGATTGACGGCATCGCGGACCGTGATAATATTCGCCTACATTTGAGCGCCTAATGTCAAACCCATCCCCCTAGTGTGTTTAGGTGGCACCACACTTAAACCTTACCCACGGTTGGTTTTTGATACAACGTTTTAACTACACCAAAATGAGTTGTTTTTGAAATTTCCAAATAAGTCTTTTTACCTTCCTCAAAACCCCTCACCTTGTGGGCATGTTGCCAACGCAACGTGGTTTCGCGTGAGGACATGTCACTCCCGTGGCGTGTCCTAAACGAGAGATCATGCCGCATTGTCACCATGCACCGACGAGAGGTCATGCCGGATTTTTCTTGGAAATTTTCTGAGAATACCCGTTATGCTGCCCAAATTTCTCTAGAAATTGGGGCTACTCGTCCATCCCACATCGTGTTAAGTTTTGTTTAGGTATCATTACTTATTATTAATTTCAAATACAAAACATTTAGTGTAATTTGGACGTTGCGTCCCTAGGCTTCCCCAAGGTATAGTTTGCGTAAATAAAGGATTAGCCTTTCCCAATCGTTCTTAGGATTTAAATCACTGATTTATACTTGAAGATAAATAAATTGTTTGCGCGAGTCTGTTCTCTCCGTTTCTTCTCCCTCCCCCGTATTTCCTCTCCTTTCCCTACCTCATAAACCCGTATATATACCCCTGCAGCTACGGGGAGTTGGAGTCGATCATCCGTACCGAGAGCTCATTTAGTTCGAGTTGTCAAAGAAGTTCTAGCAGTTTCCGAAGCTTTAGTCAGTGCAGAATCAGAAATGGTAGGGAATGGAGATGTGTTTGCCGCTCAATCTGCTGGAGGTTCAGGTCCGATGAGTCAACCAAGCTTGAATGATCTGTCTATAGATGAGTTGAGGATAAATTTGGAAGCCGCTTTGACCCGAGAGCGTGAGGCCCGCCTGTCAGCTCAGAATGCCAAGATCCGAGAAGAAGAAGCTCATAACCGCTTTGTTGAGGCCATGAGGGCCCGAGGAATAGCGATGCTCCGTAGAGAAGATGGTTCCTATGAGGAAATTACTGAAGAGGGCAATAACGAGATTGGATCCGTTTCTCCTGTTCAGCCTGCTCCACTCAGTTACAATGCTATGCCTCCTCCCACAAGCTATGTCCCGCGCCCCGAGCAAATGCCATCTCCGGGAATGATTATGATTGTCCAAGGAAAGTTTCCTCCCCCTTCTTCCCAAGCATATAATCAAGTAGCTCAGCAAGGTCTTAGCAAGAGTGTTGGTCATCCAGTGAACTTCTTTGATCTCACTTCCTCTCCGGCTCCCAATGTCTCGATGCCGCAGGTTCAATATGGGTTTCAGTTCCAAGCCAGTTACTCCCAACCCCAGTTCAGTGTGTACCCCGACGGTTATCAGAGTGGTCAGTATCGGCTTTCAGGGAATCAGATTTGCCAAGATGGTGTTCCGAGGTATCAGCAGTCTCAGCTCCAAGGCTGTTTTCCTCAGCCTGCAGTGTGTTCTCCCCTTACTCAGCATCTTTATGGTTCCACTCCGCATTCAGCTCCATGTGTCAGTACAGGATTTTCTTCTCTTGGTCAATTCAGAGGTCAGTCAGCGCAGTACAGTTCCCAGAACCCCAGCATGCAGTTTAATGGCTATGATATGTACGGGAACAGAATTCCCAACTCTGTTAGCTTGTTGGACGGTAATATCGGTATCCCCAGTACCCTCGGTCTCCCACCGGCCGCTTTGCCCATTGGGCCTAATTCAGATTTCCCTGTACCGTCTTCAACAGTAGCTCCCGCTATCCCCCAGATTCCAGGTTTAACCCCAGAAGTAACAGCCTTATTGAAGAAGATGCAACAGCAAATAGACAAACTGACTGTAGGTTCTAGCGGTCTCAGAGTGGTGGATCCAGCCCAGGTAACGCCTTTGCCTCACATGTTCAAGATGCCGAAAATGGACTTCGATTGTACTGCTTGTCCGAAAACTCATGTGGATACTTATGTAATGACTATGGGAGCGATGGGCTGCACGCCCGAGTTTATGGCATCCCACTTTCACTTGACTTTGAAAGGACCAGTGCTCACAAGGTTTTTGGCTCTGAAACAAGAATGCCGCTCCACTTGGAGCCAGATTACGGAAACCTTTTTGGAGAAGTATAGAGGCAACTCAGAATGGCGTACGACCCGGGATGATTTAGTGGGAACTATCCAGAAGGCTGATGAGTCAATTACAGAATTTTATAAGCGGTGGAATGCTAAGCTTAATGAATTGTCAGAGCCCATCCCCCTTCAGGATCAGAAGGATATTTTCTTGTCGTGTGTAAAGCCAGTACTCAGAGAAGCCATTGGGAAAGGTTGGTATCCAGACTTGCGAGAGATGGTCGGGATGGGAGCTAGAAGTGAAAATAGATTGTTTAATCAAACCCCGAATGCGAATGCTAATGGAAACAGTGGTAGTGGAGGTTTCAGATACCGGACAGCAAACCCAGTCTCCGCCATGGCACCAAAGGGAAGGGAAACAGTTAAGGACAATATTGTCAACAACCTGCAAGGAGGGGGTAATAATAGTTCTAATGGTGGAAGATTTCAGCCAAGGCAACAGAGAAAGTTTGATGATTTGGGTATGACTACAGAGGAGGTCTACAATGGATTGCTCAGGACAGGTATGATAAAGCCACTGGAAAATTACAGGCCTGCTAGTCCCAATCCCAACCTTGACACGAGCAAGTATTGTCGGTTCCATCAGTTCCCGGGACATACCACCAACACTTGCTTCACTCTCAAAAGGATTATTCAAGGGCTTGTAGATGAAAAGAAGATCTAAAAATCCCCTCGTCCTAATGTCGTCAGCAACCCGTTGCCCAACAACACCGTGAACCTCATGGATTTTGGCCAAGACTATTTTGTTAATGTAATAGAGTTTGGGAAGTAAATAGATGAAAGTGATAGTGCTGGTTGTAATGAGATTGTGACTGATGTAACCCCATTTTCTGGTGAAATGAAAGATAATTTATGTTATGTTTTGTATCTTGATGATCTTTATGGCTTGAATAATACTGCTGATTATGACGATTATGAAGAGCATGTGGTTGCCAACACTATATCCTCCATGATTCCTAGAGATTCCCCGATCTCTCTAGAGGAACTCAGGATAGCGGCTAATATAGAAGCGCCATTGTCCATAAATGAGATAAGGCAGGCGGCATGGCCATATAGCACTCGTCCTATTCCGATTACGCTAGCAGAGCTCAAGGAGGCCAGTAAGGATTTTGTGGTTGAGAAAGATCAAGAAGTTAATTTGTTGACTCGGTCAGGGAGAATGTTAGGAGCAGATAACATAGATCCATCCGGGAAAGGTAAAGCAGTTGCAGTCGCGAATCCTCAGAATCCATATAGGTCAACAAAAGACGAAGAAGTTCAGGAAGATCCAATCTTGACACAACTGAAGAGAACCCAAGCTGACATCTCCTTATGGTCTCTACTCACATCCTCCTACCCTCACAAACTGAAATTGGAAGAAGCTTTGTCCAAAAAAAAAGTATCTGTCAATGCCACCCTAGACGAAGCTTGTCAACTAATTGGAACTGCGCAATATGGGAACATTATTACTTTTACAGATCTTGACCTGTCTGCTTATGTTGTGAAACATAATGAGTCCCTGCACATCACAGTACCCCTGGAAGGACGGCGGATTCCCCATGTGTTGGTAGACAATGAGTCGGCTATGAATGTGCTCCCTGCTAAAATGATGAGTATGTTGGACATTAATGCGCAGAACCTTAAACCATCCAATCAAACCATAAAGGCCTACGATTCCACGTCTAGGGAAGTGTTGGGAATAGTCTCTCTGAATTTGATGTTTGGGAGTAAAGAGATGATGGTAGATTTCCAAGTTATCGATATTCCGGTCACATTCTCAGTGCTATTGGGCAGACCGTGGATTCATGAAATTGGAGCTGTAGCCTCCACTCTCCACCAATGTCTAAAGTTTGTGCAAGACGGAGTCCTGACAACCATTTATGGTGATAGCGTCACGATTGGGGAAACCAGCACTAATACCTTGCCAGTGATGGAAATCAAACTCGACCAGGAAAACTTAATGCTTAGTGGTTTTACGATTGAGAAACCCAAAGGGCAGGTCTGCACCATAGATTTGACGACCTCTTCCGAAAAGATTCCCCTTGTGTTGAAAATGCTGAGAAGTATGAGCTACATCCCGGGCCTGGGGCTAGGGAAGCGCCAACAGGGACCGTGTCAGCTTGTGATGCCAGAAGCCAAGAGGAATAGATGAGGCCTAGGGTAAGTCGTGACGAAAGAAGACAAAGCGTACGATAAGACTGAAGCGTTCAAAGAAAAGATGACCTCAGCTGCTGGTAAGAGGTACAAGAGGCCTGAGATGCGCCCGTACAGTTGGTCTTTGAACAAGCACTTTATCAAAGAGGATGGAGAAATGTTTGTTTGCCCAGAGCCGAGGCTGAGCCAAATGGAAGAGAAGTTGAAAACGATTCAGAGATTTTCCAGCAGTCAAAACCCGGTGAAGGAAATGTTTGATAGCTTGCCCAAAAGGCCAGGTGTTACTGCCACCTATGAAAACAACTACCACTTCTGGGGACCTGATTATGTGAATCAATTTGAGAAGCTCGCTCTGGATGAACCCACAATATGCAAAATTCGTGGCGCGGATCCTTTAGATATTGATGGTGACTTGGCAGATCTGTTTGATAATCAGGGGCTGTCAGAACCCGAAATGGGTGTGCCTACAGAGAAGTTGCCTGCAGGAGGGTTTGTCCTCGTTGAAGATCTCAGAGATTTGATTGACTTTTCCTCTGATAGCGAGGTGATAGCCATGCTGGAGTTTGAAAAGGGGCCAGTGGCAGATCTGAGTAGTTTGAAGACCATCGCAGAGGAGCCGCTACAGAACTGGACTTCATTTCAGGGACCGGTTGCAGACAGGGAGACTATGATCAAAAAGCTCGGGCTCAAACCTCGTCCTTGTCCCTCTGAGTCTAAATTTGTCCCCCGTGTCCTGAGTCAATCCCCAGAGTCCCTTGTGATTGAATTTGAGTCTTCCGATCGGTCCAATGTCCTCACGATAGAGGACCGTCTTCGAGTTGTAAACACTGTTTTTCTCTATGCTTTGAATAAAATGGTTGACCTTTCTGAGTATCCCGTGATTGCCAATCTAACAATTGAACGCTTAACTAAAATGAATCATCAAGATCTAAAAATAATTAAGCCAGATTCAATTGAAGATAATGCAGACTTAATAGATGACCAAATTTTAGAAAATAATTCAAAGCAGGTTTGCGAACAAAAGGAAAGCCGGGCCCAAGCTGCCGATGAGGTATTGACAATGGTGAACCTAGGAACAGCCGAAGAACCCAAAGAAACACAGATTGGCAGTTTCTTCTCCGAAGATTAACGGGTTACCCTAATTGAGTTGCTTAAAGAGTTCGTAGACGTCTTTGCCTGGTTCTACAAAGACATGCCTGGACTGGATACATCTATCGTAGAACACGGGATCCCCCTAGATCCAGAGATTAAGCCAATAAAGCAGAAACTGAGGCAGATTAAGCCCGAGTGGTCCTTACAAGTCAAAGAAGAGATTGAGAAACTCCTGCGGGTGGGCTTTATCAAGGTGATTGAATACCCGACTTGGCTGGCAAACATAGTTACGGTCACAAAAGCGAATGGAAAGGTTCGAGTTTGCGTAGACTTCCGGGATCTTAACAAGGCCAGTCCCAAAGATGACTTCCCCTTGCCAAACATCGACATGCTGGTAGATGCAACTGCGAACTACGAAGTCAAATCCTTTGTCGACGGTTTCGCGGGTTATAACCAGATTAAGATGGCCGAAGAAGATCAAGACAAGACAGTTTTCACCACTCCTTGGGGCACTTATTGTTACACTGTGATGCCGTTCGGGTTGAAGAATGCTGGGGCTACCTACCAGAGGGCCATCACCACCCTGTTTTACGACATGATCCATAAGGAGATTGAATTGTATGTGGACGATATGATTATTCACTCAAAAGGGTCAGATGGGCAGCACTTCACAGATTTAAGGAAGTTCTTCAACAGACTTCGAGAACATTCTATGAGGCTAAGTCCAGCCAAGTGCACTTTTGGGGTTATCCGGGGTAAAGTTTTGGGCTACATGGTCACAAAGCAAAGCATCGAAGTAGATCCCAGAAAAGTCAAAGCAATTGTCGAGATGAAGCCACCCAGAACTGTCTCCGAAGTGAAAGGTTTCATGGGTTGCCTGCAGTACATCAGCAGATTCATCAATCAGCTGACCTCTATATGTGAGCCAATCTTTAAGCTATTGAAGAAGAATCAGGAAGTGGTTTGGAATGAAGAATGTCAACTAGCTTTCGAGAGAATCAAAGCTTACCTTGTTAATCCTCCTATTCTCTGCCCACCTCACGGAAGCAAACCTTTACTTCTATACCTGACGGTCACAGACACAGCTATCGGAGCCATGCTAGCGCAAGAGAAGAAGGACTCCAAGATCGAGAATGCCATATATTTCGTCAGTCGTAAATTCCAAGGTAGCGAGTTGAATTACTCTGCCCTCGAGAAGACATGCGCAGCTCTGGTTTGGGTGGTCGGAAAGCTAAAGCACTATATGTTATCCCACACAGTGCACCTGGTGAAATTACCCGGATCCGAGAGGCAGCGCGATCGCGCCCCGGCATCTGGCATCTTTCGCGTTGGCGGCGGTTCGTCTCGCCGTTTTGTTTTCGCATTTGTAGAGTCGCCACGCCGTTTTTATTAAGCCCAAAACATTGAAAAAGGGCATCAGTTTAAAGATAATTTTAAACTGTTTTTGTGTGATGAGATTTTGAGTTCGGAGGTCAGATGACTCCTCGGGAAGAGAATATTAGAATATTAGAGCTCACCCGAGTCGCCTCGTAAAATGAGTCTTTCGGATACCCCTAATATCCTTTAAATGTTGTGTGTGTGTGTGTGTGCTTTTAAAAATGCATCTTTGTATCGGATGTCTACATTGTATGCTATGTATGGAAATGTATTGAAATAGTAATGGAAGGAAGCCTTACCAATGTTGGTTCGTGTCCGTCTTCCGCCGAGGAATAGTGTTTGAGGTCGGAGTAGCGTTCCGCACGGATCGGGATTGCTCGGAGGGCCGGTTGTCTGCGGACAGAGTTTCGGCGTGAGTTGAGGTTGCAGAATGCGTTCAGGCAGAGGTTCGGCGTGCGCGGGGATCGTCGGGATCACTCGGACAGAGGTTCGGCGTGCGTTGGGGTGGCAGGAGTCACTCGGACAGAGTTTCGGCGTGGTTTGGGATCGTCGGTTTGACTCGGAAAGAGCCGGGACACTGTGGAAAGACCAGGCAAGGCCTCGGAGTACCACGAGGGGCCTCAGAGTACCTCGAGAGTGCCTCGGGGCAGTGCGGAAGCGTCGCGGGAGCGCTCGGAGAGGCTTCGGAGCACCTCGAGGGGGCTCGGAAGGCCTCGGAAGGATCCAAAAGGGGCCGGGAATGCCTCGGAAGTACTTAGAGGGGAAGCCAGAAGGCCTAGGGAGGAAGAGAGAAGTGGGAGGTGTGTGAAAAATGAGAGGGGGAGGCCTCTATTTATAGGGTCCAGATTCTGGCTAGTTTTGTCGCACGACACAATAAGCCATTACCAGTTTTTTGGTTTTCCTGGATTTAGGAGAATCTGTAATAATTAAGAATATTCTGTAATAATTACAGATTCTGGCTAGTTTTGTCGCATGACACAATAAGTCATTACCAATTTTTTGGTTTTCCTGGATTTAGGGGAATCTGTAATAATTAAGAATATTTTGTAATTATTATGTCTCTTGGCATATTATGTCGCACGACATAAGCAGACATTACCTGTTTTTTGGTCTTGGCAAGCTAGTTCTCGTCGAGAGCTTTCCAACCATATATGGCACGTCTCAATCGGAGTTCGTATGAAGGAGTTATGACCTCCGGAAGTTTGCCCTTGGTTTTGTCGTATGCTGGGATAGAAAGCGATCCAGATTGGGATACTTACAGAAGCCCCTCGGCGACGTCACTTATGAAGGAAGTGGGGTCGTCGATAAGATAAGGGTCCTGATCTGGATCGCGTGCTGAGAGAGGAGGTGACCGTGTAGGTCGGTTCGTGAGGACGTGGCGGTGTCCTGTGTGTGTGACCGTTTAGGCCAGTTGGCTGGACCCTGTGATAGGATTCCTACGTATCCCTGTCGGGAATCAAGCCTGGTCGTAGTTCGTGTGTGGGGTGAGTGTCATCATGCGCGAGGATGGAAAGGGTCCTCTGACTGAAACTCTGTGCATGGACGTGGTGGTGTCCTGTGGGTGACCGCATAGGTCGATGGTGAGGACGTTGCGGCGTCCTGGGTGATCGCATAGGTTGATGGCTGGACCCTATGATAGGATTCCTACGTATCCCTGGCGGGAATCAAGCCTGGTCGTAGTTCAGATGTCGTGAATCTGTGAGTGCGGGTGTGGTGGTGCCCTGAAGTGTTGTGTGACCGCCGAGGTCAGTTGTAAGGACGTGGTGGTGTCCTAAGATGTGGTGACCGCCGAGGTCAATTGTGAGGACGTGGTGGTGTCCTGGGATGTGGTGACCGCTGAGGTCAATTATGAGGACGTGGTGGTGTCCTAGGATGGAAATTTTTACGATTTTCCTAATCGGGTGGTTTAAGGCCTTCCGGGCCGGAGATAGTGATTTGGGAGGTTTATACGGTCTTCCGGATCGAGTGGTTTAAAGCCTTCCGGGCTGGGGATAGCGTGAGGACTTGAATCGTCTTCTGAATGTGGTTGCGCCACGGGTGAGGACTTTGAATCGTCTTCTGGCGGCGATTGGTGCCACGCCGGGAGGACTTTGAATCGTCTTGGCGGCGGTTGGTGCCACGCGGAGAGGACTTTGAATCGTCTTCGGCGGCGGTTGGTGCCACGCGGGAGGACTTTGAATCGTCTTCGGCGCGATTGGTGCCACGCGGGAGGACTTTGAATCGTCTTACGCGCGGTTGGTGCCACGCGGGAGGACTTTGAATCGTCTTCTGGCGGCGGTTGGTGCCACGCGGGAGGACTTTGAATCGTCTTCTGGCGGCGGTTGGTGCCACGCGGGAGGACTTTGAATCGTCTTCTGGCGGCGGTTGGTGCCACGTGGGAGGACTTTGAATCGTCTTCTGGCGGCGGTTGGTGCCACGCGGGAGGACTTTGAATCGTCTTCTGGAGGCAGTAGTGGAGGCATGGCTGCCTTGAGCTTTGAGAGGTTTAGATGTCTCATGCTTTGTCCGTTGGGGAGAAGGTTGGACTTACGACGGCTGCCGGTGTTCATCCGTTGGGGATTTATCGTGGCCTTGTAGGGGCTTGCAAGGATTCCCTTTTTGACTTGCTGGGGAAGGAGCTCGGGCTTACTTTGATGGCCGGTGTTCGTCTGCTGGGGATATGTGGCCTTGTAGGGGCTTTTCCTGTTGAGAGGGCGAGGTCCGGGCTTACGTTGACGGCCGGTGTTTGAATTGCTGAGGACGCGTGACCTTGTAGGGGCTTTTCCTGCTGGGAAAGTGTCTTCGGACCTGTTTTGAGAGCCGGTGCGTTGAGCGTTTTGGAGGCGTCTCGTGCCTTGATATTCTACTGGGAGGTGTTGGCTCCTTCTTGAATTGCCGTTGAGTGGGCGAGGACCGGTCTTACATTGACGGCCGGGGATTGAATTGCCGTTGAAGTGGGCGAGGACCGGTCTTACATTGACGGCCGGGGATTGAATTGCCGTTGAAGTGGGCGAGGACCGGTCTTACATTGACGGCCGGTAGTTGAATTGTCGTTGAAGTGGGCGAAGACCGGTCTTACATTGACGGCCGGTGGTTGAATTGCCGTTGAAGTGGGCGAAGACCGGTCTTACATTGACGGCCGGTGGTTGAATTGCCGTTGAAGTGGGCGAAGACCGGTCTTACATTGACGGGGTTGAATTGCCGTTGAAGTGGGCGAAGACCGGTCTTACATTGACGGCCGGTGGTTGAATTGCCGTTGAAGTGGGCGAAGACCGATCTTACATTGACGGCCGGTGGTTGAATTGCTGTTGAAGTGGGCGAGGACCGGTCTTACATTGACGGCCGGTGGTTGAATTGCCGTTGAAGTGGGCGAAGACCGGTCTTACATTGACGGCCGGTGGTTGAATTGCCGTTGAAGTGGGCGAAGACCGGTCTTACATTGACGGTCGGGGATTGAATTGCCGTTGAAGTGGGCGAGGACCGGTCTTACATTGATGGCCGGTGGTTGAATTGAAGGGTTAGGGACCATTCTGCACTTGGATTTGCTGAAAAAGGCCTTAGGACAGCCAGGGGCAAAGATTATAAGGGCAGGAAAGTAATTTGGCCCTCCCTTGCAAGAAGGTCCGTACGGACCAACCTGGATGCAAGAAGGTCCGTACGGACCACTTTGGTTTTTTACTGATTCTCCGAGGTTTTGACCGGGTTTAAAACCGAGGCCCCTTCACTTCTTCTTCTCCGGTTCGTGCATCAGAGAGAGAGAGAGAGAGAAAACCTCCATTTTTACCAAAATCCTCCATTTTTTCGCTTGAATCGCTTGCAATGGCGGAAGGATCTCGAAGGAATCGTCGTCAACGCAGTCAAGAAGTGGTCGAGCAACGGATGGAGCTCCAAAGAAATTGGATTTCGTTTGTTCCCTCTTCGAAGAACCCGGATGTCTTGTATCCAAATCCGGAGATGCACAATCGTCGTTCTAGGAACGTCGGGGAGGTAAGAAATCCGTTCCTTTTTGATTCCCTGCTCGAATTTTTTGAATGCTAGAACTAGGTTTTAGTTTTTCGCATTTTTGAATTGTTGAAAATGGACATGTAAAAATTGTGGGTATGTGTATTTTGTGCAGAAATGTGTAGATTAGCTTTTATTCGTGAAAATAAAGTGCTTCTCTAATGAAATGCATGCTTTGGTGTTTTGTACCGTATGCTATTTATGTATGTACATTATGAGAAAAGTTTGTCGTGTAGTGACAAATTTTGTGAAAAAAATGTGACATGTGCCGTGTTTTGTGACGGGTTTTGTCTGAAAGTGTGTGCCGTGTAGGGACGGATTTTTTGAAAATGTGTTATGCAGTGTGTGCCGTGTTTTTGGGTGACGGACTTTGTGGGGAAAATATGTGCAATATGTGCCGTGTTTTTGTGACGGGTTATATGTGCCTTTGCCGTGTTGGGACGGACTTTTTTGAAAATGTGTCGTGTAGGTCTTAATCCCTTTTTTTGAGAAAATGTGTACAGTGTGTGCCGTGTTTTTGTGACGGACTGCATGGGAAAAATTATATGTATAGTGTATGTGAAAATTATGTGCAATGTGTGCCGTGTTTTGTGACGGGTTATTTGTGAAAAATATGTGCAATGTGTGCCGTGTTTTGTGACGGGTTATTTGTGAAAAATATGTGCAATGTGTGCCGTGTTTGTCAGACGGTTATTTTCATGGCTTTCCGTGTTGGGACGGACTTTTGTGCCTTTTGTTTTGTATTAAGTACGTGATTGACGTACCTTTCTTTGTGTTTACCCGCAGGATGCGGGAGCTTATGGCCGGGAAGGCCAAGAGGATGAAGACTCGGGGATCGCTCGAGGCTGTTGTTGAAGTTGTGGCGCCGGATGCCCGATATTTCGTGGATGGTAGGCCGAGTCCCGTGAGGCCGGTCTACGCTTCGGCTCCGGGTGTGTTTGTAGAGAACCCGGCCTGGGTTTCGACACGAGGAAGAACAAGAGCGTCTTCCTTGGCCTTTCCAGTATTGGTGGGATACCACCCACACCTTCCATCTCGAGTTGGGGAGAGGTGACGGTGACGCCGACCGATTTTGCCGCGATTACCGGGCTTTCCTTCAAAGGAGGGCCGGTGCGGTGGAGGGATATGATCTCCGTCTTTGTGTTGACCGAGCCGTTGGGCTTTGAGCCTCGTCCCTCGCAGGGGCCTGGGATGCCGTATAGCGATGTGGAGCCGAGGATCACGGCGGCATTGGGGCCTATGTCCGGGGTACCGGCCGGTGTGACGGCGGAGCGGTAGGCGCGCTCTTTTTTGTGGTATGCACTTTCCGAGACTTTGTTCTCGAACCATGCGATCGCGGCTCCCTTTGCTCTGTTGGAGAGCTTGATTGATCTCGGATAGAGTTTGTGACATCGCTTGGGACGAGGCGAGCTTGGCCGAGCTCTACTTTTCTTTGGACCGGTTTAGCCGAGTGTGGCAGCTCATTGGCTGTTTTGACTTTGCTTTGGAGGTATGAGTTTATTCTTTGTCTTTGATTTAGCAACTTGTCGCTTCTCCGTTTTCTTTTGCACTAAGCCTTTTCTCGTTTTTGTCACGTGTGTGGTTCTATGAGGTTTTCCGGTGCTTCCCGTGGGATAGAGATCCGGGCCGTAGCCGCATATCCCGCTATGTTGGGCCGGGCTCGTACGGCGAGGAAGAGGAGGACCACAGGGGAAGCTCACCATCGCCTACGGGGATGTGCGGGAGCGTCTGGAAAGGGGTAGCCCGGAGGGGTTTGTTTTGTTCCCGTGGGCGCGGTATGAGGGTGATGAGTTCGAGGGGGCTCCCGAGGTGGCAGCCAAATACAGACGGAAGATGCGCGGGCTTGACTTGCGACGTCATGTACTGGGAGCGGGTCTTCTCGCGGCAAAGATGGCCTGTGTGTGCTTCCCAGTGGCTCACGAGGACCCTCCTTTTGGGATGCTTGATTCTCGGGATATGGATGTGCTTGATTTTGAGAGGTACCTTGGCGGTGTGGGCATCGAGGAGTTCATCTTGTATGGAGAGGAGTATGGGGCCTTCGTGAGGAGGAAGCTGAGGACGCCGCAGGTACTGGCGAGGGAGAGGGAGGCTTGCCCGCAGGCTCCCCCAGAGGTTTCGATGCCGGGGCCGGATTTCACGTATGTCCGTGGGGACGGATCGAGGAGGAGGGTGTCTGTACCCGTTTCTGAGCAGGCTCCTGCTTCATACCGAGTGGATCCCGATAGATCGGTGAGTGTGCTGACTCTTTTCCATCTTGGCATTCTTTCTGTATTTTTCTCTTTTTGTTGTTGAGTATAACTGTATTGCTGAGCGTTTCCTTGGCTGCTTGCTTGTGCAGGTCCCGGGGAGAGCCTATGATATGCTGACTCGCCGTTACGTGGCGATGAGGTCGTTTGCGAAGAAGATGGCGTCGAAGCTGTCTTGCCGGTCTTCCCGACGCGTGCCGGCGTACCAGCCTATGCCTTCGAGGCATTCTGTAGACGTTCCTCCACCGAGAGCCGAGCCGGAGCCGCAGCAGGAGGGACCTTCGAGGGGGCGGCATAGTATGGATGCCGGGACATCTTCGGGAGCTCCGGGCGCACTCTTTATCAGTTCTTCCCTCCTCAGGATGAACAGGGCGAGGGTCCGTCAGAGCCTTCCTTCTTTGATCCTTTCGCCGGATTTGATCCTTCTGAGTACTTTGAGTACCAGCCTCCGGAGGGGGCTCGGTATTCTGATGACGAGGACGTGACGGGCGAGTTCACAGGGATGCCCGACTTCTCTCTGGAGGACCTCGGCGAGGATGATGATGATGCTGAAGAGTCGGATTAGGGTCCATTTGCTTTCCCTCTTTCCATATCTTCTCTTTTTTTTTTGTTTAGCAACAGACATTTGATGTACCTGTAATAAAACACTCGTATTTGCACGGCAAACAGCATTTTATTTTAAGATGTAATGTCATTTTTGTGATTCCTGGGAATTGTCCTAGAAATGGTTGCTATTATTATTTTTTTTTTTTTGTGCATGCCACGTGAGCTGAGAGTGCGTTTGTGGGTAGTGTATGTTTGCCGGGAATGGCTTTGGCCAGTGTTTGGGCAGTTTGGAGCAAGGTCCTGCTGAGGACAGTGGTTGTTGTACTGTTTGCTGGGGAAATGGGTTCTGTTTGCAAGGAGGTCCGTACGGACATACCTAGCATGCAAAGAGGTCCGTACGGACCAACCTTGCTTTTGGGAAGGAGATAAATGCTTTCCAAAGTGTCACGGTTCTTCCCCATTTCCCCATTTGCAGCCATTTTCGAGCTTTCTTCCCCAATTTCTCTAGGAACCTCCAGTTTTGCCATGGATTCTTCGTACGTCCCTAGAATTTTGCCGAGGCTTTCGCAGGAGAGGCAAGCACACTTCCTTGAGCAGCTGAAAACGTGGATGCGGCGCCGTATGAGGCATCAGAGATGGGCTTTCGAGGTAAGGTTTCATCTTTGCTCGATTTGGTCTTTTAAGGAGTTGGTTCCTGATTGGGATTTGTTGCGGGCTGCCGCGAAGTCCTGGGATGTTAGGAGGCATGTGTACTGTTTCTCCTACAATGAAATGGTGCCCACTTTTGAGGATTTTCGGGCTTTGATGGGAGGACCGGAGGTGGAGGCCATCTCGCTTCCTTTGATTGGTGGTGCTGCGGTGAGCGTGAAGCTTGCAGGCTTTCTTCGTACTTCGTTGGAAGAAGTGCAGGGCATGATCCTTGATTCGGGTCATATCGACATTTCGAGCCGCCGGAGCGGTTCATGGTTGATGATGAGAGTGATGTCTCTTGGGACGCCTTTGCCTTGTGCGTGATGGCGACGCTTTCCCGGTCCGCCCCTTGGCATTTGCGATGGCGCTTGCTAGATGTGGTAGGGCACTGCAGCCGGAGAGGATATTGTCCCGTTGGTGCTGGGGGAGACTCTTCATGGTATCGACCGTCTGGCGACTGGGGATCGTTTCATGAGAGGGGGAAGCCCCGCTTTGCTCACCTTGTGGCTGCGAGAGAGACTTCAGGCCATGCCCGAGGCTCCGACGTCGTTTAGTCCATGGTCATTTGCTCAGCGACCTCTTGTGTTGGATATGGATCAATCCGCCTGGGAGAGATGGATGGCACAGCTTGGTACGCATCAGATCCGCTGGTGGGTTCCGCACTGGAGGATTGAGACTAGGAGGGTCTTTCAGGAAGGGTCCTATGTCGTCAGAGTTCCAGGTTTGTCTTGGTCCTCCTTCTATATTCCGTCGCTTGTTTCCCGACAGTTTGGGATGAAGCAGGAGCCTTTGTTGGGCTGGGATGACCTTGCTACTGCGGAGATAGCTCCTCTTTGTATGGCAGCTTCAGGTGCCTTCTTGTATTATCCGAGGTATGGAAGTATTCCGCTTTCCCTCTGTGGTACTCCTTAGACGTTGGGGAGTGTCGTCAGTTGACGACTCGCACTGGCCTGGTATGAGCAGCGTGTTGGGCAGTCCCAAGTGGTCTTGGAGAGCAAGCGTGTAGCGATTCTGGGACCCGGTTGCCGTAGTAGCTATTGCCTTAGGAGTGCCGAAGCCTGGTCTGACCCTTTGGATGTGACGGGAGACACTCTGTTTGACTACGAGACTAGAGTTGACCGACCGACGTGGGAGAGGTCCTCTTTTGCAGACTCGCAGGGAGGAGATCCGAGCCGAAGCACGGGCGAATGAAGCCCTGAGAGCTACTGGATTGTTTGACTCTACGGGGAGGACCCCTGATCTCGGACTGAGAGACGCAGAGTTGGTTCACGTGGAGCGAAAGAAGACTCGCCGGGGACGAGGGAAGAAAGGAAAGAATGGCGAGGGGACAAGCGCAGACGGCGCGGAATGACCTCCTAGGTATCCATTCATTGCATTGCAAACACATTATTTGTTAAATGTATTAAGCTGTCTTTTAGCATGTTGTGAACTTGAGAGTAGACCGTGCTTGAACTCATCAAGAAATGTTGTAACCGTTAGTGATTTGTGATTTACTTTTAAAGCTTTGTCGAGACGCAAGATCTCTTGTTTGCCTTTGTTTCTTTTGTGCACTTTGTCGGCGTCCGTCCTTGGACTTTTCTGTTGCATTTGCGGGCTGAAGCAGTCTGGGCCATGACGGCAATCCCTTTTGCTTAGGCTTTGTGCTTGGCTGAGAGGTTGAATGCTCCCTTGACAAGTCGTTTTGACGGTCTTTTCCGCAGCTTCCTTGCCTCTTGTTGGCGTCGGGCTCTTGACCTCTTTTTCGCAGCTTCTGCTTGAGCTTCTTTTATTTATTGTTTGTTTTTTGTTTTTTTTTTGTGAGCCCTTGCTCGAGCTCTTTTTTTTTTTGAAGCGCGTGAGGGCGAAGACAAGCCCCTGGCTTGGAAGCAGACATGAGTCAGTCGTTTGATGCTGAGTGACCCTCGGATGTCCTTTGATGTTGCCGCCGTCGTTTGACTTGGTCAAGGTGACTGTTGGGGCGTGTTCTTGAAAAGTGCGTAGCTTGATGGAGGTCTTGATTGACATTCAAACTTTTGACTTTTTTGTGTATTTTTAGACCGGACCAATTAAGGTTGCCTACGTTCCTGGACTAGAGGGCTCAGTGTCCGCGTAGTTCGACACTACATGGAGTGCCAAGAGATGCACAGCTTGTTCTTCTTCAGGCGAAGTATCTCGCGAAGTTTGCTTCCGTTGACCGGATTCATGAAGGGATTGCCGTCTAGGTCTCGCCTTCATGGCGCCTCCGGAGAAGATCTTTTGAACCACGAAGGGGCCGATCCATGTGGGTTCCCATTTTCCCAGTGGGTTGGTTCGAGTGGGAGGCTTTTCTTTGAGTACAGGTCGCCTTCCACGATGTCTCGAGATTTGACTTTCTTGTCGAAATCTCTAGCCATCCCGCTTTGATAGGCTCCTGACGTGTTCCATGGCCTTTAGTCGTCGCTCGTCTAGCGAGCCAATTCGTCATGTCGGCTTCGAGCCATTCGACTTCGTTGATGTCATTTTCCAGCAAAGCACTCGGAGTGAGGGAATTTCCGGCTCGATGGGAAGGACTGCTTCCATCCCGTATGTCGGGGCAAATGGGGTTTCTCCCGTGGCTGTTCGACCGTGTGCGGTAGCCCCAAAGTGCAAGGTGCAGCTTCTCGGGCCAATCTCGTCCTCGGGTGGTCATTTTTCGGATGATCCGTTCAAGGGTTTTGTTTGCTGCTTCCACGGCGCCGTTCGTTTGTGGCCGGTAGGGAGAAGATTTGTGGCGTGTGATCTTGAATTCAGCCAGCAGTCTGTCGAATTCCCCTTCGAAGTGTGAACCATTGTCTGATATGACCTCATTTGGGATGCCGTATCGGCAGATGATGTTTTCCTTGAGGAAATGCGCGACCTTCTTGGAGGTGAGTACCTTGTAGGACTTGGCTTCGACCCATTTGGTGAAGTAGTCGATGGCTACTAAGATGAACTCGTGATCGTTGCTGCCTGGCGGAGCGATTTTCCCGATGACGTCAATTCCCCAAGTGGCAAATGGCCAAGGTGTAGTCATGCAGTAGAGATCGTGGGGCGGCAGATGATTGAGGTTGGAGAACCATTGTCACTTGTCGCAGCTTCGGACAAAGTGGATGCAATTTGCCTCTATGGAGATCCAGTAGTAGCCCATCCTGAGAATGATTTGCATCAGGGCTCTGGAGTTCATGTGGGGACCGCAAGCCCCATTGTGGACTTCGTTCATGAACTTGTTTGCTTCTTCTTGGCCGATGCGGCGTAGGAGTGGCCCATGGTAGCGTTTCTTGTATAGCATGTCCCCGAGGATGACGAAGTGAGAGGCGAGGCGTTTTAGGGCCATGACGCTCTTGGTTTTGACCCCTTCGTGTGTGGGTCTTCCTTGTTCATGAAGGTGGTTTCCCGTTCTTGAGGTATTGGAAAATCTGGTTTGGCCGGAAATGGCGTCGGACTTGCGTCTCTTTGGCTCTTCACAGCCAATCTTGCAAATCGTTGTGATTAAAACCTTCTCGACGGCTTGGGCCCGGTTTTTCTCTCGTTTGACAACATGCTTAAATGTTTGCTTGATGCATTTATTTAATTAATGTGTTTGCCTTTTGTATAGATGAATTGTTATTAACTTGTTTTGATTAGTTAGTATCATCATTTGTTAAAGATGCAATGAAATGATTTTTAGGAAGGTCGGACCTTTTATTGAAAGCGTGAAGATCGTACATTGTTGATCAAAGATTCACAATCGTCGGGCGTAAAGCCGTCAAAAGACTCAAAAGATGTGAATACACGTACAACAAGACTCGAAGCTAGACTATAGGCGACGAGGGATTGGACCAGGCTTCATTACTCTCGGATGGCCGTAGCTCTAGAGGGAGTGGTGCGGTTCAGTGGCCAATCTTCCCTTGGCATGAGTCCGGAAAGTAGCTTGCATGCGGTTCGATTTCAAACCAGATCGCGGAGGTTTTTGGCCGCTCCCCGATGATGTCCCTCCATTAGTGTTGCCACCACCCCTTGGGGGTTTTTGATGAAAGAAGTCGCCGAGGGCTACTTCTAGGAGGGCGAAGCATTCGCCGATTCGGAGTTGATTCTTGCCGATGTTGATCACTTTCATATAATCCGCCTCTTTGTCTGGGATCTTTGCTTGGACGACATTTACGATGTCCGATTCAAGGGGGCATGCTATATCTCCTTCCCCGATTAAGCCTTGGAGGAGGTTGCGCCACTGCTCATCCAGTCGCCTGACACCGGAATGTTGAATTGAACTAAGCCGTGATGGCTGTCCCCATAAGATCCGAGAGTGTCGGCTAGAGGGTTGTCTTGTACCGGGGATCGGTGATGAGCCGCTTGCAAGAGGGTTTTCGGCGAAGTAAGGGTCTACTCCTCGATCAATCTCCATTAGGGCATCCATCTCTTGATCCTCTCAAGCATTCTTCAGCCGCAGATATATCGAGTTGTCATCCCGACCCTACGAGTTCTTCAATTTCCACTGTCGCGGCTTAGAGCGTGGATGTAAGGATCCACTTCATAGCGGGACGGGGTAGGAGAATTATCTCGGGGAAGAGTATTCGGTCATGTCGGGACCTTCTTCCGGGTCATAGCTTGCCGGCCAAGCACTTGCAATTGCACCGCTTCCGCGGATCACTTAGATCGCTCCATTGGGCATTGATGAATTTCACGCATTGGTGAAGAGTAGATGATACTGCTTTCATCCGATGTATCCAAGGTCGTCCCAACAAAGCGAGAGCAGAAGGTTGGTTTGATTTCCACGACTTGGAACTCTACCGACTCCGGTTGTACGTCGAATTGGATCCTCAAATTGATGACTCCTACTATTGGTCGTGCGGTGGAATCGTAGGCTCGGATTACCCGAGGTGAAGGCCTTATCGTGAGAACGGTCGATGCGGAGTCGCTTTCGGTGTGCTCAAAGCGATGATGTTGACTGCGGAGCCGTTATCAATCAAGACGTTCGGGAGGAAGAACATCTCTATTTTTATGAGGATGAGGAGGGCTTCGTTGTGCCGATTCTCACATATTGGCAAGTCATCGATGCTGAAGGCTAAACCGCTTCCCGTGCTACCGTTTGACTCCGCCCTTCTCGGGGAACGTTCGATCCATCCATTTGTATGCCTTGGCCGGGGCAAAGATCGTAGGGAGACAGCTTGCCCTTGGGCGTTCTTGTCGGAATTCCGGTCACGAGACCTTTTGACTGCGGTTTCGCGCTCCCGGGCCGTAGCGGACAAAGATGCCTGACGGTTTCGGAAATTGCGGGGGTGCCGGCTCTCGCTTGGAGTTTCGTCAAAGGCTATTGAGTTTACCTGTCGTTTCGGGAATGGATTTCCAATGGTATTGGGACCACGAGGGCGTTCCAATTTTCCCTCCTCAATGAGCCCTGGACCACCCGCTGAGTACAAAGCAATTGTCGGTGGTGTGGCCGGGTAGTTGTGGAAGGCGCAAAGGTGCTTGCTCATATCCATGTTGGGTTTGGGAGTCTTTGGTTGGAAATTCTCGAGCGGCTTGAGAAGATTTCGTTTCACCAAAGCTTCAAATACTTGACCCAAGGGAATTTCAAGGTTGTCTAAATGTCGGAACTGTGGGAAGCGAGGGGATTGTTATTCTTTGGGGCCGCTTGATCGCGGCTTACTTGAGCTCCGTTCGAATGTAGTGTACTCGTTCCTACCGCTTCTTTTCCTTTGGTCGGGGCGGGAGTTGAAGTGGCCGTGTTTGTTCGATAGCGGTAAGATGAGGCGGGGTTGCTGTTGTCTTTTGAAGACTCGAGTCTTCTCAAACTTTGTCCGGCGTTGACCATGGCACGAAGATCCGGATAGAAATGGTGGCCGATCAAAGTCCTCAAAGATGGCTTGAGGCGGGAATGGAAGATGTCCATCTCGCTCTTCTTTGGAAAGTGGATCCATTATCTCGCTTAGCTTCCGGCCCATCTTTTGTAGAACTCGCCCACCGGTTCGTCATCCTTTTGTTCGGTGGCTTGCAGTGTCATGGCGGTTTGTCTCCCATTCAAGGTTGGCACGGTACTTCTCCAGGAAGATTTCACCGATCTCGATCCCATGTGGAGCGGTTTTACGCCTTCACATTGAGGAACCACCTTAGTGCCGTGGATTTGAGGGAATGCCGAAAGTGATCTCGCCATCCGTTGAGGGGTTGCCCTTTGGCTCTCATACCAGGGACGTAGGTGTCAATGTGGGTTTTGGGCATTCTGTCCCGTCAAACTTTTCCATTTCCGGCATCCCGAACTTTGGAGGGAGAGGGACCACTTTGTTCGGATCGCAGGCAGGAGGGAGTCCTTCCAAGAACTAGCTAGCTTGCCTTGCATGTCTTTCATTTGTTCGATCGCCCACGCCATGTGAGGATCGCCCGCGAGGTGGGTTACCGTTTTGGGGACGGAAACCGAAGATGGGGGTGGATTGGCCGATGGGATCGCCATTCGAGAGTCTTGGGGAGGTAGTCGGGAGTGTATACCAACCCATACCCCGGGGTGTTGAAGTTGAGGGCGTGATTGCCAGGTCCGCTAAGGGTTGTGTTTGGGAACAAGGGAAACGATTCGTTAGCCCCAATCGCGTACTAGCAGTGGCAAGCTTGAGATGTCGGGATATCCGCTCGGGATGCCCGTCCCTGGTAAGCCTGGGGACTTTTGATTATGATTGCGAGGCTCGTATAGAGGCAAAGGATTGAATCTCGGGGGATACCGAGATGCATTGGTATTCGGCGGAGCAGCACGTATGTGTGCCGTTGGTACCGAGCTTGATGTGCGGAGCCGGGAAACTGACTGTGCTGAGGCGGGCATGTCGGAGCTGCTTGACAGACGCCTGAGAGGAGCTTTAAGCGAGAGCTGCTTTGCGTTGCTGGGATCTCGTAGCTTGGCGGAGGCGGGACTTGCTGATAGCTTTGAGAGACCGGGGGAGCCGGTATGTCTTCGTCCTCTATGAGAACAAAGGTCCCGTCAGTTGGGAACCGCATTGTTCCTCGAAGACGCAAGGTGTCTACGATCCAGGCTTGCTGTTCCTCTTGGCGCTTCTTGATGGTTTCGAAGGCTCGCAGCACCTCCTCCATTGTCAGGAGGTTCCTTAGTGGCGGGGTTCTGTTTCCCTCACTGTTATCTGTTGATCCCGTCATGGGGGAGTATCGGATGGTGCGGACCGTTGAACTGGAAGGGCTATCGGACCTTGTGACCTCGATACTGAAAAGGCGGCTTCCAGGTATTCTCAACCACTCTCGGTTCGCTGGAGGGGGTGACGGGCAAGGTTTAGACACAGGAATGGCCTTACGGGATAAAAGGGGGAAGGCTCACGTGGCATGCGGTTTCCGTTTCTTTTTATTTTATGATTTTTTTTTTTTGTTTTAATTTACTTAAAACAGTGTTTTCTCAGAATCCTAGGTAGGTTGGAAAAGATTGCTCTTCTTTTTCGCAACTATGCTAGATCCTGGGTCAGTGGAGACCATCTGTGCGACTATAAGCCCCTCGTTTTGCACCTGTATTTCGACATCCCAGGGTGGACAAATGGGCGAGGGTCCTATAGGGCAAGCGGTTTCCACCGGCCTAAAAAAAATCGAACCTAAGGACCGAGCCTGTCATGTTCGTTTTGATGCATTAGCCATGTGAATAGTGAACCGAGCCGGCCACTAAGTCAAGATCAGGTCAAGAGTTCGGCATGACCTCTCTTTACCTTGCTTGCGCAAGGGATCTGTGACGTTAGGCGTTGGCTGGTCATATTGTCATGGCTGACGTATCAAAGGCGTGATGACATGGTGTCATGTGAGCATGGATGTATATCCGAGACGGAACATCGTCTGGGTGTAGCTTCGAAAATCAAGATCAGGTCAAGATTTTAGCATGACCTTTCATCGCTTTGCTTGCGCAAGGGATCTTGAGTTCCGAGCCTTGACTCGAAAAATGGCCGGCATGGTATATGTATCCAGCCGTATGACACCTGACCGGGTAAAACCAACCGAGTCCGGACAGAGTGTGACTCAAGACTCAAACGTGCGGGGTTGACGCTTGGCTAGGATGGGATGTTTGGAATGATCCGTGCGCGTCCAAGAGGCCTAGGAAGACCAAACGGATCGCAACCGAGACCACTCCGGGTTGAGGGTTGTAGTGTGCGGTGTATCCGAGGCGCAGTGCGCGTAGCGTGCGGTGTAACCGAGGCAACGGTGTGAGTAGTGTGCGGTGTAACCGAGGCAGCAGTGCGCGTAGTGTGCGGTCTCTAAAATTCTTTTTCTGAGTAAAACAGAAGTTTTTGAAAAAATTTAAATGTATGCACAGATGTATATTGATGCATTTTTTGTATTTTTATTTTTTTTTGTAAAATAAAAACGAAGCACGTGCACACACACACAACAGTTAAAGAAAGGGGTAAAATGAAAGTTTGACCCTCATCATCATTTTAAAAATCTTTTATTTTGTTTAAAAAGTTTTTAAAACAAAATATCCCCAGCGGAGTCGCCAACTGAAATTACCCGGATCCGAGAGGCAGCGCGATCGCGCCCCGGCATCTGGCATCTTTCGCGTTGGCGGCGGTTTCGTCTCGCCGTTTTGTTTTCGCATTTGTAGAGTCGCCACGCCGTTTTTATTAAGCCCAAAACATTGAAAAAGGGCATCAGTTTAAAGATAATTTTAAACTGTTTTTGTGTGATGAGATTTTGAGTTCGGAGGTCAGATGACTCCTCGGGAAGAGAATATTAGAATATTAGAGCTCACCCGAGTCGCCTCGTAAAACGAGTCTTTTGGATACCCCTAATATCCTTTAAATGTTGTGTGTGTGTGTGTGCTTTTAAAAATGCATGATGTATCGGATGTCTACATTGTATGCTATGTATGGAAATGTATTGAAATAGTAATGGAAGGAAGCCTTACCAATGTTGGTTCGTGTCTGTCTTCCGCTGAGGAATAGTGTTTGAGGTCGGAGTAGCGTTCCGGTACGGATCGGGATTGCTTCGGGAGGGGCCGGTTGTCTGCGGACAGAGTTTCGGCGTGAGTTGAGGTTGCAGACTGCGTTCAGGCAGAGGTTCGGCGTGCGCGGGGATTGTCGGGATCACTCGGACAGAGGTTCGGCGTGCGTTGGGGTGGCAGGAGTCACTCGGGCAGAGTTTCGGCGTGGTTTGGGATCGTCGGTTTGACTCGGAAAGAGCCGGGACACCGTGGAAAGACCAGGCAAGGCCTCGGAGTACCACGAGGGGCCTCAGAGTACCTCGAGAGTGCCTCGGGGCAGCGCGGGAGCGTCGCGGGAGCGCTCGGAGAGGCTTCGGAGCACCTCGAGGGGGCTCGGAAGGCCTCGGAAGGATCCGAAAGGGGCCGGGAATGCCTCGGAAGGACTTAGAGGGGAAGCCAGAAGGCCTAGGGAGGAAGAGAGAAGTGGGAGGTGTGTGAAAAATGAGAGGGGGAGGCCTCTATTTATAGGGTCCAGATTCTGGCTAGTTTTGTCGCACGACACAATAAGCCATTACCAGTTTTTTGGTTTTCCTGGATTTAGGGGAATCTGTAATAATTAAGAATATTCTGTAATAATTACAGATTCTGGCTAGTTTTGTCGCATGACACAATAAGCCATTACCAATTTTTTGGTTTTCCTGGATTTAGGGGAATCTGTAATAATTAAGAATATTCTGTAATTATTATGTCTCTTGGCATAGTATGTCGCACGACATAAGCATACATTACCTGTTTTTTGGTCTTGGCAAGCTAGTTCTCGTCGAGAGCTTTCCAACCATATATGGCACGTCTCAATCGGAGTTCGTATGAAGGAGTTATGACCTCCGGAAGTTTGCCCTTGGTTTTGTCGTATGCTGGGATAGAAAGCGATCCAGATTGGGGTACTTACACCTGGTCTCCAAGATGGACCCGATCAGATACCTGTTTCAAGGTGATAGAGGCAACATTTCCACCAGATTGGCAAAGTGGACCTTCTTCTTAGCTGAGTTCGATATCAAATATGTGATCAGGAAGTCAATCAAGGAACAAGCTCTGGCAGATCAATTGGCTGATTCCCCCAGTACAGAACCCCGAGGACCGGATCTCCAGTTTCCAGATGAAGGGATTCTTGTTATAGAAAATGGCAATCGGTGGCAGTTATTCTTCGACGGCGCAGCAAACAAAAGAGGTAATGGCATCGGGATGGTACTGATAGACCCAAATGATATGCATACCCCCATAGCTATCAAGTTGAATTTCTCGGTTACCAACAATGCGGCCGAATATGAAGCTTGCATAGCTGGTCTTGAGGCTGCCCTAGAACGACATGTGGATGAGTTGGAAGTGTTTGGTGATTCCCAACTGATAATAAATCAAGCCGCCAACCGATGGAAAACCTCAGATCCATGTCTCCAGAGGTATCACTCTTACATTGCAGAGCTCATCGGCTAGTTCAAGGAAGTGTCATTCCAATTCCTGCCACGAGACAAGAACAGATTTGCTGATGCCCTAGCTACTCTGGCCTCCTTGGTAGAAATCCCAGAAGGAAAGTCAATCAAACCGTTCAGGGTCGGTAGGCGAGAAAATCCTGCATACTGCTGTGAAATAGAGATTGAAACCGTCAATGAGCCGTGGTACAGTCAAATTTTCCAATATCTCAAGCATGGTGAAGCATCTTTCCCTGTCGATAAAGAAGGAGACCTAAAGGGTATTCATGCCAAGAGTCTACAAGCTTTGAAAAGGCTATCGGCTCAGTACGTCATACTTGGCAATGGGATGTGGAAGAAAAATGAAGGTTGCCCTCTCCTGCTCTGTATCAGCAAAGAAAAGGCTCAAAAAGTAATGGAAGATGTTCACAATGGCGCCTGCGGACCTCATATGAACGCTCGATCCCTTATGCATAGCATTATCAGGCTGGGTTACTTCTGGATCACTATGGAGACTGATTGCATCCAGTTTGTTCGGACTTGTGACAAATGCCAGCAATTCTCCAACCTGAACCATATCCCTCCTCATGATCTCTACTATATGACAACTCCCTGACCCTTCGAAACATGGGGAATTGACGTCATTGGGAAGATAACTCCATCCGGGAGCAATGGGCACTCATTCGTATTGGTTGCTGTGGATTACTTCACAAAGTGGGTAGAAGCTGCATCTTACAAAGTGCTCACAGCTAAGAAAGTGGCTCGCTTCATAAAGGAACAGATTTTCTGCCGCTACGGAGTCCCAAATGAGATTATTTCTGACAATGGAACCCATTTTGAGGGAGAAACTGATCGCCTGCTTACTGAATACAGGGTCAAACGTCACAAGTCTTCGCCATACAGACCACAGACGAATGGTGCTGTTGAGGCTGCTAATAAGAATTTGGAAAGGATCATTAAGAAGATGGCCGAACGAGGAAGGGATTGGCCAGAGAAGCTACATTTAGCATTGTGGGGCTACCGCACGTCAATTCGAACTGCTACCGGTGCAACCCCATACGCCTTGACTTACGGAATGGAAGCTGTCATGCCCATTGAGTTAGAAATTCCTTCCCTCAGGGTGTTGCTTGAGAATGAGATAAATGAGATTGATTGGCTCCAAAGTCGATACAACGAGTTGGCACTGTTAGATGAACGCAGATTAAAAGCCATGGAGCACAATCGGGCATATCAGAAAAGAATGGCCCGTGCTTTTGACAAGAAAGTGAAGCCCAGAGACATCAAGGTTGGTGATTTGGTTCTCAAGATGAAGCCTGCAAATCAGAGCAGTGCATTGGGTAAGTGAGCACCTATTTGGGTTGGACCATTTCTAGTCAAGAAGATATTCTCCGGAGGAGCAATGCAGCTAACGGATCTGGATGGTAACCCATTTTTGCACCCCGTCAACGGAGACAAGTTGCGCGGTATTATGTGTAATTGAGTCTTTTTTCCCCCTCTGTAAATAAAATAAAAATATAAAAAATAAAAAAAAGAAGAAAGAAATGAAAATAAAGGTGCGACAAAATTGTCCCAGATGAGACTGAAAATCTCTCAAAAGGCAGTCCACGCAAAAATAAGGGACGCGCCCGGTGCTAAAAGAATATACCCTACTAGGCTGAAAATCCTAAAAAGGGCGGTCTAGGTAAAAAACAGGGTTGCACCATGTCCCCCTTCTGTCTTCCCCTTTCTTTAAACACAAAGTTAATTGAGTCGAACTACGGAGACCTGAGCCCCTCAGTTCTCTTACAAAAGGGGAACGTAGGCAACCACTTGTGGTTCGGTCTAAAATTGCTGCAAAGACTTATGTCTTGCCAAAATGTGTTTTGATTACAGTTCCAAAGCTTTTAAAAGGTTCATCTTGAGTTAATATTCTTTTTGATGAGTTCAAGCACGGCATACTTTTGATTCAAATAACTTGCTGCGAATAAAAAAAAATAATAATAATAAGGCTTTCAACATCCATTTTGTCTGCATTAAGATAATCAAGGGATACTCAAATTCCATTCAAATAAATGTCTTTCCTAAAGTACAAGCAAAAGAAAAATAAAGAGTCTTCCATCTCTCAGAAAGGTGTCTAGAAGCTCGTCCCCGCTCCCGAACTCGTACCTCTGTCTTTCCTTTTCCTTGGTCCCCGGGAGGTCCTTGGCCTAGGAATGTTAAATAAGTCGGTTTGAGCTCGCCCCAGCTCTGGTATATTGCGTGTCGGTGGTTCGATTAGGCCAGTCTCCCTCAAAGCAGCCCTGGCAGCCCTCTCTTGTCGCAAGGCCTCTCTGCGAGCATTCACCTCTGGATCATCCCTCAGAGCAGCCCTCCGTATCTCTCGTCTTCGATAATCCTCAGCAACATCACCGGTAACGTTATCTGGATTCCCTCGGGCCTCTGCATCTCGAAAAGACCGGCTGGATGGGTAGTCTGCTCCTAAGTATTCCCTACGGCGAGCCTCTATCGCCAGCTGCACGGGACCCTGTTGCTCTTCATACCAAATTAGATACTCCGTGGTCAAGAATGTAAACCCTCTGGCCTGACGAAGAAGCGTCCGAGTAGGAAGAAAACCCTCCAAGAAGGATCTACTGAAGAATTGCACAGTCTGGGGCTCGGTCATGACCATCGGAATAGCATCAGTCGTCAGCCTCTCTCTCAAAGCCCGGAGGGTACCGATATTGCCTGCTTACCAGTGATGGGACACAAAATGAAGACACAAAATCAATCCCCACGCCGGAATCCAGAAGTTTAGATCAGCAGTCTCGTATCGTGTCAACCTCACCTGCCAACTATCAGCTGTCGCGTCCCTCAGTAATCTGCGTTGTCTAGTCACCCAAGGCATCGCTGTCTGACCCTCAGGTAATGGCCCAATCAAGTGTAGTCTCTCAGAAAGCCACAAAGATAGCAAAGTGGGGCTGCCCGCGCCCATGAAATCAGATCCCCCGGCTAGTCTATCAAGGCCATGGTAAGTCTCAGCTAATAGCAGGGGTACAATGTCCATTTCCCCTTGGACGAACCGAATTTGATGAAGATCCACACCTCGGCCACCCCTAAGCTATCTGACGACCTCCAGCAACGCACCTGAGCAGACTCCGACATGTCCACAGAAGTAGTAGGCTGACAGGGTAAACAATACATACATGTCCAGAGAGGTAGAAAGATCAAACAGCGCCGGACTGGAAGATCGCAGCCGAGCCATCCGGGTTAAGTCTACAAGCTCACCATTCAGAATCATAGGTGCCACCTGATCTACTGGCAGGCACAGGAAATCCGATAACTGCTCCACAACCGGCCATCTATCTCGAGGGAATGCTACAGTTTCCACCTCACCCAAGCATGTCAATGCTCTGAAATCCTCCATGGTTGGCGTCAGATCATTGTATGATAAAGTAAATACATGCCTCTCCGAGTCCCAAAAATGCGAAGCTGCTCGGAGCAAGCCCCAATCAACTCTCCAGTTCTTCAGAGGCCAGAGGCACGGCATACCATATCTCTTGTCAATGATTTTCCCATGATGCTTTTGGTGAAATTGTGAAACCCCGATAAAGTCTTGACGAAATTGATGTTCCCGAGAAGCTATTTCCTTGTTATAATGATCCATGGTGATTGAAAATTCCCACCTTTGTTGCAGAAGTCGCCTGTTTGTCAAATTGAGGCTACCAGTGCCCTCCTGTTGAAAAAAGCAATGTCTGTAAGTGAGGCCGAATTGATTTTTAAAAGGGGCCCTGTTACGAGCTTCGTCCAGTCGCGCGACATATCTTGACAAACAGACACATAATGTCGGGCGACACATTTGGTCTGCATCAGGAAGCATCAAGGTCTTGCAAGTGTTTTTTCTGTGACATTCTTTAGCTCGCCGTTGCTGCAATACACCTTATATCCACTTGTCACTGCACGGGAGAGGATTTTCCCCCACCATATGTATCACTATACACAATTACCCCAAAGCAATTCCAGAAACTCATGTATAAACCCGGAAAAGCCGACCTGTTAATATAATAAATCGTACACCTTTCCCCTCGTTCCCAGAACGAACAGACTCTCGCAAACAAGCTAACATAATTTAACCTTTGCTAACAAATAGCATAATTAGATTGTAGTGCTTCGAGTATTGTTTTCCCCCGCAGGTACAACAGTTAACTGAGCAAATCTTAAAGATTGTCCCTCAAAGCAAAGCCGAGACAAAGAATCCGTGCCTATTTGAATCTCCCCAGCAGTGCGCATCAAAACCAATAGCCCCACCGTCAAACCATCAATAAGAGTTCGCTGCTGATAAAGCAAAGTCCCTGGCTTACCAATCGAAGCTCGGGACACAGAAGTCAATCATCAACAAAAATAGCCCCATCGCCAAAGCAAGAGTTCGCTGCCCAGCAAGCAAAGTCCCCGTCATAGCAAGCAAGGTCCCAGACCCCAAAGCCGAATAAGTCGACAAAAGACCGCCCCGCACCCAGCAACCGTCAACAGCAGTTAGTAGCATAGGACCCTCCGGCAGCTACATTGATCCCCAGCAACATAAATCATAGTATCAGTCCCTCCGGCAGCCGCAATCATCAGCCGTAGCA
This sequence comes from Adenophora triphylla var. japonica, assembly GCA_022495995.1. Lineage (NCBI taxonomy): Eukaryota > Viridiplantae > Streptophyta > Magnoliopsida > Asterales > Campanulaceae > Adenophora > Adenophora triphylla. The sequence continues at coordinate 255,316 of JAFEMH010001801.1, read as the reverse complement.
TTAGTCCCTCCGGCAGCTATAGGTAAACACAACACAGGTATGAAAGCACATCTCAGTCAATTTCTTTCCTAAAAGAAAAAAGTCAAATCGCGGGTGACCCCCTAAAAAAAAAGTCAAATCGCGGGTGACTCCCTAAGAAAAAAAGTCAAATCGCGGGTGACTCCCTAAGAAAAAAGTCAAATTGCGGGTGACTCCCTAAGAAAAAAGTCAAATCGCGAGTGACTCCCTAAGAAAAAAGTCAAATCGCGGGTGACTCCCTAAGAAAAAAGTCAAATCGCGGGTGACTCCCTAAGAAAAAAGTCAAATCGCGGGTGACTCCCTAAGAAAAAAGTCAAATCGCGGGTGACTCCCTAAGAAAAAAGTCAAATCGCGGGTGACTCCCCTAACAGTCGTGTCTTTTGGGTGACGCCCCTAACAGTCGTGTCTTTTGGGTGACGCCCCTAACAGTCATGTCTTTTGGGTGACGCCCCTAACAGTCGTGTCCTTAGGGTGACTCCCCTAACAGTCCGAACTACGATTTGGCTTGATTCCCCCCCCCCCGGGATACGTAGGAATCCTTTCTCAAAAGGTCCAGCCATCCGACTATCCAGATCACCGTCTAGCCCTCCGCCTTATTCCCCAGCCGCTCATTGGGATTGGGTCTTATTTTATCGACAACCTCACTTTTTTCCAAAAGTGACGATGCCGAGGGGCTCTGTAAGTACGCCAATTCAATTCGCGACTTTTTCAGATGCATTTCAACATGTTAAAATTGCATTTAGGGGCGTTTTGGTAAATTCCCGGTCCATCCCGAGACTTCCGGAAACATTCCATAAGTTTCACGCGAAGGAGGTACTTTTTTGTACTTTGCTCAGGCTAAGGGACCTAAAAGGAATAAATCTGTTTTGAACTTTTTAGGTATTATCCAAGAAGGTTCCAGAACCAGATTTGGCCCCAAAAACGGTTATAGTCACCTTGTGTCACGCGACAAGTCGAAGCATGGAAAGTGGTTACGTTACGTCGTGCGACACAAGGCTACCATGGACTGCAGCTATAAATAAGACCCTACCCCTCTCAGTTTTGGATCCGAATTTCAGCCTCCTAACGTAACTCTGCACAAATTTCCCCAGAAACTCTCTCTCCCTTCCTCCCTCACCAAAACTACTCAATTCCCCACCAATTCCCTCACCTCTCACCTCTCTTCAACCCATTTCCTCTCCTACTTCCCCATACACTCCAGATCTTCCAATTCAAGCTCTCAGTTCATGCTCAGATCTCCATTCAGAAGCTGAATTGAAGACTCCTACACCTAACTTGGTGTAAGAGTTGAGGACTTCAAGGGTAACTAATCTCTCCTCTCTCTCTCTCTCTCTCTCTCATCCATTTGCTTAATTGTTCTCTCTTCTTCTCCACTTGATAATCAGACTCCATCTGCCCCAGATTATCAAGTGGCAACTGCAATCTCTCTGTTTAAATCGTTTATACTTGAGTCCAATTGCTTGATTATGATGTGATTTACTTAGATTGGCAATTTGGATGTCAAGGGAGTGTGGATCTCCCATATACACACTCCTTTGATCAATTCGTATCTAATTCATGTTGTTCTTATTAGTTCTGATATAATTGTTGTGCATTTTGTTAGGTACCTGCAGATGGTTACCCTATGTCACGCGACACATTTGGACATAAGGAGTCCTGTGTCACGCGACATGTCGTGACCATCTGCAGGGACCATGTTTCAGTTGTAATTTGTTTTAGTTTGGTTATTTTCATGTTCAGTGGTATGTTCATGTTGTTTAGTTCCTAAATCTGGTTTTAATGGTAATTTTGTGTTCATCTAGAGATTCTGTGATCTGTTAGTTGTGAGTCTCTGTAAAGCGACCATTAATGTCATGCGACATATTTGGACAAGGGAGTCCTGTGTCACACGACAGAGATGATCCTTTGTAGAGGACCTGATCTCCTTTGTAATCTGTTCTTATTGATGTAAAGGGATGTGGCCTCCCGGACAATTGGTCTACAAGTTGTAATGATCTTACCAATTAAATAAAATTCGTGTTTATCGCATTTGCATATTATCATCGTTTGCACGTTCTTTCGAATTATTTGGATGTCTAAATTAGAAAGACTCCTCTATGGACGAGGCGTGTTGGGTGAACTCCCGGTTCTTCCCAACACGTAACCTGACCCCCGAACCCGTTCTCTTTCAAAAAGGTTTTTCAAAGTGCACCTCTAAAAGCATGGCGTGGCGACTCCTTATTTTCAATTTTGGGCGAGTGCACATTCAGCTGCGACTGAATGTGCGCTCGCCCGAAATTGAAAATAAGGAGTCGCCACGCCATGCTTTTAGAGGTGCACTTTGAAAAACCTTTTTGAAAGAGAACGGGTTCAGGGGTCAGGTTACGTGTTGGGAAGAATCGGGAGTTCACCCAACACGCCTCGTCCATAGATGAGTCTTTCTAATTTAGACATCCAAATAATTCAAAAGAACTGCAAACGATGATAATATGCAAATGCGATAAACACGAATTTTATTGAATTGGTAAGATCATTACAACTTGTAGACCAATTGTCTGGGAGGCCACATCCCTTTACATCAATAAGAACAATTACAAAGGAGATCAGGTCCTCTGCAAAGGATCATCTCTGTCGCGTGACACAGGACTCCCTTGTCCAAATATGTCGCGTGACATTAATGGTCGCTTTACAGAGACTCACAACTAACAGATCACAGAATCTCTAGATGAACACAAAATAACCATTAAAACCAGATCTAGGCACTAAACAACATGAACATACCACTGAATATGAAAATAACCAAACTAAAACAAATTACAACTGAAACATGGTCCCTGCAGATGGTCACGACATGTCGCGTGACACAGGACTCCTCATGTCCAAATGTGTCGCGTGACATAGGGTAACCATCTGCAGGTACCTAGCAAACCGAGATGCAGATCCAACAGATGCACAACAATTATATCAGAACTAATAAGAACAACATGAATTAGATACGAATTGATCAAAGGAGTGTGGATATGGGAGATCCACACTCCCTTGACATCCAAATTGCCAATCTAAGTAAATCACATCATAATCAAGCAATTGGACTCAAGTATAAATGATTTAAACAGAGAGATTGCAGTTGCCACTTGATAATCTGGGGCAGATGGAGCCTGATTATCAAGTGGAGAAGAAGAGAGAACAATTAAGCAAATGGATGAGAGAGAGAGAGAGGAGGAGAGATTAGTTACCCTTGAAGTCCTCAACTCTTACACCAAGTTAGGTGTAGGAGTCTTCAAATCAGCTTCTGAATGGAGATCTGAGCACGAACTGAGAGCTTGAATTGGAAGATTTGGAGTGTATGGGGAAGTAGGAGAGGAAATGGGTTGAAGAGAGGTAAGAGGTGAGGGAATTGGTGGGGAATTGAGTAGTTTTGGTGAGGGAGGAAGGGAGAGAGAGAGTTTCTGGGGAAATTTGTGCAGAGTTACGTTAGGAGGCTGAAATTCGGATTCGAAACTGAGAGGGGTAGGGTCTTATTTATAGCTGCAGTCCATGGTAGCCTTGTGTCGCACGACATAACGTAACCACTTTCCATGCTTTGACTTGTCGCGTGACACAAGGTGACCATAACCGTTTTTTGCGCCAAATCTGGTTCTGGAACCTTCTTGGATAATACCTAAAAAGTCCAAAACAGATTTATTCCTTTTAGGTCCCTTAGCCTGAGCAAATAACAAAAAAGTACCTCCTTCGCGTGAAACTTATGAAATGTTTCCGGAAGTCTCGGGATGAACCGAGAATTTACCAAAATGCCCCTAAATGCAATTTTATCATATTAAAATGGATCTGAAAAGATCGCGAATTGGATTGGCGTACTTACAGTAAGGTCACAAGATAATTGTTATAAATTTGGTGAAACTTTATCCTGCCTTAGTTCCAAAGTAAATGATCTTGAAGTATATCATCAAAAGTTAGGTCATTCAAGTTTTAGGAAAATGGAAGAGCTGGTCAGATTTAATTATGGTAAACACTTACCCAAACTCAATTTCAAACAAGTAAGTGTGTGTGGTCCTTGTCAAAAGGGAAAGAAAACTAAAGCTTCCCACAAATAGGTCGATCAAAGTTCCACTTCTGGGATCTTGGAACTCATCCATACAGACCTTGTGGGACCCATTGAGGTAGAAAGCTTGAGTAAAAAGAAATATTCTTTTGTTTTTGTAGATGATTTCTATAGATACACATGGGTCCTATATTTGAAAGAAAAAATAGAAGCCATTGAGGTGTTTAAAGTGTGGTGTATAAAGGTCAAAAACTTGCATGGTAAGAAGGTGATTAAAATTCAACTGATCACGATACTGAATATGAGAACACTTTGTTCTCTAAATTTTATGATTCCAAAGGAATAACTCATGATTTCTTAGCCCCTAAAACTCCTAAAGTATTTTCATGTTTTCGGATACATATGCTATGTTTTGAATAATAGAGACTATCTGTCAAAATTTGACTCTAAGAGTGAAAAATCTGTGTTCCTAGGATACTCTACGAATAGCCGTGCATATAGGGTGTATAACCTTAGAACCAAAACTATGATGGAGTCTATCAATGTCACTTTTGATGATACTGTTGACTTAAATCAAAAAACTCTTGAATATGATGTCTCAGGTTGCGTGGAAATGGTGGAAGACCCTCAGAACAAAGCTGGGCAGAAACAACAATCAGAAACGGAAATACAGATAGATGCATGTCCTGGTGTGATCACATCACAACCTACATCAGGATTAAATGAGTCTTCTTCAGACTCAAAAGATTCATCTGAGAACTCAGACCATGAGGAGGGCTACCTGGACAAAACCAGAGACATACCAAGCATAATTCAGAAGAACCACCCAGTTTCACAGGTGGTTGGTGATGTCAATGAAAAGGTAAGTACAAGGGAGAAGCCAAGAATCAACTACAAAGAATTGGTTGGATTGAGCTGTGTAAGCTCACAGGTAAGCAAGGTAATTTCTTGATGTTTGGTGTCTCATCTTTAGCCTAAGAATGTCATAAAGGCAATTAAAGATGATAACTGGATTTTGGCAATGCAAGAAGAATTAAATCAATTTGAGAAAATGATGTATGGGTCTTGGTCCCTAGACCTAATGGGGGAAATTTTATAGGGACTAAGTGGATTTTCAAAAATAAAACAAATGAGAGTGGGCAAATAACTAGAAACAAAGCCAGGCTTGTAGTTCAAGGCTACACCCAAGTTGAGGGAATTGATTTTGAAGAAACATTTGCCCCAGTTGCTAGAATAGAATCTATTAGGATTCTTCTTGTCATTGCTTGCTATTTGGACATCACTCTACATTATATGGATGAAAAGAGTATCTTCTTGAATGGTTTCCTTAATAAAGAAGCCTATGTTGAGCAACCAAATGGCTTTATTGATCTCCATTGCCCTGATCATGTATATAAGCTAAATAAAGGCTTGTATAGCTTGACGCAAGCCCATAGGGATTGTATGGGAGGCTCACTGAGCACCTTATACAAATGGAGTTTAAGAGAGGTGAGGTAGACAAAACTCCATTCATTTTAAAAGATAAAGAGGGGATTTTGGTGGCTCAAATTTATATTGACGACATTGTGTTTGGATCTTCATCGAAAACCATGTTGGACTTCTTTGTCACAAGCATGACCACCACATTTGAAATGAGTATAGACATGTCCGGTTCACGGTTCGTAAAAAATCAAAACCGTTTATGAACCGTTAACTCACGGTTCACGGTTCGATGGTTCACAGTACGGTTCACCGGTTCATCTGATTCATCTTTTAAAAAAAATATTTTGAGCAATTTTTAGACAATTATTTTTTCAAAGTTTGTTTTTTTTTTCAATTTTTTGATACGTTATAAATTATTTTACTTTACATAAGTATTAAGAAAATTTTAAATTTCATATTTTTATAGGAATTAATGGGTAGAATGAGACAAAATTTTTTTTTTAAAAAGGGACGGTACCCTTATAATTTTATTAATATTAAGCAAATTTACATAGAGGGGACAACCAAACATTAAGAAATTTTGTAGATTTTCGAATTAAGACAATATGAACCACAGGTATGAACCGCCGGTCCAAATCGCCGGTTTCGAAGAATAAACCGTATATGAACGGTAAACCGCCGGTTCACGGTTCACCCAATTTAACGATTCATCCGGTTTACGGTTTTCAACGGTTTTTTAAACGGTTCAAAATCGCTGGTTCATCCAGTTCAAACATGAACCGTGGGCATGTCTAGATGAGTATGGTAAGGACGAGGATGGTGTTGATGTTGATCCCACCTGGTCAAAAAATTCTCTCTTGACAACACTTCTCATCTTAAGACTCTTATGGGATCATTCCAAAAGTTGTGTAAGGACGAGGATGGTGTTGATGTTGATCCCACCTTGTATAGAAGTACGATTGGTAGCTTGTTGTACTTCTCAGCAAGTCATCCTGACATCATGTTCAGTGTGTGCTTGTGTGCGAGATATCAAGCTAGCCCAAAAATATCCCACCTTAAGGAAGTAAAGAGAATAATTAGATATGTTGGAGGAACAATCAACTTTGGGCTAAGCTATACTCGAGAGACAAATACAAATCTGGTGTGATTCAGTGACTCTGATTGGGCAGACAACACTGATGATAGAAAAAGCACAACTGGTGAGTGTTTTTACCTTGGTAATAACTTGGTCTCATGGTACAGTCGAAAACAAAACTGTGTATCCCTCACAATTGCTGAGTCGAAATATGTGGTTGTTGGCATTTGTTGTTCTCAACTTCTTTGGATGAATCAGATGATTAAAGATTATGGGATTAAAAGTGATGTTTTAACTGTCTTTTGTGATAATCTAAGTGCCATAGAAATATCAAAAAAAAAAATTATGCTCAACACTCTCGTACTAAACACATAGACATTATACATCATTTTATTCGTGATCTTGTTGAGCATAAAATTATTAGCTTGAAATCTATTAGTAATGAAAAGCAATTGACTAATATTTTCACCAAATCCCTTTATTTTTAGAGATTTTCTACCCTAATAAAGTCTCTGAGCTTGTGTGTTATCTGATGGTGTGATCCCCCATGTGGTCACACCAGAGCCTACAATTGTATATTTTATTTCTAACAAAAAAAATGCATGTTTGTTTATTGCACAATATTTCTCAGTGTGGTCACTTGAATCTCACCCTTGACCCGTTTTCTCTCTGAATTGCGAATCCTTTTTAAAAGTGTTAACATATGTTGACTCACAATTTATCCTATTGGATGTCTATTGATGGGTGCCTAATCTAATGAAAATAACTGTTCCACCCATGGTATGAAGCCATTTCAATGTGATCAAATGACATCAAGAAAAACTTTGGGTCAAATTTGACAAGATCATTCGAAAGCGGGCTATATACCTCAATATAAAGAAGAGTGAAAGCTACCTATCAAATACTTTCCCACAAATAAAAAAATAATGGGTGGGTATATCCTAGAGGCCAAGCAAGATAAGAAATCAATTCATTGACTTTTTTAGCAGAGATGTGTCCCCGGGTGTGATCTCATTTTATGCCACACATATACTGAGATTTATTTTTCACATGCTTGTTCATTATGCATCATTTTCTTAGTCATAACTTAGGTCAACCTGGTTATTGGTGAAAATATTGTACAAATTATTTCCTTATCCTCATCCTTTTTTTGGTTAAAAATTTTGTCCTCAATAAAATCTTGAATCTTATATTTATGGTGATAATGTGGTTAGGGGGAGCATTTTTTCGGATCTTTGTGGTGTTTTTATGGCAGGTATATCTTTCACAAAGAAGAAAAGGGATTTGAATTCTACAAGGTTTGATACAAAATTGATCCTTATCTATAAGGAATTCCAAGAGGTTGAGGTAAGTACCAAGATTCGGGTGCCAAGGTATTAAGATCTCTCCCTCTTAAACTCTACCTACCTAAGAGTCCTTATCCTTCAAGGACATTACTTCCCTATCTCCCTCCTGTTATCACATCATAAATAGCACTTATCACTTCTCAAATTATCACTGCCTCCCTTCTCTCATTAATCTCTATGCACAAATTGTCATTTTCTCTATCTCTCTCCTTCTATCTCCCTCTCTCTCTCTCTCTCAAACAGGTTTTTGAGGCATCGCCGGTTAAAGATGCACCATCAGGCACCGCCACTTCACCACCATCGTCTCCGATGGCTCCAACTGAGGTGCACGACAGTACCAGTGGAGTTGTTCGTTGATACTAAGGCTTTTCCGATTTCGATGTCACTTCCTTGGGCTCATGACAACTTAATCGATGCTGATAATCTGGGAGATTTGAGATCGATTGGGGTTCAAGCGGGTATGGAAAAGGGGCCAAATTGGTCTCTGCGTCAGAAAGGGTTCACTCCTTATATGGAGGAATATACGCCTAGGTTAAGGCCAAATATGGCTGAACCTAGATTTATAGAGAAGAAGAGGACTACGAGCCCGACACTGCAACAAAATGCAAAAAGAGGAAGCCCTCTGTTTCCAGCTCAAGCAGTCCATCCACAAAGTTTGCACCTCAAAAACAGAGCATGGTTGCGGGTGACACTGGTCCTCGGTGTAGAAGGTACATAACTCCTACTGACTCAAGCAAATCAGAAGGGCCTAATGCAGATGATTTTGAGATAGTGCCACGAAGTACTAGGGCTGAAGACATTGATGAGCTATGGTCATCAACAGAGGAGATTGTTGAATATGCAAGCTATGACATTGAGGACATATTCCCTCGTGTAGTGGTCACAGCCAAGGATTTGGCAGCATCGAAAGCAACTGCCTCTGATCCTCCACCCGCTACCATTTCTGCCATCACCACTGCTATCACATCACAACTACCATCAGGTGCTGACACTCTCCCTTCAGTCTGTGCCCATCATGAAGAGGATGATGATATCCCTCTTCAGGCCCTATTAGATCTGAAAAAGGCTAAAGGGAAGACCAGACAATCAAAGGCTCAGGTAAGTGCATCAATAGTTGACCAAGCTCCACTTCTAGGTTCTGATGACGATGAGGCTAAGGATGAAACCTTCAGGCTAGGAAGGGAGGAATTAGAAACTAAAAAGGCTGATGCTGGTGAAGATGTGATGACACCAACACCTACACTAAGGAAGAAAGGTACAAAGAAGGATCAAACCACTGCTAGCTCCACGCCTATGCCTATGCGTTCCACCCATGGCAAACCCATCAAAAGGACTGTAAGTCTCACTTCTTATGAAATATTCATATCCAAACAGGCAAAGGAGAAGTTTGAGTTTTCTAGCATGAAAAACTTTATTTTTGAAAGGGACCAAGATAGGACTTTTGAGGATGTGAGGATGACTAGGTATTTAAGGAAAAAATCCCTTGTCCACATAGTTACCTACCCTGCACACTTTTATCCCTCTCTTATGTGTGTGTATTATTCAAACCTCCTCCAATCCATTCAATACCCAAGGTCTGATAATTTTGAAATGGTAACAGTTAGGGGTAAATCCATATCCTTCTCCCCATCTACCATCAATTCTTTTCTACAAACTCCCAATCCTCAAAACATTCATGCCATGGCCCTCAAAAATGATATTGCCTTAGCCATTTCCAATGGCCTTAATCCTATCTGGCACAACCAATAAAAGTTCACAATGCTCACCTCACTTTGTGGTTTTCTATTCAAAATTGCAACCCTCAATTGAAAACCTATCACCAACAGAAACAATGTCACCACAGCCCATGTTGATCTTATCTATAGGATATTCCGGGGAATAGATTTTAATCTTGGGGAGATTGTGTTTTCTAGTATTGTTCAGTTTGCTGAAAAGGAACTCCCCTCTGATCTTCCCTTCCCTTGCTTAATTTCTGGTATGTGTTTGGAACAAGGGGTGAATATTACTCCTTCTGACAGGCTATGGGAGAAAATTGAGCCATTTGAGATTTAGCCAATACTTGAGTGCACCAAACGCACTATTGACCTTCCTATTGAGTTCCCAGATGATCCAACTGTAGAGGTTCATGATGATGATAAAGATGATATGGCTGGTGTGGATGCTGATGTACCCACATCTCCAATGCCACCAACTGATCCAGCAGATATCTATGATGAGTAGATCAAGTTTCTTGAGAAGGCTATGCTCCAAACTCGTGTGCAGTTTAAGGAAATAGCTGCTAGGAGGAATCGCTTGTTGGCTGCCAAGGCAAGTCTTTCTGGGCAAAAAGGGGGAGTAAGCACAAGCCAAGTATTTGATGACATCAGCTAGAACTTTCGTTGGTAGCTACTTGAGGAAACCAGGGCTGCAATGAAGAAAGCAGATTAGGTGCCTTTTATGAATTGTTTACTGTTTTAAAAACAATTTTAATATTTGGTGTGTGTTAGGTACATTGGTGAATTATTTTTTGTGTTTTGATGAATTATCTTGACATTTGCTTATTTAGGGAGAGATTGATATTTGGTATTAGTTTTATGATAACTGCTCTTGGCTTATGATTCATTTTGACCAGAAAGTAACAAATCAGGGGGAGATTGAAAGTGTGTGATGTCACACACGGTTAAATGAGTTAAATGTTGACTTAATATAGATTTGTTACTTTCTTAGTAATAGTTAAAATATGTAAATATTGTAAATATTATAATTTAGGTTTTATTTAGTTGACTAACCTACTAACCGAATTTTGAGTATGTTTAGTGTATATTTGGTTATTTTGTATGTATCTCTCAAATAAGAAAAAAAATCCATGATGATAAGTAAGGATTGACTTGATTGACAAGAGTTCAAAGTAAGGTAGGAGTTTAAATATGGAGGATCTTCTCAATTAAATCATTCCCTACAAATAACGATCTCTTCTCCTATAAATGAAGATTGCACGACTCATTCTTCTATACGGTTTTTTTTTGTGTGCTTTACTATCTGAAGTTCCAAAGAAACAAGGAGTGTTCTTAGTGTGAGAGATTATTAAAATTGTTTGATCATTTAGTTTTTTTCATTCTTCTAGTTAGCATTGTTCGTGTAACCGTTACTCAATTGAGTTTATAAAGAGAAGCCTTTTATTGTATACAACAAGTTGTTGTAAATAAGTGTTTAAATCCGTGTTTTACTTTCTTAAAGTTCTTTTTCCGCTGGTTTTTGTACTAGTGTTAGTACTGGTGCTATCACACCAGGACTCACACGAGATATCTGTAATTTAGCTTGTCAATATTAGCTACTCAATTTCTTTCAAGTTGCAATGACTTTCATGTATATGCACTCCCTCCCTCCGACCCAAAATAAATGTTACATTAATTTTTTATTAACTAAGTTGTAATTTAACCAATATTTAATAATGCCTCATTTATCTTCATGAAAATCTGAATTTCAAAAATACTGTTTCTATTGGTGTATCAACCATTTAAAGAATAGTATTTCTTTGTTATTATTTTGTTTGGCCACATTTTACTTTTGATGGTATAAGTAAACTTTTACTAAACATTAATATCAATTTAATCATCCTAGTTGAATGTTATAACTTTTAAAGAAAATAAAAAAATAAAGTGTGAATGATCAAAATACCTATCATTTAACATGCACATTACCAATTTCGTTAAATATTTTAAGTCTGTTGGAATACATGAGGCAAAAGAGAGATAATTTAGCATGGGATACCACTTCAGTATGACATTTGCGCTGAAGTTTAAAGCGAGATTTGGTGTATAATTGAGAGGGGACGTTGGGGCAGGGGGGAGGAACATATTTTTCACTCAATCATCACGTACAATTTAGATTATTCTTGATTAGCTCTAATCACATTTTAATTTGTAACTTGAAGTGTTAATATTTGGATTGGATTTTGATAGGAAGTGGGTTGAGTCATTAATCTATAACTATATAAAGGCTAAAGTGCAAAGCACTTCAGCACACCCCCCATTTTCCCATTCAAACTAGAACCGAGACTAAATAGAGGCTAGGTTCATTAATCATTTACTAAACACACACCCTTTAATAACTCGACATAAAATTTGAAAAATCTGAAGGATTAATCCCACATCGTCTAAGAACTGAAATGCTAGGAAATTGAGTAGTATATATTGAGAGGCCTTAACATTTGAAAATCAATTGGGATATTAATCCCACATCGTCTAGGAATTGAAATGCTAGGAAATGTAGTAGTATAAATTTTGGAGCATTTGGCTCCTTAGTGAACATCAGCTTTCTTGATGTATAAATTTTGGGTCCTTTGGCTCCTTAGTGAACACCAGCTTTCTTGGTGTTGGGCGCGCCTAGGTCACGCTTAGGGCGCCTAATCACCGCAAAATGGCTCCTTAACTAAGACTTTTCATAGCTCCTTAATTTCTCAAGAAAGCTTTACATTTAGTATATATTGAGAGGCCTTAGCATTTGAAAACCAACTGGGATATCTATAACTATATAAAGGCTGAAGTGCAAAGCACTTCAGCACACCCCCCATTTTTTCGCTCAAACTAAAATCGAGACTAAATAGAGGCTAGGTTCATTACTCATTTACTAAACACACCCCCTTTAATAATCCGAAATAAAATTTGAAAATAGGAATTGAAATGCTAGAAAATGGAGTAGTATATATTGAGAGGTCTTAGCATTTGAAAACCAATTGGAATGTTAATCCCACATCGTCTAGGAATTTAAATGCAAGGAAATGAAGTAGTATAAAATTTGGGGCCGTTGGCTCGTTAGTGAACACCAGCTTTCTTGGTGTTGGGCGCGCCTAGGTCACGTCTAGGGTGCCTAATAACCACTAAATGGCTCCTTAACCAAAACTTTTCATATCTTTTTAATTTCTCAAGAAAGCTTTACATTTAGTATATATTAAGAGGCATTAACATTTGAAAACCAAATGGGATATTAATCCCACATCGTCTAGGAATTGAAATATTGGGAAATGGAGTAGTATATATTGAGAGGCCTTAGCATTTGAAAACCAAATGCGATATTAATCCCACACCGTCTAGGAATTGAAATGCTAGAAAATGGAGTAGTATAAATTTTTGGGTCTTTGGCTCCTTAGTGAACATCAATTTTCTTTGGGTTGGACACGCCTAGGCCACGCCTACGGCGCTTAATCACCGCCAAATGGCTCCTTAACTAAGACTTTTCATAGTTCCTTAATTTCTCAAAAAAGCTTTCCATTTATTGAGAGGCTTTAATATTTGAAAATCAAATGAGATATTAATCCTACATCGTCTAGGAAATGGAATAGTATATATTAAGAGGACTTAGCGTTTGAAAACCAAATGAGAAATTAATTCCACATTGTCTAGGAATTGAAATGCTAGGAAATGGAGTAGTATAGATTGAGAGGCCTTAGCATTTGAAAACCAAATGGGATATTAATCCCACATCGTCTAGGAATTGAAATGCTAGGAAATGTAGTATATATTGAGAGGCCTTAGTATTTGAAAACCAAATGGTATATTAATTTCATATCGTCTAGGAATTGAAGTGCTAGAAAATGGAATAGTATAAATTTTGGGGCTCCTAAGTGAACACCAGCTTTCTTGGTGATGGGCGCGCCTAAGTTCACATCGTCTAGGAATTAAAATGCTAGGAAATGGAGTAGTATACATTGAGAGGTCGTAGCATTTGAAAATCAAATTGGACATTAATCCCACATTGTCTAAAAATTGAAATGCTAGGAAATTGAGTAGTATATATTGAGAGATTTGAAAACCAAATTGGATATTAATTTCACATCGTCTAGGAATTGAAATGCTAGAAAATGAAGTAGTATATATTGAGAGCCCTTAGCATAGTGCTAGGAAATAAAATAGTATAAATTTTGGGGCCTTTGGCTCCTTTGAGAACACCAGCTTTCTTGGCGTTGGACAGGCCTAAGGCACCAAGGTCACACCTAGGACGCTTAATCACCGCCAACTGGCTCCCTAACTAAGACTTTTCATAGCTCCTTAATTTCTCAAGAAAGCTTTCCATTTTCATTTTTCGCTCACAGCCAGTTTTGAAATTGGAAACTTGGCCCATTTTGTCATTTCACATTTGTAAGATAGTGACTTGCTATAAAGAAAAAGGGAAAAAATAAAAGGGATAGATGTGTGACGTACTCTATGGAGAGCAACTTCTCCTATTATTTCTAACTTTCTTTGAAATAGTTTTTTATCTGTGCGTTTAACGCACTGGTGTAACACTAGTTAGTAGATAAATAGGTGTAGAAACAATTACTCCCTCTCGAAATGATATTTTTTTCTGGATTTAAATTTGCTTTCAATAATAATTAAAGTTAATTAAATCATTTTAATAAATATCTAAAATTATTATTAATTGTGTAGGAAATGGTGTATGAATAACAAATTTTAAATTTATTATTAAAATAATTAAATTTATTAGTAAAAATAACTTCTTATTAATAAAAAAAAGGTTTATTAGAGCAGGATCTCAAATTTTAATCATGCGTTGGGAAGGAATAAAACTTGGCTAATGAATAAAAAAATGGAGCAGTTAATGCAATTTTACTAACGTAATGTAAAGGGAAAGTTGAAGAGGAGTAGCGTCTAAGTTAACTCTCTCTATCAATAAAGGCTATTACAAATTTAATTTTGGTCACAGAATACTTAATTTAAGTATGGTATGGTTTTTGTTTTTGTTTTTCTCATACATTTGAGTTTAAGAAAACAAATACTCTCTCTCTCTCTCTCTCTCTCTCTCTCTCTCTCTCTCTCTCTCTCTCTCTCTCTCTCTCTCCCTCCTCCCCCGAAATAGAATTTTGATCAACTTAAATATAAATAGTTTATATAAAAATAGTTTTTCTAATAAAAATTGAAACAGATACAGTAACAATTAATTTATTTTTATTATGTTTTTTTTTTTTTTGCCAAAATCTCATAAAAACAAGTTTTTTTTTTACGATTAGAAAAAACGGGTTTTGTTTTGCACGGGACGTTCGATGACGACCGCTCCATTCAACACTCCACTCCTGTCCTGCTCTCCCACATTACCAACAATAACAACAATGGATTGCTCGAGTTTCCTTCTTGTGCAGAAGTTGGTAGCTTTTTTATAGGTAGAGTCGATTAGACATGTACAACTAACCTAATTTGAATAGCAATAGCCATGAAACCATTAGGAAAACGAAATCGATGAAAGATTTTGAAACCAAATTGTTGCTCCGTTATAAACCATTAGGAAAACGAAATCGATGAAAGATTTTGAAATCAAATTGTTGCTCCGTCATAATAAAGCATGATTCGGACCTCCATCTTCCTTCCGCTTCAGATCCATGACCAGATGAAAGATTTTGAAACCAAATTGTTGCTCCGTCATAATAAAGCACGATTCGGACCTCCATCTTCCTTCCACTTCAGATCCATGACCAAATTGAAGCATACCAGGGCAGAAACATCCAATGTCATTAACTAAAAATACCAGTGGGTGTATATTAATAAAATGTTGTGTTTGTGTTAATGAAATGTCATTTCATGCACTGCCACTATCTTACAGTAGCACTGACACTATTTTACACGAATATTGACACACTTCTATACTCACGCCTGACACATAATAATATATGTACTGACACTCGAACACACATGCACTGTCACTATTTTACACTAACACTATTTTACACTAAGACTCACACTTTTTACACTAAGACCGACATTCTTTTACATTCACTCTGACACTTAATTATATACGCACCGACACTTAAACACACATGCATTAGCACTCTTTTACACCAACATTTGCACCTTTTACACTAACAATGATACTATTTTACACTTGCACTCTTTTAACACTAGCTATGGCATTGTTTATCCTTGAGGCTAGCATCTTATATAACTATGTTTCTCACTTTTTTTAAACTCACTGTTTGAAAACTTAAAGGAAATTTTTGATGTCTTGACGCTATATTGAAACTTTTTTATACTAAGCACTCTTGTACCCATGCACTGATAACACATGAACTGACATTTAAATACACATGCACTGTTGACACTTTTTTGCACTAAATAACGCATATATCGACACTCTTTTACATTAATACTAGCTCTTATATCCACTATTTTTTCACTACCACTAACTCAACAGCGTTGGAATTTGGTTCCAAATATTGGGTTTGAACGGTCTTTGACCAAAAATCAAATGTAATTTCATTTTATGTAAATGAAAATAAATTGCATATTTGTAATCTACATCTGGAGTTGATTAATGTGATGTATTTATTTTCTCAAAATCAAATTGTGATGAATGAGAAATTAATGCTCAAAGTTTGCAATTGAGAATGGGTTTATGAGAGTTTTGATAATGTGGAAGACATATCTCACATTGCCCAGAAAGTACAAAGTAGGAGAGTTTTTAAACTTATCCACTTCAAAGAGGCAATGTCAAGTGTTAGCCTCTTACCATGTAACCTAGTGGTCCATTGGGTCAATCATGCAACTAGTGACCTAATTGTGATAGTTTTAAACTAGCTCAAATTCGAACCACCAGGATGGTGCAAAACACCATTTGAGCCCGAGGCCGCAAAGTGCGCAAAGGGCACACTTTGCACTTCGCATCGTCGCTAGGAGCTGAGAAGCCTTAAAGTTTGTCCAACTCACCCAGCTAGATGGTTCGGCTCATGGGTCGAAACCGGGCGGTTCAACGTAGTCTGGTTCAGCATGGTGCATGGTTCGGTTCGGTCTAAGGCAGCCGTGTGTTAGGCTGAATAGGTGCTTGGGTAGGATCGGATCCGTGTCCGTTCGTGTATAGGCATAAATCTGGTGGCAGTTGGAGCGGTTAGGGTGATGCACCTGTTCACACTGGATCTGGGCCTATTCGCTGAATTTAGTTCATCGATCAGGTGTGATCAGACGGCTATGATTCATCCAATCTAAATTGTGCCTATTCCCTAAAAAGCATCACAACTCTTGGAAAACCATAAAAGGAGGCAATTTCATTAAATTCACTCACCAAGCATTCATTAGCAATTGAGAGAGAGAGAGAGAGAGAGAGAGAGAGAGAGAGAGAGAGAGAGAGAGAGAGAGAGAGAGAGAGAGAGAGAGAGAGAGAGAGAGAGAGAGAGAGAGAGAGCAAATTGAAGCATAAATTCCTTTCAAGTACAGAAGTTTCAAACATTTTGATCGTTCACCGAAGTCGTTAATTTGGAGTGCTCCTATTAACGACAGTTAAAGTCGTTGCATCTTACGAGAAGATTGTCATTAACCGTTAGCATTAGTGCTGTGCAATTACTTCTTACGGAGATTGTGTCTAACACAAATCTCGAATTTTCGCATTTTCGATTTTATTTATTTTTGAATTTTATTTATTTTCAGTTAATTATTTAAGAAAGCCTTTTCAAATTCTGTTATATCTATAAATATATTAAAGCAAAGTCGTTCCTAAATTTGGCAAATTGGAGCCCAAAAATGTCACTATCGAGGGGCTTAAAATGAAAATTAATTCAACACATGGTTTTAGCAAGTGATTTTGGCAAATGGTTTTGGAACATGGGTGGAGAGAAAGTGGAAAAATGATCTATACTACTCACACTCTTTGAAAATTTTTGGAAATGTACAATTTTTTCTTTTTTTTTAATTAATCAACACTAGGTGTCTAGACTAGATTGCAATATTTGAACGTTTTCTAATTATATTTTTAAAAATAATTGTTTAATGAGCTTTAAAATTTATTGTTTTTAATTCAGAAAAATTGAAAAAAAATACCTCATTTTTAGTCTAATAAACTCATTAAACAGTTATAATCTAAATATATATTCTTCAATTTTAGACTAAATTTATTGTTTTCTAATTATAAATTAATAATAGTTTTTTTTTGTATTAACGATAATTTTTAAATTTAGATGTGGATTTTTAATTTGTCTTTTTCATTTTTAGTCTAAAATTTAAATATATATATATATATATATATAGATTATAACAACTTTTACTATGTTTTCGAGATAGATGATCATTAGTTAGACATTTTTTTTATTTTACTTTTATCAAAAAAAGAAGAAGAATTTATTTTTAAAAAAATAAAAAATTGAAGAATGTGGAGATAATATAGGTGACTATAGGGAGGGCCGAGGGGGGGGGTAAGGGAAGTTTTGGAAGCAAAATTGGGTACTTTTTATTTAAAAATAAATTCATTATGTTATATAGTAATTACTATTAATGCATGTTTGTAGGCTTATAGATCCGAATTATTAGGCTTAATAGTTGAAAATCTCATTTTGCTTTAAAAAAAATATCGCTACTACTATAAATAATAATCATTTCTTTTTTCAAAAAAAAAGTATATGGATTGTAACTTTCAAAAAATAAATATGAATGATTGAAAAAATAAAATAAAAATGTTCATGATTTCAAATTTAAGCAAATAAGATTATTGAGATTTATTCATTTATTTATTTGTTTGAAGCAAGAAGATAATATAATTGAGAAAAAAAGGAAAAAAAGGTAAGGAGATAACTGTTTTTTCAATAAAAGTCATACAACTAAAATGGTGATAGGTGCCTGCCTTAACTGTTTTCTAATATTATCTTTCAAGAAATAAAAAGCTATTTTATAATATTATCAAAAGATTTTCCTTCACATGAGGCTTTGACCGATAAGTCCCTCATATAAATGAAAACGACCAATAAAACTAGACATTTTCAAAACATACCAATAAGTCCCTGCAATTTTTCTGAACCAAAATACCCCTGGCCACACTCACGCGCCCACCCTCCCATTCCCAGTCAGCGCCCACCCTCCCATTCCCAGTCAAGTCAGCGCCTCTTTCTCTCTCTCTTTTTTTTTTTAAGTATACTATCTCAAAATTTTTAAAATTCAATATATTTCTCTCTCCCTATAATCTCTCTCTCCTTTTCTATCTCTTCCTTTTTTGCTCTTACATTTTTAAAATACAATAACACAAAATCTAAAAGTCGAAAAAATAATTCGAAATCACTGTTTTAATCACATCGCCAAGACGAATCAAACAAGTTTACTCATCATATATTTCAAATTTTATAAATAAAATAATTTATTTTCACTTGTAAAATTCTGAGAAAATCATTTATAAACTGAGAAGTCTATTTCACAGTTTTGATGTAAATAATTGTATAATGATTTTCACATTTATAAACTGAGAAATCTATTTCACAGTTTTGATATAAATAACTATAACTGAGAAAGTGACCTCAACACTCATAACTATAACTGACAAATTGACCTCACAGTTGTGCACAAACATAATTCTCAGCTTGGAAATGTGCAAATCATTACACAGTTATGCACAATAACTGTGAAAATCATTACACAGTTAATAACATCAAATCCAACAACCATGAAACTTGTTCTACAGTTGTCCTAAAGGAATGACACAAAAATAACAGTGAAATGGAATTCACAGTTATGCACAATAACTGTGAAAATCATTACACAGTTATTAACATCAAACCCAACAACCGTGAAACTTGTTCTAGAGTTGTCCTAAAGGAATGACAGAAAAATAACTGTGAAATGGAATTCACAGTTATGCACAATAACTGTAAAAATCATTACACGGTTATTTACATCAAACCCAACAACCGTGAAACTTGTTCTACAGTTGTCCTAAAGGAATGACATAAAAATAACTGTGAAATGGAATTCACAGTTATGGACAATAACTGTGAAAATCATTACACGGTTATTTACATCAAACCCAATAACCGTAAAACTTGTTCTACAGTTGTCCTAAATGAATGACAAAGAAGTTTAGAAAAGGGTATTTATAAATGGGTTTTCTACACCTAAGCTCAATACCAAAGCCCAACTCATCTAAATAAATGAAACCCACATAATATAATCCTAGGACTTCAATATAATATTAGGCCCTCTAAAAGCCTAAGTGAAAACTTAACAATTTACCAAATAATCCTCGTAAATTTTTAGGTTATTACATTCTTACCCTCTTAAAAGAAGTTTAGTCCTCTAAACTTAATGTACCTGCCACTGTCCACTTTGCATCCTCATCACCTCAAGCTTTCATAGCAATCTACACTAAATACTCCAAGAATGACAATGAGGCCAAACCTAAGGCTCAAATCAAACTTATCCTCACACATCCTAAACTTTCAAAGATCTAAAGCCAAAGCTCTGATATCAACTGTAACGACCCCGAATTTCCACAACAATAATAATACTTAATTGATAATAAAATAACCTCCAACGGCTACTAAAGCCATAATTCAAACACTAACCACAATTTGAAATAACTTAAATGCGGATAACGGTAACAATTTCAACAGCTAGTACAATCCACTAGCTCAACAAAATCCATAAAGTCTTACAAACTCTCATATAACTGCAATAACTAGCTAAATAGTCTAAAATGAAATAAACTAAAACGATCCTTGAACTCCTTATGAAGTGCTCCCGAACCGTTTCACATTCTTCCCATTTGAAATCTGGAAGAAAAGAAGATGAAAGGGTGAGCAAACAATGCCCAGTAAGTTCATATATAACCCCTCCGGTTACTAAGGAGGAGTTAACCTGAAGGAATATCAAACGATACAAATTTCAAATAACAATCGAAGACATAACAAAGCACAATTTCGAATATAGTTATTTACCAAATTCTCAAACCAAATGATCTCAACGATTACACAAACTGAGTTGACAAATATTTTGGAGTTTCAAATGATGACTAAATCGATTCTAACTGACTCGAATGGTTTACTTATTTAAAACCGTCCCATACCAGTTTTAACTAACTAAACCACTCACAGATTATAAGGAAATTCAAAGGACTGATAAGCTGAACAAAGTTGACTCGAATGATCTAGTTATCTACAACCGTCTCGTACCAGCTGTAAATAATCAAATCATTCACAGACATCATGATCACATAAGTGGTCCACTGACCTTATCAAATAAAATCCCATAAAGGGAACAAAATGACTCCACAGAGTCCTAAACAGTGCATCCGAAACACCCCACCACTAATTAAAAGTGGTGAACTATGTTTGCCCGAAGGTCAAATATCAAATATACCCCGCCGAAGCAGGTTGTCTAACATAGCGATCATTGATGGAACAAAAATCATATCATATCATGTTGGTGTAATGCCCTAGGCTTTAGTTATGTTTAACTGAGAACCGTTATGTATCATCTTTATCGTTTAAGTTTATTATTTGATTATTATATAGTTTGCATATTTATTATAATGATCTCCGTCCCTGATTATTAAGAGAATAATTAGTATAATTGTCAATGGATAATCATATGATGATTATATGCATAGAGATGCACATTGAAATTATGGGTACTTGTTAGAGAACAAGTGACTGGACTTGACCCATATGAGATTTATGTCATGATCAAATGTCATAATTAAATCTCATATGGTCACTTCATTTAGTCCCTAGACCTGAGATTATCATGACCTTACATATGATGAAAGTCATGTTTGATTTTAGTCAAACGATATCTTAACACGATATTTATAAAGGCTATCTTTGGCATGATCGGATTCATGATGGGAAGGATGATAAGTCAAGATGAAATTTGTCCCTCGAAAGAGAGATGTTTTGCTTGGGCCCCTCGATGAGTGACAATGATGAAAGCGTGTGGCCACACCCCAATATGATTGGACTATCATTATACTCAAGATTGAGAAAGCATTGAATAAATACAAGTTGACGTGGACCATGACTTGTGTTCAATATAACATCGTGAGACAAAGGGTGAAATGGAAGTTACCATTGGAAACGTGAACTATTACGTTATATTAACTGGGTTGACATAATGGCTTGCTAGAGTCCTCTTATGTCTTATGAGGGTCGAGTTGATCGGACTCATTGTCAACTTAATATAATCCTATTGGGTCACACACAACTAGAATGAATTGGTTAAACCAAGGAAGAAAATGATTGAGAGTTCCTGAACTGGCTTAATATAGCGTGCGACAGAACTTGCCATATGGAGTCCTGAGTCGTGCGACGGACCTTGCCATATGGCGTTCTGGGTCATGCGATATACTAAGGCCAGAGGCGTTTGACAGACACTTTCCTAATATGAATAGGAAACTAATACCTATACTAATTTAGTATAAATATTAGAGTCTGTAAACCCTAATCAATCTAGCCGAAATTTTCCAAGGGAAAAATTACACTAAAAGGTTTCTCAAATTTCTTCTAAGGGTTTAAGGATCTAGCAATCCTCAAGAACCGTTCTTGGTTCATTCTTACGTGTGGATACAACAATAGAGGGTCTTCGATCGGTTGACGATCAAGGCCTAGAGTTCCAATCCAAAGATTGAAAGATTTTTTGAAGATCGAAGATTGTGATTCAAAATCACGCCAATAAATTGTTCGATAGCTCAAGACCGGAAAGCAATTAAGGTTGGTAAATTCTATCTCATAGGAATTCAATTTAATCGTATAGAAAGGATCTTAGGGCTTTGGATTTTGTGTTAATTTGATGCTTTATTTCGCTGCGCATGGACCCATAAAACCCAACAGTGGTATCAGAGCCTTGTTCTGATGGTTAAGTTTGAATTATCATGCTAGAATTAAGATATAAATCGTTTATTTGCTTATTGCATATTTTGTATGCGGTAGAATTTTGATTGTTTATGTGAAACAATGTGAAAATCGTCTTCTGATTATGCTGAATTAAATATGTAAAAGCTGTTTACTTGATTTAATTGCTTTATGATTAGAATCGATTGAATCTGGAAATCTGCAATCTATCATCTCGTGTCACGCGACAGAGTTGGACTCTGTCACGCGACAGAGTAGGGCTGATGGCTCTGTTAAGTCGTGTGACATATAAGGCCTCTGAAAGTCTATGTCATGCGACATACCTTGCCTGTTCTGGGCCAAATCAATTTGTTGATTTTTCTTGTTAATCTGTGATTATGTTGATAATCTGATATGTTATTGTCTTAATCTGGATGCTATAAATTTCTGGAAATTGAATTTATAGGGCTATGCTAGATTAATTCATTGTTTATGCATGCTTAATTAATTTAAATGTGTTTTATTAATTGTTGCGATGCATGAATTATTTGTTCTTAAGTGTTAAAAATTTTATTAGATGTTTAGTTGAAACATTGAATTGTGATTTCCTAAATGTTTAGTTGAAACATTAAATTTTGGTTTTCTAATTGTTTATGAGAAACAAGTCAGTTTACGCAAAATTTGAAGGAATCTGATTGTTTATGAGAAACAAATCATTTTATGAGTCTAATTGTTTAAGAGAAACAAATCAGTATACAAAGATTGATTATGTTGCATTCAAATTGGTATTATAATTGTGCATGACTAGGAGAGTTCTGTCGAAGAAAATTTGGTACTTAAGCAGTCCTTGTGGCTCACCTATTTTCTTGGGAACTTACCTGGTGCACAGTTATGATTATCTTTGTTGATATGCTTATAATCTACTTTAAATAACCTTCATTTAACTTTTAAGTTCTTTATGCCAATCCATGATTAACACTACAAGAAAACTGGTCTTTCGCGATTGCTTTTGGCGATGGCAAAAAAAGCAGTCGCGTTTGAGTATATATGGAGACGACCTTTGTGACTGCATTTAGTGCAGTCACAGTAGGCTAGCGTGATGGCTAAGCAGTCACGGATGCCATCACATATATGTTTTTCCCTCTAGCGCCAACAATGTAGTTTGAGCGGGAATGTAAAATTCTAATTTTTATCAAAGGCGATGGCTTTAGCAATCGCGTTTCATAAAAATATTAAATTAAACAATTTTAAAATTGGATTTTTAATTTTTTTTTAAAAGACGACTGCAAAGCAGTCGCGTTATATGAAAAAAATTAAAATTATTCAATTAATTAATTAAAAAAACCTTTTCTTTCCTCTTCTGATAGCATTTCACGCTTTAGAAACCCTTTTTCTTTTCCGCCTCTCTCATTCCTCTTCTTCTTCAGCGGCGATTCCAGCGGCTATTCTTCCTCCGGCGCCTATTCTTCCGATTCCAAGGTACAAGGTTCTCTCACTCGCTCTCGCTCTCTCTCTCTCTCTCTCTCTCGCCATCTCTCTCTCGCTCTCTCTCTCCATGTCTACTCCTGGGGCGTTTCTGGTAGCTTGATCGGGGGAGGAGAGAAAATCAGGGATGTTGAGATTTAACTGGGGATTATGCGCCTCATCCCAATTCAAACTAATCTCCGTAAGATTCTTCAACTTTATTCACGAATTCTATTCCATTTCTGGATTTCTATTCTGAATTTGTATTTCTGTGTGTATGTGTCTGTATTTTGATGAAATTGTGAGGTTTTTTTTGAGCTGTTTTGAGGTGTTATTATCAATTGGTTATGTGAAGCTTCAATTTTCAGAATTGTTGGATGAATGATTCATTATGTTGTTAGGGTTTTCTTTGTGTGTATGTGTGTGAGTATATGTTGAAGTCGTATTGTCCCACATCAACATAGAGAAAATAATTGATACTATATAAGATTAGATAAATTCACCCCTTAACAAAACAAGGCCTTTTAAGGTGCTTGTTAGGATTTTTGCCTTTGAATCGAAATGGAAGAGGAAGTCCAAGATACAAGTCCAAAGTTGATCTGAATTCCGAGTTCCAGTGTGATGGGTTATCAATGGGTCGCTCACGGGGAAGAGAGAGGCTCGTAGTCTATCTTCGTTAGTCAATGTTTCGCTTGACAAACAAAAAGAGTAGAATGTTGGACTATCTTCGTTAGTCCAAGATACAAGTCCAAAGTTGTATTTTTATAATTAAGATGTTCATACTCTGTGAACACTGTTGTGTTTGACAAAACAGGGACACTGACAATTGGCAAACCTGTTGTGACACATGCATTTGAAGAAGAAGATATGCAGTTGAGTCTTTATTTCATCAGTCCCCGTCCTGCTATTATTGTTAATTAGATTGTCTCTAACATGAAAATGTTGTCTACTTGGTGGATGTATAAGCATCCCCACCACACAGTAGAAGAACGTAACCGAGGTTTGTGATTTATAATATGTATTAGCTGTCAAATCCAACTGTAGTTACACAATTCATTCCATCTTCGTGCTAGATTGCTTTCATGTTGTAATCTATTGTTATTGAACTATTGTCCTGATTTATGATAATTTCATGGATGATACACGAGGTTGGAGTTAAATTTCAGAAATGAGAGATGGGTTTCTGGCTTTACTGGAAACTGTTTGAAGTTCACTTTACAGTGAAATATGTGTTAATTTGGGGGTAATGATGTCAATGACCATGTTCCATGAGGCCTTTTGCTTGAATGGATTGCACTTTGACACTTACGTCAACAAATGAACTTAATTAGTTATTGTAACTTAGTGAATGGAATGCAGTCATGGATTTGTGCTTATGTGTGTGAAAGAAGGGGGAAATGAAGGTCTAGTTTTGGGACATGAGAAATTATGATTTACATCTCTCTTATGGAGAGACGGGGGAATAATTACTTTTTAGTAGAAATCTAATCTAATTTTAGATCGTTTAGCTTGTTCTGTCACTGGTTTAGATCTCCCCTATTATAAGAGAATGTATAGTGGACTGTCAAATATTACCACAAACCGCAAGAAAGAACAAATTTCTATTATAGAATATGTATATGTTAGAATTCATTTTTTTCTCTGTTTTATATGTATAATGTGGTGTCCTCGCGCTTCGATTCTCTGTAGATTGTTGTGTCCAACAGCTTGTGTGTGTCAATAATTTCATGTATAACATCACATGTCCATTTGAACACAAAGATAATCAGTAGACCAGGACATAAACTGAGCTACCTATAATACGATGATATGCTTTCTCTTTTTCATAAGCTCAATCCTGAGAACTTGTGCTGGTATAAAGGAGAATTGTCAAACCATCTCTTGATAAAGGCATTAGGAACTGGTTGCTCTATAATCCCCTTGTCTTCATTGAATTTAATTGCACTTGTTATCCCTTTTCAATGATTTGTTGAAGCTGAAAGCAGCCCCTCTCTGTCAACAACTTGTGCTGACTTTTTTTGGAGTACGGAGCTTATATTCCTTAGTATATGGGAGCACCTTGCTGGATAAGTTTGCTGCTCACTGAGGTTTCTTTTTGTTCAGTATTTTAATGTCTCTTAAGATTATGGTTTCTGCTGTTTGAGAGCTGTCTATTTTTGGGAGTGATGTCTTAGCAGTAGCAGGCTCTTCTAATCATTTCTATATTCAATAAATTGTGAATACCCCGTCCCGATGCAACGCGCATTCGGAAGTTTGAAATAAATTAATTATATAAAGTCGGATCGAAATGGGATATTCATTTAGTGACACTCGATTTAAACCATATTAAAATATTAATTTAATTTTGAGAGTCGCCACGCCACTTTGATATAGCCCAAAGCTTTGAAAAAAGGCTAAACATGTAATTGGGTTCGGGGGTCAAGTTACAACAGAAGAAGAAACACTATCACTCCTATTGCCCGACGGATCGGTCTTTCTAGCATATGGGGTGTTGGTTGTGTGCGGTGTTTACGGGAATAGATAGAAGAAGCGGGATCATGCATAAGTGTAAGTACCCAAATCTAGCTCATGCCTTCCGGTTAATTTTCCCGATAATTTCGGTAAGTTTTCCGGTAATTCCCCAGACCTTCCCAGCGTTCCGGAAACATTCCGGAACTGTTTTTAATTAAATAAAGAAATTTGAAGGGAATCCTTCCTAATTAAGAAACACGTTTTTTAATTAGGAGGGAAGGTTCTAGAATAATGCCACCTTGCATGGTTCTAGAATGTTGAGTTATAATGGATAAGACCGCACGGCCTCATTTGCAAAAGTGGCCTCGCAGCCTCGCACGGCTTCATTAGCCTTATCCAGACTGCCTATAAATAGAGCCCTCCTCTACCCATTTCAACACACACAATTAACAACAACAAAAACACACTCACTCCATAGCAATATAATCAAGACATGAAGAACACCCTTGAAGGCTCAAGAAGGCGAAGAAGAAGCTCAAGAAGCCATCTCCCTCCTCCTTGAAGACCCAAGACGAACCTCTCCTCCTAGCTCCGTCCGAAGAAGCGAAGGAAACGATTGGTAACCTCGCACGCCCTAACCTTGCATTTTAATTGATATACTTGCTCATTGCATTCATATATCTTGCTTGGGACTTGGCATTTATTCATAAAGAACACATCTTTATCACCCCCTTCCCCTTTTGCATGCATTAAGACCTCATTTGTCATAAAAATGTAGTCTTTTTCATAAAGGTGCATCCTTTGCACCTAAAACCCCTATTTTCCAATAAAAATGTTATCTTTATGCATCATTTGCATATAAAGATCAAATCTTTTTCAATAAAAATGCATCCTTTGCAATCAAAACCCCTTTTCAATGCATCATTTGCATA
The DNA here is from genome assembly GCA_022495995.1 of Adenophora triphylla var. japonica. Taxonomy (NCBI): domain Eukaryota; kingdom Viridiplantae; phylum Streptophyta; class Magnoliopsida; order Asterales; family Campanulaceae; genus Adenophora; species Adenophora triphylla. Next base: position 228,045 of record JAFEMH010001801.1, on the reverse strand, counting down.
AAAATCCTATCTTTACGCATCACTTGCATAAAGATCATTTCTTTCAATCAAAAAAGCATCATTTGCTAAAACCAAAATGTCATCTTTTCATTAAAGAGTCATTTTTCATCATGCATTTCCCCTTTCCCCCAACCTTGGAACGGACCGGTGTAAAAGTTCTCATCTTTGCATCGTTCCCTTCCATTAAAGGTTCATGATTTCTTTAGGAAAAGGATAACCTTGAACCCTATATCTCCGATTATCGCTTAAGAATGAGTATGAAGCCTCTATACGAGCTCGACCGTCTTAAAGCGTAGGATTGATGGGCTAAGGACATTCCTTCCTAAAGAACCTCATCTTTGACCAAAAGAGAGTCATTCTCTCGATCACGCAAGTCCCGAGGGTCCCGAGGTTAAAATGCGATGATCACAAGTCATAAGATGAGGACGGGATCATAATCCCAAATACATAAATTCCAAGGAATCCCGAGCGACAACCAACAAATGGTTTGTACGTCCGAAAGATAACTTGGGACATTCCCCCCTTACTCTCAAACACATGCACACAAAGAAAGCACGCAAGCAAACACGATTAATGAAATCTTGGGAGACTTGCTCCGGCAAGGCACTTTGGGTGAACGCCAAACGTTCTTCTCAAGGGGTAACTTAACCTCCGAACCCATAAAACCTTTTTTTCAAAGTTTTGAGGTAATCAAAATGGCGTGGCGACTCCGTTTTTCAAATAACTCGGATGTCTTCAAACTCGCGTGAATTCCAATAAACAAAAATTTGGGGCACACATTCACAATAAGGAGGAGGGGAGAGAAAGAATTAATTGATGATCACACCCTAGAACCTTTGAGTTAGGCCCTCGGAAGGTGCACTAATCAACGTTCATCCTTGGGGGATTGTTGATCATGGGATAATTATTACTAAGGTGGAAGGAAAGAAATAGTTCCTAGATCCATTGGGTTCCTTGGGCGAAACCTTAGATCATCCTCGGCTATTGCATATTTAAATATATTAAAACAGTCCTAAATCTAGCATAAAGGAACAATTAAAATATAATAAGCATGCAAATATAATAAGACAATAATAATAGAGAACAAAAAATATTAAAAAGAGTCTTACCAATTGTAGCAAGACTTTGGGGTCGAATCTAGGGCGATTCGAAGAGAGTAAAAAGAGCGTGGGTAAAGCAAGTGTAATCTCGCTTCTCAGAAGAAATTGTGTGTTGAGAATGGGAGGGCACCCCTATTTATAGTGTTTCGGTAATTGGGCTGGACCGAAATAAAGGGTCGATCGGCCCTAAAAATAAGGTTCGATCGGCACAAAATAAAGGGTCGATCGGCTCTAAAAATAAGGTTCGATCGGCACAAAATAAAGGGTCGATCGGCCCTAAAAATAAGGTCCGATCGGCACTAGGAATTAGGTTCTGGCGGCGTAAAGCTTATCTCCACAAAGAGCCGATCGGCATAAGTAGAGAGAAGGGCCGATCGGCCAATTTAATTCTAAGCTTGGCTGATGGCCCAAATGCTTCCTTGTTGGCCGGCCCTCCTTTGCCTTGCTTCATGAACTTGGCCGGCCAATCCTTGTACAAAATGGCCTCATTTGGTATAAATATTATTCGTTTCGTCCCGCTATTTTGCAGTCGTACTTTGACCACTTTAATGACTTCTTTTGCAATTCGCTCTTTAGGATTTTATCTTTCATTTAATCCCAGGAATTTTAATATATCAATTTTGTCCCAAATATTCCATATTTCCCGTTTAGTCCCTGAATTTTCCATAAATTCCAATTTGGTCCAAAAAGCTTCCAAATTCCAATTTAGTCCCAAATTTTCCCGAATTGCGCTTCAGTCCCTGTACTCATTAAAACACTTTTTTCGGACCGGGTACTAACAGTAGCCCCTCGGCGACGCTTCTTGTAAGACAAGTAGGGTCGACGATAAAAAATAGGATCCGTCCTGAAAAAAGGGATTTCAGGAGGTGAAAAGGTGAGCTTGCGGATGTGAAGTTTTTGGACTTGAGCTGAGTCGCAAAAGGATGACCAGGTAGGTCAAGTGGCTGGACCCACGTCGGGCTACCTACGTATCCCAAGAGGAATCAAGCCAAGTAGTAGTTCGAAAACGTGGGCGTTTAGTACCCGAGAGTGGCGGACGTGCAGCGTCTCAAGCCAAAGATGCGATTTGATGCAAGGCTTTGGGGATCGAATCTAAGGGCGATTCGAATAATATTGAGAGAGGTACGGAAAGGAGAATCAAGTATAGTCTTGCCTTCTCCGTGGGAAAATATGTTGTGTGTGGAAAGGAAATTCAAGTATAGTCTTGATTTTCCCCTTGAAAATTGTGTGTGATGGAACAAATCAAGTGTAGTCTTGATTATGTTGTGAGATAATGTGTGGAAAGGAAATTCAAGTATAGTCTTGATTTTCCCCTTGAAAATTGTGTGTGATAGAACAAATCAAGTGTAGTCTTGATTATGTTGTGAGATAATGCGTGGAAAGGAAATTCAAGTATAGTCTTGATTTTCCCCTTGAAAATTGTGTGTGATAGAACAAATCAAGTGTAGTCTTGATTATGTTGTGAGATAATGCGTGGAAAGGAAATTCAAGTATAGTCTTGATTCGCGTACTGAGAGAAAGTGTATGGGGCAGACCCTTTGAAATGGAGGATAGACCTCTGAAATGGAGGATAGACCTCTGAAATGCGGGACGGACCCTTTGAAGATGCGGGACGGACCCTTTGAAGATGCGGGACGGACCCTTGAAATGTACGGGACGGACCCTTTGAAAGTACGGGACGGACCCTTCGAAGATGCGGGACGGACCCTTTGACAGTACGGGACGGACCCTTTGAAGATGCGGGACGGACCCTTTGAAATGGAGGATAGACCTCTGAAATGCGGGACAGACCCTTTGAAGGTGCGGGACGGACCCTTTGAAGATGCGGGACGGACCCTTTGAAAGTACGGAACGGAGCCTTTGAAGATGCGGGACGGACCCTTGAAATGGAGGATAGACCTCTGAAATGCGGGACGGACCCTTTGATATGCGGGAAGGACCCTTTGAAGGTACGGGACGGACCCTTGAAATGGAGGATAGACCTTTGAAATGCGGGACGGACCCTTTGAAGGTACGGGACGGACCCTTTGAAGATGCGGGACGGACCCTTGAAATGGAGGATAGACCTCTAAAAGGACTTAGGCTACTGCTTTACTGATGAAGAATGGTGGCTGCCAAAGGACTTAGGCCACTAATGATGAAAACTGTAGCTGCCAAAGGACTTAGGCTACTGTTACTGATGAAGAATAGTTGTGTGAATTGATTGGGATTATTATGGCTTCCCGAGCCGAAGAACCAAGCGATTAAAAGATTGGGATAATCATTGCTAAGGCTTAGAGAGGAGTCTTGTCTCCTAGGCTTAAGGCTAGGGTTTTAGAGAGGCATTTGTCACCTAGGCTTAAGGCTAGGGCTTAGAGAGGTATTTGTCACCTAGACATGAGGCTAGGGTTTAGAGAGGTATTTTTCACCTAGACATGAGGCTAGGGTTTAGAGAGGTATTTGTCACCTAGGCTTGAGGCTAGGGTTTAGAGAGGTATTTGTCACCTAGGCTTGAGGCTAGGGTTTAGAAGGGTATTTGTCACCTAGGCTTGAGGCTAGGGTTTAGAGAGGTATTTGTCACCTAGGCTTGAGGCTAGGGTTTAGAGAGGAGTCTTGTCTCCTAGGCTTAAGGCTAGGGTTTAGAGAGGAGTCTTGTCTCCTAGGCTTAAGGCTAGGGTTTTAGAGAGGCATTTGTCACCTAGGCTTGGAGCTAGGATTTAGAAAAGTATTTGTCACCTAGGCTTGAGGCTAGGGTTTAGAAAGGTAGTCTAAACAAGGCAGTTTGAGCAGAAAGGTTATGGTTTAACTAGGCGAGGCCGAGTAAGTGTCTATGGTAGAAGGTGAGATTAGGTAAGTTTGATGTCCAGAGATAAGGACCGAGTCATCTTGAGAGTCACAGAGATACGTCTTTGATGGATTTGAAGAGTTTGAAAATTTGTGGAGACCAAAGAGTGATTTTTGTAAACAAGGTACCAAGGAGGACGGTATTTTGAAAGTATGTTTATTTGATAAAGAGGCCTCATGATTAATTATATTTCTAACTAACTCAAAGAGTTTGCCACATGCTGATCTTGATGACAAGGGATGCCCTTCATGCTAGATATGACTTCATTGGAGCTCCGATTTTTGTTAGAGCACATAGTCGACCCATTTTTGTTGAGGGGAGCCCCAATGTTTGATGAAGTGACCTTGGCGAAGTCCCAGTTGATGATGAATGGCGAAGCCCCAGTTGATGATGCAAAGCAAACCTGAAGGGAATGGTGAAGCCCCAGTTGATGATGCAGAGCAAACCTGAAGAGAGCTTGAGAGAACAGCTTAACAAAAGCCCCAGCTTGGAGAGATTCAATGCATCCCTATTTGCAGACAGAGTCATCTTGCGGCCACGGGGCGACCCCTCGTTTCGAACAATGGTCAATCAGTCGCTGGACAAGACTCGGAAATGTATATGTGCAGGGGCGCATTTTTTCGAAGGTGGGAATGGATCCCGAGTTCGTGTATGACACTTTCGCTTTTGGGTTTGACTCTTTTGGGAGAGTATAAGCATCACAAGGTGTGGAAAAGTGTATGGAAGCCCCTGCAGCATTAAAGACAGTGTTTGGCTCTATTTTCCTATGATGTAGAAAAAGAAGACTTGTCGAGACATTTGAAGAATTATTTTATTCAGAATTATATCTTGATTGCTCGTGAATGGACCTCACTGATTGGTTTATCAAATTCCAATTATATAGGTAAACAAATGAATGTTTTGATTTGAAGGTGAAATGCTGGCTTGTCTTTAGAAGGAGAAGGATGTTCTGTTGTTGCTTGTTGTTCTGTTCGGTGGTAATTGTGGTGCGGGCTGCCGTTGTATTGATCTCCTTCATGGGAAAGAATGAAAAATAGAAAAAAGATTGGGGTGGAAGAAAAGGTGGGAATTGACTGATTATAACCCAAAGATTTTTTCATTCCTTCAAGTGAAGATTCTTTGTTCCTTTGTTCTCGCAAGCCGAGGGGAGTTGTCCCTGGCGCGTGTCTCCTTGCTTTTACCGGAGTGCCGCTGAGAGGCACGGATGCGAAGCCCCAGTGAGACTTTTGCAGACAGTGTTTGAGGAGTCGAATGAACGAATTTCAAGAATAGGACAAGTTCCCAAACTTTTGAGAGAATATGTAATATGCTCACGTAGGATAACAAGTGACTCAAAAATCTGAATATGCATTTCTTTTAAATAATCTTTTGAGAATGCCATCCGGTAGCGGTTGTAGCTGGGCTTTGGATTGCGATCGATCATTAGGTGGTGATTAACATGACCTCTTAAAGTGAGAGGTCGGCTGGGCCTTTTGCTGAGAGGTTGATTTGAGGGATGTGTTTGGGATTTCTAAGGTGAAGGGATTTTCTTGTTGTCGCTTTTTCAGGACCTCTAAGAGTGAGGTTAACTTTGATTTTGGCAAGGTCAAGGGTGGTGATGGAATCCTCTAAAAGTGAGAGGATGGACTTTGGAATTGGTTTACGGGATTTGTCCAAGAGGGAATTTTTGTTGCTTCTTCTCGCGAGTTTGTTGTGATTTCAGCAGGTAACTTGATCACGATAGGACCTTCACTCGATGTCTCGTTTTCACAACCTTTGAGATGGGAGGTTCACTTCGGAGTGATTTTTTTTTTTCGAACACCTTCTTATCGAGAAAAGCCTTCGGATTTGTTTGCTCGCGATAGCCCCTAGTGTATGCCTTAGGATGGTTTTACCTTTTCCCTCTTGGGTTTGGAGGTGGTTGCTTCCTTTGTGAATCAAGGGAGCCCCTAGTATGGGCTTCTTTTGCATTCCGCCTTTCTTGAGCTTGGAGGTGATTACTTCCTTTGTGAATCAAGGGAGCCCCTAGTATAGGCTTCTTTTTTAGGGTTTCAAAACTTGTCGATCTTGAAATGAAAGGGTATTATTTAGTGAGGATAAGGTTATGGCTTCCTATGGTGAGAGGTTTAAGCTTCAATTGCTGGATAGCATTCTCAAAAGAGTATTTAAAATAAATGCAAACTCAATTAACCGACTTATTAAGTAAGGCAGAATATATTCGGACCATAAGAAAGATATGTGAGCATATTCAATGAAAGCTTATCGATCGAATGGAAAATCAGAGGAGACGCGAGATTGGGGGGTCGGTGAGCCCCAAGTTGATATTCATGCAACACTTGTGAAGGATAGGAACAACTCCTTGCATCTTCTTTAAATTGCAGTGGCGTGAGCAGCTATTTTCTGATGATGAGCAACAACGGTCTTTGTGCTTGTCTTGACCATATGGAAAGGAGGTCAAGTGTGGGAGAGTGTATTTGGGGAAGTGTAGGCTCGAGGGAGCATAGGGGGAGTGTACAAGGAGAGGGTCTGGCGATAGTGTATGGAAAGTATATGGTGGAGTATGGGAAGAGTGCTTAAATATAAGGAAGGGACGGTGAGTTGTTTACTCCAATCAAAGCATTCATTCATTGTTTACTTTATTAGCCGGTGGGTTAATCAGTGAGATTAGCAATCAAGTGATAATTATAAATAAAACAATTCTTCTTGAAAGTAATGCGAGATTATGTCTCAAGTCTAGAGAGAAAAGAAAGAAAGACTCTTTTATTATTGAAGCAACTAATCTAAAGTGGACATTACATATCAATGCCCAAAGTGGACATAAGAAAGACATACTAGAACCTACAAGACTGAATGAATCTAAATCTTCCCTTGGAGGGCGAGGGTTCCTTCATCAATGAGGCCTTGGGTCTTCCCTTGGTTGATCAATCTTTGAATTGAGCGTTTCAGTTGCACACATTTGTCAGTGGTATGCCCAGCGTACTTGTGGTATCTGCAAAACTTGGATGTATCTAAGTCTTCCTTTGGGTTAATAGGCTTGTAGTTCTCGATCGGCTTGATCAAATCCTTTCCCACCAAAATGTCGAAGAACTCACCCACAGGCATTCCTAAGTCATCAAAATGTTCCTTGTTGATCTTCTTCTCGGGTATTGATGCCTTTAGTTGGTTGGTGGCCACAGCATCCCGAATGAGAAATTCTGATGTGTAGGACCATAAGGGGAACCATAAGCATGTGGATGATAGGGACCCGGAATTGAATAGGAGGAGGAACTCTTCTCAAGTATTCTGAATGTAAGACAAATGGTGCTGCTCAATTTCATGCATGTCTTTGAGGAGGTTGATCACTTCCATCCTCATGTTTGAGACTTCTTTGAGGGCTTCAATGCTTTTCTCCAGAGACATGATGTGGAATTCTGTAAGAACATATGGCGGAGTCAAGCCAATGAGTTGAATTAGATTCATAATTAATCTTAAGGCATCCTTGAGAAAATATTTGACCTCCACAATTTTGAGTTTGACCGGGCTGAAGTTGCCTACGTAACCCTTACCATTTAAGATACGAGTCTCAGGTCACCGTAGTTCGAGGGGGCCCCGATTGATGATACAACCAGGGTTAAGTTTAGAGAAAGAGAGAGGATGAATGTAAAAGAGTCCGTTTGGTGAAAAAAGGAGAGGAAGATGACTCGATCCTTGGTCAAATATAAGTGAGGGTGATCTAGACGAGCTAATCGGACTTGGTAAGTTGGCTTAGGTAGGCCCTAGATGGTGGTTTGATCTATATGGGTCGAGAGAGGTTTGATCTAGGTGGGTCTTTGGCTGAAGGGTGCTAGAGATAAAGGATCTAAACTATGGATGGTTTTAAGGCTAAGGGAGCAAACTGCGGATGGTTCAAGAGATAAGAGGTAGAACTTTGAAGGTTCCTAGAAATAAGGAGTGGACCTCGGGTGGTCAAAGGTAGAGGAATGGACCATGGATGGTCCAAGAGACGAGGGGTGGACCTCGAAGAGTCTCAGGTGGAAAGGTGGACCTTTAATGGTCCTAGATAGAGAGAGTGGACCTCGAAGGGTCCTAAATTGAGGAGTGGACCTTGAAGGGTCCAAGAGAAGAAGAGCGGACCTTGAACGGTCCAAGATATGAGGAGTGTGGACCTTGAAGGGTCCAAGAGATGAGGAGTGGACCTTAAAGGGTCCAAGAGAAGAGGAGTGGACCTTAAAGGGTCCAAGAGAAGAGGAGTGGACCTTAAAGGGTCCAAGAGAAGAGGAGTGAACCTTAAAGGGTCCAAGAGAAGAGGAGTGAACCTTAAAGGGTCCAAGAGAAGAGGAGTGGACCTTTAAAGGGTCCAAGAGAAGAGGAGTGGACCTTGAACGGTCCAAGATATGAGAAGTGGACCTTGAATGGTCCAAGATTGGGAGAGTGGGCATGGTATAGGAAGAGCACCACGAAGGGTCAAAGAGTGGATCTTGAACGGTCCAAGCTAGAGAGACTGGACCTAGGGCGGTCCGCAGTAGAGGGTGTGGACCTTGAAGGGTCCAAGAAGTAAAGAGCGGACCTCGGAGGGTCCTAGAAATGGAGAGTGGACCTTGAAGGGTCCAAGAAGTAAAGAGCGGACCTCGGGGGGGTCCTAGAAATGAGGACCGGACCTCGGAGGGTCCTAGAAATGAAGAGCGGACCTCGGAGGGTCCTAGAAGTGAAGGGCGGACCTCGGAGGGTCCTAGAAGTGAGGAGTGGACCTCGGAGGGTCCTAGAAAAGAGGAGCGGACCTCGGCGGGTCCTAGAAAAGAGGAGCGGACCTCGGAGGGTCCTAGAAATGAGGAGCGGACCTCGGAGGGTCCTAGAAATGAAGAGCGGACCTCGGAGGGTCCTAGAAATGAGGAGTGGACCTCGGCGGGTCCTAGAAAAGAGGAGCGGACCTCGGCGGGTCCTAGAAATGAGGAGCGGACCTCGGAGGGTCCTAGAAAAGAGGAGCGGACCTCGGAGGGTCCTAGAAAAGAGGAGCGGACCTCGGAGGGTCCTAGAAATGAGGAGCGGACCTCGGAGAGTCCTAGAAATGAGGAGCGGACCTCGAAGGGTCCTAGAAATGAGGAGCGGACCTCGAAGGGTCCTAGAAATGAGGGATAGTTAAGCATTTTATTTACAAAAAAGCCTTCCATTTTTATAGAACCTATTCTTGGTTGGAAGGGATACCCCTTTTTCGCAACTAACTAAATGTCCTAAAGTGGTGGATCCTAACGACTAACCGTCTCATATAGACATTTAATATGATGTTTATGGGAAGTACTACAGACCCATGATAGGACAAGATCAAGCATTCAAACTTTACATGTCCTCTAAAAGGAAATCAATTTTTTAGTGCTCTTAATCTCTCGATAGATCTTGACTTATCATTGATTCGCAGTGACTTAACATAAAGGCCTTATTAATTGTCTATATAAAAAAAACTAGTCAAACCAACCGGTCACAAGGAGTGTATTCCTAGCAATGTGGGTGACACAAGGGTTAGATTTCAGGCTCCCATCGTGCAGCCGAAGCGCACTGATGAGTGGATGGCCAAGTGAGACTCGGAAGGGAGGCGACATGATCACCACACTTCCCGCACTTTGGCTTCTCCGAAGGGTTAAGGGGTGTCTGTGCAGTGTGACACGGACTCTAGTGGTAGTGTGAGGTAAAGAAGTCTAATTCTTTTTAAAGAAAAAAGAGAAAGATTCTTATTTACATGAGATGCATGCATGCAATGCAACAGTTAAGAATAAAGAAAAAGAAATACAACACCATACAAGAAAACGAAAGTCTGACCCACTTAGTTTGAAAAAATTTCAAAACAGTCCCCAGCAGAGTCGCCACTGTGAATACCCCGTCCCGATGCAACGCGCATTCGGAAGTTTGAAATAAATTAATTATATAAAGTCGGATCGAAATGGGATATTCATTTAGTGACACTCGATTTAAACCATATTAAAATATTAATTTAATTTTGAGAGTCGCCACGCCACTTTGATATAGCCCAAAGCTTTGAAAAAAGGCTAAACATGTAATTGGGTTCGGGGGTCAAGTTACAACAGAAGAAGAAACGCTATCACTCCTATTGCCCGACGGATCGGTCTTTCTAGCATATGGGGTGTTGGTTGTGTGCGGTGTTTACGGGAATAGATAGAAGAAGCGGGATCATGCATAAGGAGGAGGGGAGAGAAAGAATTAATTGATGATCACACCCTAGAACCTTTGAGTTAGGCCCTCGGAAGGTGCACTAATCAACGTTCATCCTTGGGGGATTGTTGATCATGGGATAATTATTACTAAGGTGGAAGGAAAGAAATAGTTCCTAGATCCATTGGGTTCCTTGGGCGAAACCTTAGATCATCCTCGGCTATTGCATATTTAAATATATTAAAACAGTCCTAAATCTAGCATAAAGGAACAATTAAAATATAATAAGCATGCAAATATAATAAGACAATAATAATAGAGAACAAAAAATATTAAAAAGAGTCTTACCAATTGTAGCAAGACTTTGGGGTCGAATCTAGGGCGATTCGAAGAGAGTAAAAAGAACTGTGGGTAAAGCAAGTGTAATCTCGCTTCTCCCGAAGAAATTGTGTGTTGAGAATGGGAGCCGGGCACCCCTATTTATAGTGTTTCGGTAATTGGGCTGGACCGAAATAAAGGGTCGATCGGCCCTAAAAATAAGGTTCGATCGGCACAAAATAAAGGGTCGATCGGCCCTAAAAATAAGGTTCGATCGGCACAAAATAAAGGGTCGATCGGCCCTAAAAATAAGGTCCGATCGGCACTAGGAATTAGGTTCTGGCGGCGTAAAGCTTATCTCCACAGAGAGCCGATCGGCATAAGTAGAGAGAAGGGCCGATCGGCCAATTTAATTCTAAGCTTGGCCCAGATGGCCCAAATGCTTCCTTGTTGGCCGGCCCTCCTTTGCCTTGCTTCATGAACTTGGCCGGCCAATCCTTGTACAAAATGGCCTCATTTGGTATAAATATTATTCGTTTCGTCCCGCTATTTTGCAGTCGTACTTTGACCACTTTAATGACTTCTTTTGCAATTCGCTCTTTAGGATTTTATCTTTCATTTAATCCCAGGAATTTTAATATATCAATTTTGTCCCAAATATTCCATATTTCCCGTTTAGTCCCTGAATTTTCCATAAATTCCAATTTGGTCCAAAAAGCTTCCAAATTCCAATTTAGTCCCAAATTTTCCCGAATTGCGCTTCAGTCCCTGTACTCATTAAAACACTTTTTTCGGACCGGGTACTAACATAAATATTCTAGTTTCCGAGCAACAAAATAACGAACTATTATGAAATGATTTATGAAAGCTTATAAACATTGGGAGCTGGTGCTGCTATAGAATTTATTCATACTTTAACATTATTCTTAAAAAAAGATTGAGATAAACCATATTCATTGAATCACCAGGAGAAGAGGATGGCCAAATTCCAAGGAGAAACACATGCACTGGGTTTTGGAATAGTTCAAGGCTGATGATCCTATATGAAGTTCCAGTTATTCTCTGTGGGTCATCTGCATAATGCCTTGTGCATATTGCATATAATACTATTCATTACTAGGAAATTCAATTAAGTAAACCTCAAAATCATTTAAGGCTCCGTTTTTTTTTTCTTTTAAGTTCAAGCGACAAATCAATCTTACAGCACATATGAGTTCTGAACTTAATATCCTTGGTGTGTGTTTCGATTTGTTATTAACCATTCTACATTTAACAGGCAAGGTTGCTATTATGATTATAACTTCTTTACTCGGCATGTCGTCTCTATATTAGAAGATTTGGTCGTTACATTAGCAAACGGGATTGCAGGCATGTACTTCGAACTGATTTCTGTTGATAGTGACATGTCATATGAAATGAACAGTCTTGGTTTATGTTTGTGTACTCTGTCCACCCGAGCACTTCAGAGATTACGCAATGAGGTACAATTACATAATTCATGTTTCTAGAGAATATTCTATTAGCAAGATGCTTTTATCTTGTTATATTTCCTACAAATTTAAACAAATCTCGTGAATGAGTATGCTATAGCCGGTATTTTGGCATCTCAATCGGGATTTGCTACTATCATCATGCGGTTGTTTCTACCGAATAATAATCCAGTGCCCATGAGTCGGTTAATTTACGTATCATTCAGTTAAAAGAGGACTTTATGGAAACCGATACTGGTCTTCATACTTCGCCTTCTCATATATTTGCATTTGCATGGTTATGGTTATGGTGCTTTACTTGCCACTTAGACTCTAAAGCTTGTGGTCTTAGTTGGCATTTACCACGGTCGTATTATCATGATTCCATCTCAAGTTTTTCTCCTTTACAACAGAGTTATTGCATTTTCTTAAGCAATTTTTGATGCGTAGATGACATTTTTGAGATTGTTTTGGTATGCACATATGACCTGGATTGCATATTAGAAGATACATATCGATATTTCAACTGGTGCACCGATTCGTACTTGACATAGCAACTACGAGTTTTGGTGCCAATGTATCATCGTCTTGTAGCATTGAGTCCTAGTACGCTGATGCATGTCAACTTGGGACCAATCTTGCTCGTCTGTCTTCATGTTTTCATGGTCAACACAGTCGCTCACACTTTCTCGGCAAGGTTTGCTTGTAAGCATTCACTTTCTGCACCTACATTCCTGAATATGATTTAATTTAGTTTTCTTAATTGATTCTTCCCTCCTATTCAAATATTTAGGTAATAGTTTCATCTTTGTCGATTTTTTCATTTGTTTGTGTTGATTTCTCAATTAGGGTTAGAATTTTATTTTATTTTATTTTGATTTTGATTTGAAATTTTGGATTATCAACCCAATTGTTTCTTTAATCAGAGTTAGATTGTTGAAGTCAGTATTATGTTTGTTTTGTTTGGTCTCAAAATTGAATTTTGAAATTTGGGATTCTTCCCTATTGATTTTTCATTTGTTACTGCTTCTAAATCTTTATTTCTTCTTGTAGAAAATGGATAAATACTATAAATGTAACATGGCTGATGATTGGAATGCAGAGAGGTGTATGTTTCGAGGTTACATATTCCAGTCTTATTATGGATGCTCAAGTGAGAAGGCAAGTGATATCCAATGCCAAGGTGAGTATTTGTGTATAATTCTCGGAGTAGCTAAAGTCATATCATGTCATCATTCTAATCTCATGCTCAGTGATTGTCTTTGTATTTGGAGAATGCTCTTAATATTACTACTGTCTTGCATCAGAATTGAATATCTTGTTCAATTTGAATCAATCTTGCTGAAGATCTATGATTTATATATTGTCATATTGAAATCTCAGTTCATTTCTTTTTCACTTTATTCAGGTGCTTGAATTCTAGAATGTGTTTCACTAGTCTCTGGTGGTTCGTCTGATGCTAGCACAGAAGGTCCTGCAAAAGTGTTCTTGGCGGAGCACTTACTTCTCTCGTGCTTTCTTTTTAATTCCCGTTGCCACATCCAATTTTGCAATGTCTAGTCTCGAGGAGCCTCTTCGTCTGATGCTAGCAAAGTAGGCTGATGTATTTTCTTGACAAACCTAGTTTCTAGGAACAAGTGTAAGTTGATTGTTCTTTTTAGATTAACTTGGTAGGATGATACATTTTCTTGATAAACCTAGTAGGTTGATTATTTTTTGAATTTTGTAACGATGATTATGATTCATAATACAGTGTTAAATGCAATAATTTTTTTAATTTTCATGTTATGCTAATCAACCTTTCTTTAATTTTTATTCAATTATTAATTACAAATAGGGCCAGTGAAATGGAAAAAAAAATAAAATTTAAAGTACCTAAGGCGATTGCATTTGCCGTCTCCTTTTTCAAAACCTAAGGTGATTGCATTTGCCGTCTCCTTTTTCAAAACCTAAGGCGATTGCATTTGCCGTCTCCTTTGCTGAGCTAAGGTGATTGCAAATGTAATTAAAATAATTAAATAAATAAAATTAAAAAAAAACTCTTACGCGATGGCAAAAGCAATCGCGAAAAATAATTGACAAAGGCGACGGCTTTTTTCAGTCACCTTATTCTTTTCGCGACAAGGCTTTACGCGATTGCCATTGCGACGGCTTTTCCCGTCGCGTTAGCCTTCCGCGACGGCTTTAAGGGTTTACGCGACGGCTTTTGACCGTCGCGAAAGACCAGTTTTCTTGTAGTGTAAAACACTTGAGACCACTAGGATAGTTTTGGGTGGGCTTGCCATAGCAAGGTGCTTTGATTCTATTCCGTTTGCGAGCAAGATGAGGAAATGGTGGTTCCTATAGGTTTAAAGTGGATGAACTTAATTGTGTTATCAAAATGGTTTTGGACCCAAGGCATAAGATGAGATTAAAATATGCTTAAACATATGATATCTTGAATAAATCTCATAAAAGATCTAAGAGTCATATGTTATATGATTGATGTTTTCTACCTAATTAATTTAATCTTGAGCGGTGCGCCATAGCGTACTTGAGATTAAATTAAAGTTGGATCTTAGCCCATTAAATGCATATTATGTTTATTTGCATTGGAAGGTGTATGATTTAGTGGGAGTATTTGTAAAATACATTATTTGCTCTTAGATGATAAATGTGTTGGTATTGATATGTGTTCATATAATTTGTATATTTTGTTGTAGAAGTAGCATTACATAATGATAATTGCGATTCGTCCTTATGAAGGACAAAGTTCGAAAGGAACGATACAAATAATTCTGATTGGATCAGAAGCCTAAAGAATGGTTCTTAGGTAAATGTGTACGTTCTTGACGAATCCGTTCCTATTGAACCTAGTGCAAATGTTGCATATGGAAAATAAGGAAGCAACATTAGAAACATGCTGATGATTCTGACAATATTGTTTGCCTTGTAATTTCCACCACGTTCAAAGGCTCTTATGAAGAACCTTGAGCACATGATAACTGCTTTTGTTCTAGCACACCGCACAAAGGAAATGTTCCAAGTGCAAGCTAGGCAAAAGATGTATGTTGTGGTAAAGGCTCTTAATTCATGAGGTGAAAGAAGGAGCAATCCGCAAATGTGTTAATGGTTGACAGAAGAAAAGGGTTCATAAAGGAAGAAAAAGAAGGTAAAGCAAAGCTTGCTAAACCTAAGGCAAAAGTTGCAAAGCCGAAGAGGCTAAACCCAAAGTGTCTCAAAAGGATGTAGTTTGCTATCATTACAATAAGATTGTCATTGGAAGCAAAGTTGCAAGGCTTATTAGGAAGGCCTAAAAGGTGAAGAAGGGCAATATGATTGCTACTACTTCAAGTATCTATATGATAGATATTTTTCTTTTCGACTTCTTGTTCTTGGGTATATAATACCGGATTGAATCCCACATTTGTTTAAATGTGCAAGGAACAAAGAATAGAAAAGCTACTCAAAGAAGGTAAACTAAACCTATGCGTAAGAATGGAGCAAGGGTTGCTGCATTAGCCATAGGGACTTATGAAGTCACTTTACCTTGTGAAGTAGTACTTGTTTTAAAAAAGTATGACTACGTTCCGGATTTGAGTAGGAGTATTATTTCCGTTTCTTAAATGGATGATGAAGGATATAATTTTCTTATTTTCAATAAGAAGTTTTATATCTATTTAATGATATACCTTATTGTAATCCATATGTCATTGAATGGTCTTCACACTACTAGAATAAATTATATTAAGAACGGACAAAATCGTTTCTAAATGTACAAAGTTGTTCCTATTTTTCTATTTGGGGATCAACATTTTGGTTGCCAATTTTTGGTTGCTAAAATTGACCAAGACTGTTCGTCCCCATTTTGGAACCACCTGTTGGTTGCCATAGGAGTAAGTCGTCCCCATTTAAGGATCAACAAATGGTCACCAATTTTAAATTTGGCACAAACAGTTCATCCCTATTTTTTTCGTCCCTAAAATGTTCGTCCCCAACTGTTGGTTTCCATTTTTAAATTTAGGGACCATCTCTTGATTTCCAAATACAGAAAAAAAATCAGTAAATATAATTATTTTTAAAACATTTATATTTACTGATTATATATATATATATATAAAATAATGAGAAATATCAAAATAAAATTAATCGAACAATAAACTAAGCTTTTATAAAAACAAACAAAATACCTTTATTAATTCAAAATAACATCATCCAAAACAAATGAGCATATTAATTACAAAATAAATTTAAAATTGCTTGCTTCTAAATATCTAACTACCAGCAGTAGAACCTCCTTCTTCTCTAGTACCACAAACATCTCCGCCAACTCCTCAATTACCACTAACATCTCCAACAAAATTAAAGTTAGAATCCAATAACATATCAAGTATAGGGCCAGTACCAATACCGATACATGTACCAACACCACACTGATTGGAGCTCGAACTATGACTAATGTGTTGCTGAAATGACTGTTGTTGTGGCTGTAATTGTTGTTGTTGTTGTTGAGAAATGAACATACCACCGGGAGGGATACAACTCATGAATCCAGGGGAGCTCCAATTTGGATTGAACCTTTGTTGATTTTGATAGGGACCGCCACCACCGCCCATCATTTGTTGAATGTGCTAGATAATCAATTATATCTACAAATAAGTTAAAAATATAGAGCAAGGAACCCTACTTGAGATGCATTGAGCTCTGGAAGACCAGGAGCACCAAAACTACGAGGTAGTGCATTACGAACCATCTGAACTTCAACTTTATGGCCTAGTAAGTGATGGTATATATACCTGCATTCATTCAGCAAATGAACATATTAAAACACCAATCAGAAGCAAATTCATCAAATGATATCCAAAACAACATATCAAAAGGATGTGCATTTCTATCCAAGCAAACTTGCACGAGCACATGCTAATCACAATACACCTTTCCTGGATAAGTTGAATAAAACAAATTAAGTTTCTATTATTAATGACTAAAAAAACTAAAAGCAGTTGAATTAGTTGACTATATTTCCTCAAAAGCTTATAACATATCAAAAAGATGTGCATTTCTATCCAAGCAAACTGTTCAATTTTGATGACAATGTTTATATTATTGAAGCATTAGTATAATGCATGTGCTGAAGCACACACCCATGCACAATCAAACAGAAGCTACAGCATACAAACAGATATCCACGGAAATGAACCTATACCGTACTATAGTAAGAAAATGAGAGATCAAATTTAGTTTGACTGGTGAGTCATGAAGGCAATGAAAACCATGCGTCAAAATTTTTTTCACTGGCAGATAAAGGCACAACATATGTCACCACTAGCCAGTATTGTAAATGCCCAGCGAATGTCAAACTGAAATACTGTAACAATTAAACACTTTTGCTTAAAACACCATTAATTTCTTGAAGAGACAAGTAAACAAGGGTAACAATATTTAGAAAACAGAATCTCCTAATGAATCCGACATCATTGTTAAGATAGATAGAACAGCTAACCATAGATTCTTCTTCCCCTTCACCGAATCGCAGAGCAAGATCACACAAGGCTTGTGTAGTTGACTCTACTGTCATGGGCTCACCATATGAGAATCTATGATTCTAAGAACAGAAAAGGACACAAGTTACTGATTGATGCAAAGGAAAGATTAATTAATAAAAAATGGATAACATTTTTATCTGAGTTTCAACTCGTGCGTGTTCAACAAGTGTACGAGCATCAACAATTAATCCACTCATTGCACATCCTATATGCTCATCAATTTCCATAATCTTCTCCACACTGCTAGAGTTATTATGAGTTTGGATACTTCTTATAGGTCAGTTTCAGTAAAACTAGAATGTAAAATTCCAACTTAAAACTCACAAAATTGATCAGCTAGACAAGGCACTTAAAATTTCAAGACAAATTGTAGAAAAGAAAGCAGACAAACCAGAAGAGGGGATGTGATACGCTTCTCAACAGCAAGTACAACCCCTTCCTTAGTCTTCAACCCAATCACAGTCGAACCCAACTGCAAATCATAATCAAAAGCCATATGAAAACATAAATAACTAGAATTAGAAATCAATCGACTTGACAAAGACAGAACAAACAAATGTGCCAAGTGATAAGCATCAAAATTGTTACCTTTATTGCCTCAATGGCATATTCAACCTGAAACAATCGACCTTCAGGGGAGAAGGTGTTGACACCTCTATCATACTCAGTCCTAAATAACCATTGACAACCATCAAATCATCTATGTAAAAGAAAATCCTAATTCGGAAAGAAGAAAGGGCCAGAACCCTATAGGATAGTCACTTTTGGCTCTTTCTATTCTAGCCATTTTGAGTCAAAAGGGATTGGATCAAGCCAAGTAAGTTCAAGCTCGATTCAACTACTTCACAGTTCGAGCTATAAATGATCTGATAGCAACTATTAGTTGAGCCATGTTCAAAAATACTACTCTCTCCGTCCCAAAAATGAATGTCTGAATTTTTTCAAGATAAATAATCCACGCATATTTCGTGGTTATGCCTAGCTTATCAAGCAAAGTCAAGAATGAATCATTAACACATGGTCAAGCTCAACTTTAACACACCAGGAATTGACCTGCAATCAAGCTTTTAACAAGTTAACGTGAGAGCAGTTCATTGAACAGGCTTAGCAAAAGCAGACAGACGTTTATAAAAGAAATATACCCAAACAAAGTAGCAAAGAAGATCTTGCAGAGTACGGTCCATGACAATTGAGCAGAAGTATTCCTGTGGAAGAGGGAAACATTAAATACTAAGAATAAGCAAATCAAGTAAGAGTTTAAACAAATATATATTGGTGTCACCTTTCGAAGAAGAAAGTAAATGGAGCTAAAGAAAGAGTGGCAAATGTTTGCCACTCTTTCTTTAGCCCTAGATGGCTCTTTTATGATCTAAAAAAAAGCAAACAGCAACTCAATAAGGAAATTTTTGAACTATTCTCATGCTTATTGTTAAAACCAACTAGCAGTTTCAACTTTTACTTACTGACAAACAAACTGAAAAATAATGGATTCCATTCCACTGAAGTTGCTATTGACAAATAACTAGGTGATAAAAGAAGCCAATACAGAGTTGTTGTTGGGGTTTTTTTTTTTTTAAAGCAAACGCCAACACAGAGTTAAAATTTACATCTACAGTTATCCATACCTAGCCTTCAATATTAATCACTACATCACAATGATGTGTGTGTCAATTGTACTACCTCCGTCTCATAAAGATAGTCCCACTTTTTAGATAAAATGGTGAGGCTCTTTGGGTTTATATTAAATCCTCGTATCAAAGGTGATGAAAGTATAATTTCATCAGAGACAATAGTGTCCGAGGAAGATGAAGAATCTGTTGAAGCTAAAAGTTCCTCACTCACCTTAGAGCCTAAGACGTACAGTTACCAGTTTTTTTTTGGCCAGTTTTGTCTTAAGAAACTTGGGACTTCACAGGCATTGGGAAGTCATCAGAGTGCCCATAAAAAGGAAAGATTAAGGAAGAAAAGAATACAAATTCAAGCTAGGAAAGCTAATTTCAATCTTTATCTTCACTCTCTTCTCAAACATAATGGTTTCTAGATCTTCTCCCATTCACTGGTTCCTGAGTTCATGCTTAGCAACTCCCAGATTAGTTTTGTCCCCACTGATTGCTATCAAAACTTCTATGCTTCGAAGCAAAGTTATTATGCCTCCTAACCTTATTATCCTCTGTAGTTAAATTGCACTGTGCATGGACCAAAGTTATTATGCCTCTTTTCCATGTTATCATCTTAGTTTGACTTTCTTGGTATAAAGCATTATTTTTTAAAAGAATAAATTGTTTTTATAAATTCGAATTATGAGTGATTAAGCAAAATGGATTTGTTTTCCTTGGTTGAAAGAGAGGCCAAGCTTATTTCACTCTTGTATGCCCTTTTACAAGGAAGCCATACATAACATAGTATGTGTGTGTGACTGTGTGTAATTTCTTCTGGAGCAACTCAGTGCCATCGACAAAAAGCTTGAAGAAAAGCTAGCTCAGTTGGATCACACTTTTGGGAAGAAGGGGAAGGCGCTGGAGGAGGAAATCAGAGATCTTGCAGAAGAGAGGAATTCATTGACTGAGAAGAAAAGAAGGCCTCTTTACAGGAAAGTAAGTATATTCAATCCTTGCAAGGCCACATCGGCAAAAGCCTCAGCTCCAATATTAGTAAATCAAATAATTAAACGATGAGGAATACATCAATGATAACAAGACAACAAGGAAAATCCTAGATTACTGAGACTGGAGGTAATAAATTAAAATAAGAAGAAAGTATATTATATAAAACGGAAGAATATGATCACGCGACTCATTTGAAAGCTTGCGGGTCACAAACCAATTAGGTGAAATACACTTAAGAGGATGTCGAATTCGTAGTGCCAATGGTGTTAAGCTTAGTAAGAACTACAGTCCACATAAAAGCTCTGATCTTGAAACAAGTTTTTGATTTCCAAATAAGAGAAGCAAAGGAAAAGGGAGAAGGATTGGGACCACGAACAGGAACTTCAGAAACGAACTTAAATAATAATAACCTCACCCCTCCAAAACCCAAACTGTAGAATCTTGCCTGTGAGACAACCGAATATGCAATAAAACCCAAAACTAATTCCAATCCAATTCCATTGTCTTCTTGTATACTCCCTCCGTCCCAACAACCTCTTTGAAGTAGAAATATTTCCATAACCACCAAAAAAATATACAAAACTATAACTAGTCAATAGTGCACAAACCCATAAATAACAATGAACCCAAAGGAATTTGTCAATACTCAATATCTAAATGAAAGAAAAAACAAAACAAAATTCCTAATTTTTCAAAAAATTGAGTAAACTAAAAGAGAGATGCATAGGCAAGATTTGAGGTAATGAAAGTATGAATACCCAATCTTAAATTAACACACATAAACATAAGACCAATTGAATAGTCATTGGAAAAAAATCAAATAGAAGAGGTTGAACAGAGAAAATCGTCAAAGGAACAATTACCAGGTTAAGAGGATCACCAATTTCGTGTTGTTTCAAGTGATTGATGATGATGCCTCCGGCCTGCACACAAATAACATTAAGATAAGTTACTAGAAAATCATATTGCCGTAAGAAATATTTCAATAATATGTCTTAGGTTTTACAAGTATGTGATTTGAGATGATAGGGGGATTAATATACCTGATTTTGTGATTGTGCTAGCTGTTGCAGCGATTGATGAATGGAAATCGCCAAGGAACCCTATACGCAGAGAAGATTACTGCAAAATTGGATTGTTATTGCCCAGGGTTTTGAGAATTCTCCGAAATATTGGATTGTTATTGTGCCATGTTTTTGAGAATTCAACACAAATTGGATTGTTATTGCGCGGTATTGGGAAGCTACGGGGAGGGAAGTAATTTTTGGGGAAAATTCAACGCAAATTGGATTGTTATGGCGCGGTTTTGGGAAGCTATCGGGAGGGAAGATGTTATTTGGGGAAAATATGTGGAGGGAACAGGGAAGTAAAAAACAAATTGGATGGAATTTATAAAAATAATTAAAAGAAAACTTATTTTTAAAAGGAAAAGGAAATTTGTTTTTTAAAAAGGACATCAAAATTTAAAAAAAAAAACTTATTTTTAAAAGGAAAAGTTATTCATGTCATTTAGTTTATTATGTCATCTTTTGGTTAGACTCTATTTCCTTCGTCCCATAATAATTAATAACTGATAATAGCATTTATTTTTTTAATTTTTTTTAATTTTTTTTTGAATAACTAAAGCTATTTAAAATGTTATTTAGCAGGGAAATTTTTTACAAAAAAAGTTATATAAAAAAAGTTAATATTTTTTAAAGAAATGAGAGTGTATAATAGAAAAAAAGAGGGACGGACAATAGCATTTACTTTTTTAATTTTTTTTGAATAAATAAAACTATTTGAGATGTTATTTAGTAGGAAATTTTTTTACAAAAAGTTATATAAAAAAAGTTAATAATTTTTAAAGAAATTAAAGTATATAATAGAAAAAAAGAGGGACGGACAATAGCATTTACTTTTTTAATTTTTATTTTTTGAATAAATAAAACTATTTGAGATGTTATTTAGTAGGGAATTTTTTACAAAAAGTTATATAAAAAAAGTTAATAATTTTTAAAGAAATGAAAGTATATAATAGAAAAAAAGAGGGACGGACAATAGCATTTACTTTTTTAATTTTTTAATTTTTTTTTAATAAATAAAACTATTTGAGATGTTAGTGGTTGATCTCTATTTTGTTGTTGGTCTTCATTTTGATAGCAAATAATATTGTGCATCATGGAGACATTCTGGCAGTCCCTAATTTTAATATGTTTGTCCCTATTTAGCTACCAACCTTGGCCATTCCCATTTGCCCCAAGTTGTCGGTCCCTACTTCAATTTATTCTAGTAAATTGGTCTCTATTTTGTTGTTGGTCTTCATTTTGATAGCAAATATAATTGTGCATAATGGGGACATTCTGGCGGTTCCTAATTTTTATATGTTTGTCCCTATTTAGCTACCAGCCTTGGTCATTCCCATTTGCCCCAAGTTGTCAGTCCCTACTTTAATTTATTCTAGTAGTGTCATATCCTTAATGATGAGAAACAAAATAATATTGAAGATATCTATAATATAAATGGGAAATCTAAACCGAATAATATGAACAACGCGTTCATATGGTATTGCCGGATTGGTTAGATAAATGAGAAACATATATCTAAACTCCATTAACATAGACTTTTAGACTCATATGACTCTGAGTCATTTGAGGAATATGGATCTTGTTTATTGAAATTATTGACCAAACCACCCTACACTAAGAGTAGTGGGAGGGCTAGTGACTTATTGGTCATTATACATGAGATGTATGTAGACCATTAAGCAGCATTGCTAGGGGAGAATTTTGGTGTTTCATCACATTGCACTAAAGACTTATCTAGATATGACTATGTCTATCTGATGAAGTCCAAAGGTGAATCGTTTGAGATGTTTCGAACATTTCAAGATGAAGTACAAAATAACTTGGCAAAACTATTAAGTACTTCGATTAGATCGAGGTGGTGAATATTTGAGCCAAGAGTTTGACAATCATCTCAAAACTGTGAAATCGTTTCAGAGTTGACTCCACCCGAAATACCACATTGTATGGTGTATCTGAAAGGAGGAATTGAACCTTGTAGGACATGGTTCGTTCGATGATGTGTCAATTAGACTTTCCTATTTTCTATTTCCTTTTGAGGATATGCATTAGAAATAATGTGGTTACATTGAATTGAGTCCCTACTAAATCGGCTCCTAAGGCCCCACATGAGATGTGGCATGGAAGAAAACTTAGTTTGTCTTTCATGAAGATTTGAGATTGCGAATCTTATGCAAAGAGCCTTGTCTCTTATAAGTTAGCACCAAATCTGACTAAGTTATTTTCGGATATTGATTTTACAACCACAAAGAGAACAAAATGTTTGTTGCTCTATTTGATTCGTTTCTTGAGAAATTGTTTCTCAATAAAGAATCTAGTGGGAGTAAAATTAATCTTGAAGAAGTTCAAGAACTCGAAAATAATATGGAACCAAGAGTAGAGACGGAACCAAGTTCATAAAGGAGTTGTGGAACCGGTTCAAGATGCACAAGTCCATCGTAGATCAGATAGGTTACGATCCGAACTCAAGAAATATTGATTTCTCGTTCTGAAAAGTAATAAGGTGGAAGTCATTGAGAATGACGATCCTACTTCCTATCTTGAGGCGATGTCCACTCCTAATTTGGATAAGTGGTTAGGAACCATGGAATCCAAATTACAATCCATGTTTGATGATTAAGTTTGGAACTTGATTGGGCTACCTGAAGGTTTAAAAACTAAAGGGTGCAAGTAGGTCTTCAAGACCGACATGGATGGGAAGATGTATACTTTCATGACTAAGGATTGTAACAAAGGGATTTAGGCAAATTCATAGTATTGACTATGATGAAACCTTTTTTTCCAATTACAATGCCAAAGTCCATTAGAATTTCAATTGCCATTATAGCATATTGTGACTATGTGATATGACAAATGGACGTCAAACGGCTTTCTTTAAATGGAAAGATTATTAAGGATGTGTATAGCACACAACCCGAAGTTTTGTCGATCCGAGAAATTCTAATAAAGTATGCATGTTGCAAAGATCCAAGAGATGGGTTGAAGCAAGCTTCAAGGAATTGGAATCTTCATTTTGATGAGTCAGTCAAAAGTTAGACTTCATCAAGTACGAAGATGAACCTTGTGTATGCATGAAATTCAGTGGGAGCGTAGTATCATTTCTATTGTTTTATTACAATGATATCTTGCTCATTGGAAAAACAAGTTCCGACACAGACTGTCAAATTCTTGATCAAGTAAAGGTTTCTCAATGAAAGAAATGGGTGAAGACGCTTACATCCTTGGCATCAAGATCTATAGAGATGGATCTAGAAGGATAAATTGGTTTGAGTCAAAGTGTTCACGTTGACAAGGTTCTTAGAAGAGTCTAAGAAAAGTGGCTTGTCAATAGGTCATGGTATTTTCTCTTAGCAATACTCATTGTCCTATGACAACTAATGAGCAAAAGGGAATGAATGAAGTTCCATATGCTCCGGCATTTGGATCTGTCATGTATGCCACGATTTGTACTAGACCCGACGTCTCATATGCTCTAAGCATGATGAGTCGATACCAATCTGATCCTGTGATGAGAACCATTGGATGGCAGTCAAGATGATCCTTAAGTACTTAAGAAGAACTAAGGATATGTTCTTGGGATTTGAAAGATTGGAAGTTAATCTTGTTGTAAGGGTTACATAGATTCTAGCTTCCAAACTAACAAAGTTATTTTAAAATCGCAACTAGGATTTGTGTTTATGCTTATTAGAGGTGCAGTTTTGATTGGAAGAGTTCCAAGCAGAAATTGTAGCCGATTCTACTACTAAGGCTGAATTTTAGCAACATAAGATGTGGCTAAAAGAGGCAGTTTGGATTAAAAGTTCATTAGTGTTTTGGAAATGTTCCAAGTATCACTAATCGGTGAAACTTTTGTTATGACAATAGTGGTGCCACTTGTGCAAACAATGGAACCAAGGTCACAACAGCGATCCAAACACTCACTTAGACGTTCTTCGAGGAATTCATAAAGAATGAGAAGATGTTAAGATATACAAAGTATCAACCGATGATGACATAAGAGATTCACTAACAAAGACCCTCGCACAGGCAGAAGCATGATGGTCATGTTAGATCCATGAGTATTCGATACATAAGTGGAGCCTAGTGCAAGTGGGAGACTGTTGATGTAATGCCCTAGGCTTTAGTTATGTTTAACTGAGAATCGTTATGTATCATCTTTATCGTTTAAGTTTATTATTTGATTATTATATAGTTTGCATATTTATTATAATGATCTCCGTCCCTGATTATTAAGAGAATAATTAGTATAATTGTCAATGGATAATCATATGATGATTATATGCATAGAGATGCACATTGAAATTATTGGTACTTGTTAGAGAACAAGTGACTGGACTTGACCCATATGAGATTTATGTCATGGTCAAATGTCATAATTAAATCTCATATGGTCACTTCATTTAGTCCCTAGACCTGAGATTATCATAACCTTACATACGATGAAAGTCATGTTTGATTTTAGTCAAACGATATCTTAACACGATATTTATAAAGGCTATCTTTGGCATGATCGGATTCATGATGGGAAGGATGATAAGTCAAGATGAAATTTGTCCCCCGAAAGAGAGATGTTTTGCTTCGGCCCCTCGATGAGTGACAATGATGAAAGCGTGTGGCCACACCCCAATATGATTGGACTATCATTATACTCAAGATCGAGAAAGCATTGAACAAATACAAGTTGACGTGGACCATGAATTGTGTTCAATATAACATCGTGAGACAAAGGAAGAAATGAAAGTTACCATTGGAAACGTGAACTATTACGTTATATTAATTGGGTAGACATAATGGCTTGCTAGAGTCCGCTTATGTCTTATGAGGGTCGAGTTGATCGGACTCATTGCCAACATAATATAATCCTATTGGGTCACACACAACTAGAATGAATTGGTTAAACCAAGGAAGAAAATGATTGATAGTTCCTGAACTGGCTTAATATAGCGCGCGACAGAACTTGCCATATGGAGTCCTGAGTCGTGCGATGGACCTTGCCATATGGCGTTCTGGGTCGTGCGACATACTAAGGCCAGAGGCGTTTGACAGACACTTTCCTAATATGATTAGGAAACTAATACCTATACTAATGTAGTATAAATATTAGAGTCTGTAAACCCTAATCAATCTAGCCGAAATTTTCCAAGGGAAAAATTACACTAAAAGGTTTCTCAAATTTCTTCCAAGGGTTTAAGGATCTAGCAATCCTCAAGAACCGTTCTTGGTTCATTCTTACGTGTGGATACAACAATAGAGGGTCTTCGCTCGGTTGACGATCAAGGCCTAGAGTTCCAATCCAAAGATTGAAAGGTTTTTTGAAGATCGAAGATTGTGATTCAAAATCACGCCAATAAATTGTTCGATAGCTCAAGACCGGAAAGCAATTAAGGTTGGTAAATTCTATCTCATAGGAATTCAATTTAATCGTATAGAACGGATCTTAGGGCTTTGGGTTTTGTGTTAATTTGATGCTTTATTCCGCTGCGCATGAACCCAGAAAACCCAACATATCAAAACTCATTTTTTATACAGAATACGAACTTTTACAATAACAATAAATTCTGTATTTATGAAATCAAAAGAACGATTTAGCAAATGAATAACAAAATATTAGCAAATAACGGTAAATGAGGGAGTCAAAACAAATACTAACGCGAGGTCAGCTTTTACGTATCAAAGAAATGTACATCGCCAAGAAATATGCGGAAGCCTAAATAATGAAATGGAGCGGAAATCAATTAACTTAAAGATGTATAATCCCTTACCTCAATTTCTTGCACTATCCTTGCAACGAGTCCTCGCACGAATCTACAACCATACAAAAAGGTTCTCTTTTAACTCCTCTAAATGTTAACCCTAAACCCTTTCGATTTACCAAAATATCCCTAGGGTTTCTATAATCAATTCCCATTAATATCTCTAATTCACAATCACACACACTATTTACACCTTTTCCAGCACACACTAACAAACACTAACACACACACACGCACGCACTAACCCTAACCCACACACACACGGCTGCTGCCACACACACACACACGCAGAACACACAAACACTACAGAAAAACATGCACACACACTGCACACACCATACACACACACCAACCGTCACTCACACACACACACACACAGAGAGTTGGACACACACACTGCTGCAATAAAGCAGCACACACACACGCAGACTCTCTGCAACACACACTACACACATGCAACAGACACACACGCACACATCAGTAACACACACACGCACAGTATACTCACACACACAACACATACATAAGAAACACTCACACCACACACCAAAACACACACTGCAGAATACACGCCTGCCGCACACACAACACACACATACGACCCACATACACACGGCACACCTACCAAAAACACACCAAACTCTCTTCTTTTCATAACCCTAGCATGCATAATACCTTTAATAACCATGTCCAAACCCTAATCTTAATTATCAAGCTTTTAGGGTTTCTTAAATAAAAACCAAAACAATGAACAATTCGATCTTACCTTGGTTTTGATCCCCGAACACCAACGAATCAAAGCTTTTTCCTCTTCTTCTTCTCCCTTGGCTGCCGCCTCCCTCTCTCCTTCTCTCTCTCTTGCTGCCTCTCTCTCTCTCTCTACTCGGCTGCCCCTCTCTCTCTCTCTCTCTAGGGTTAGAAAACAATGAGGCTCTAGGGTTTAGAAAAGGGTATTTATAAATGGGTTTCCTACACCTAAGCCCAATACCAAAGCCCAACTCATCTAAATAAATGAAACCCACATAATATAATCCTAGGACTTTAATATAATATTAGGCCCTCTAAAAGCCTAAGTGAAAACTTAACAATTTACCAAATAATCCTCGTAAATTTTTGGGTTATTACATTCTTACCCCCTTAAAAGAAGTTTAATCCTCATAACTTAACGTACCTGCCATTGTCCACTTTGCATCCTCATCACCTCTAACTTTCATAGCAATCTACACTAAATACTCCAAGAATGACAATGAGGTCAAACCTAAGGCTCAAATCAAACTTATCCTCACACATCCTAAACTCCCAAAGAACTAAAGCCAAAGCTTTGATACCAACTATAACGACCCCGAATTTCCACAACAATAATAAAACTTAATTGATAATAAAATAACCTCCAACGGCTACTAAAACCGTAATTCAAACACTAACCACAATTTGAAATAACTTAAATGCCGATAACGGTAACAATTTCAACGGCTAGTACAATCCACTAGCTCAACAAAATCCTTAAGTCTTACAAACTCTCAAATAACTGCAATAACTAGCTAAAGAGTCTAAAGTGAAATAAACTAAAACGATCCTTGAACTCTTATGAAGTGCTCCCGAACCGTTTCACATTCTTCGTATTCGAACAATGCCCAGTAAGTTCATATACAACCCTTGCAGTTACTAAGGAGGAGTTGACCTAAAGGAATATCAAACGATACAAATTTCAAATAACAATCGAAGACATAACAAAGCACAATTTCGAATATAGTTATTTACCAAATTCTCAAACCAAATGTCTTTCAAAATCTCAACGATTTCACAAACTGAGTTGACAAATATTTTGGAGTTTCAAATGATGATTAAATCGATTCAAAATGACTCGAATGGTTTACCTATTTAAAACCGTCCCATACCAGTTTTAACTAACTAAACCACTCACAGATTATAAGAAAATTCAAAGGACTGATAAGCTGAACAAAGTTGACTCAAATGATCTAGTTATCTACAACCGTCCCATATCAGCTGTAGATAATCAAATCATTCACAGACATCATGATCACATAAGTGGTCCACTGACCTTATCAAACAAAATCCCATAAAGGGAACAAAATGACTCCGCAGAGTCCTAAACAGTGTATCCGGAACACCCCACCACTAATTTAAAGTGGTGAACTAAGTTTGCCCGAAGGCCAAATATCAAATATACTCCGTCGAAGCAGGTTGTCTAATTTAGCGATCATTGATGGAACAAAAATCATATCATATCAAAACTCATTTTTTATACAGAATACGAACTTTCACAATAAAATAAATTATGTATTTATGAAATCAAAAGAACGATCTAGCAAACGAATAACAAAATAATAGCAAATAACGGTAAACGAGGGAGTCAAAACAAATACTTACGCGAGGTCAGCTTTTACGTATCAATGAAACGTAGATCGCCAAGAAATATGCGGAAGCCTAAATAATGAAATGGAGCGGAAATCAATTAACTTAAAGATGTATAATCCCTTACCTCAATTTCTTGCACTATCCTTGCAACGAGTCCTCGCACGAATCTACAACCATACAAAAAGGTTCTCTTTTAACTCCTCTAAAGGTTAACCCTAAACCCTTTCGATTTACCAAAATATCCCTAGGGTTTCTATAATCAATTCCCATTAATATCTCTAATTCACAATCACCCACACTATTTACACCTTTTCCAGCACACACTAACAAACACTAACACACACACACGCACGCACTAACCCTAACCCACACACACACGGCTGCTGCCACACACACACTGCACACACCATACACACACACCAACCGTCACTCACACACACACACACAGAGTTGGACACACACACTGCTGCAATAAAGCAGCACACACACACGCAGACTCTCTGCAACACACACTACACACATACAACAGAC
Source organism: Adenophora triphylla var. japonica (assembly GCA_022495995.1). Lineage (NCBI taxonomy): Eukaryota > Viridiplantae > Streptophyta > Magnoliopsida > Asterales > Campanulaceae > Adenophora > Adenophora triphylla. The sequence continues at coordinate 198,356 of JAFEMH010001801.1, read as the reverse complement.
ACACGCACACATCAGTAACACACACACGCACAGTATACTCACACACACAACACATACATAAGAAACACTCACACCACACACCAAAACACACACTGCAGAATACACGCCTGCCGCACACACAACACACACATACGACCCACATACACACGGCATACCTACCAAAAACACACCAAACTCTCTTCTTTTCATAACCCTAGCATGCATAATACCTTTAATAACCATGTCCAAACCCTAATCTTAATTATCAAGATTTTAGGGTTTCTTAAATAAAAACCAAAACAACGAACGATTCGATCTTACCTTGGTTTTGATCCCCGAACACCAACGAATCAAAGCTTTTTCCTCTTCTTCTTCTCCCTTGGCTGCCGCCTCCCTCTCTCCTTCTCTCTCTCTTGCTGCCTCTCCCTCTCTCTCTCTCTCTCTCTCTCTCTCTCTCTCTCTCTCTCTCTCTACTCGGCTGCCCCTCTCTCTCTCTCTCTAGGGTTAGAAAACAATGAGGCTCTAGGGTTTAGAAAAGGGTATTTATAAATGGGTTTCCTACACCTAAGCCCAATACCAAAGCCCAACTCATCTAAATAAATGAAACCCACATAATATAATCCTAGGACTTTAATATAATATTAGGCCCTCTAAAAGCCTAAGTGAAAACTTAACAATTTACCAAATAATCCTCGTAAATTTTTACGTTATTACATTCTTACCCCCTTAAAAGAAGTTTAATCCTCATAACTTAACGTACCTGCCACTGTCTACTTTGCATCCTCATCACCTCTAACTTTCATAGCAATCTACACTAAATACTCCAAGAATGACAATGAGGTCAAACCTAAGGCTCAAATCAAACTTATCCTCACACATCCTAAACTCTCAAAGAACTAAAGCCAAAGCTTTGATACCAACTATAACAACCCCGAATTTCCACAACAATAATAAAACTTAATTGATAATAAAATAACCTCCAACGGCTACTAAAACCGTAATTCAAACACTAACCACAATTTGAAATAACTTAAATGCCGATAACGGTAACAATTTCAACGGCTAGTACAATCCACTAGCTCAACAAAATCCTTAAGTCTTACAAACTCTCAAATAACTGCAATAACTAGCTAAAGAGTCTAAAGTGAAATAAACTAAAACGATCCTTGAACTCTTAAGTCTTACAAACTCTCAAATAACTGCAATAACTAGCTAAAGAGGTCAGCTTTTACGTATCAAAGAAACGTACATCGCCAAGAAATATGCGAAAGCCTAAATAATGAAATGGAGCGGAAATCAATTAACTTAAAGATGTATAATTCCTTACCTCAATTTCTTGCACTATCCTTGCAACGAGTCCTCGCACGAATCTACAACCATACAAAAAGGTTCTCTTTTAACTCCTCTAAAGGTTAACCCTAAACCCTTTCGATTTACCAAAATATCCCTAGGGTTTTTATAATCAATTCCCATTATTATCTCTAATTCACAATCACACACACTATTTACACCTTTTCCAGCACACACTAACACACACACGCACTAACCCTAACCCAAACACACATACAACTGCTGCCACACACACACACACACACGTAGAACACACACACACACTACAGAAACACACGCACACACACTGCACACACCATACACACACCAGCCGTCACTCACACACACACACACACACACACACAGCTCGACACACACACTGCTGCCATAAAGCAGCACACACACACACGCAGTCTCATTAACACACACTACCCACATGCAACATACACACACACACACATCAGTAACACACACACGCACAGTACACTCACACACACAACACATACATAAGAAACACTCACAGCATACACCAAAACACACACTGCAGAACACACGCCTGCCGCACACACAACACACACACGCGACCCAAATACACACACGACACACCTACAAAAAACACACCAAACTCTCATCTTTTCATGCATAATACCTTTAATAACCATGTCCGAACCCTAATCTTAATTATCAAGCTTTTAGGGTTTCTTAAATAAAAACCAAAACAACGAAGGATTCGATCTTACCTTGGTTTTGATCCCCGAACACCAACGAATCAAAGCTTTTTCCTCTTCTTCTTCTCCCTTGGCTGCCGCCTCCCTCTCTCCTTCTCTCTCTCTTGCCGTCTCTCCCTCTCTCTCTACTCGACTGCCCCTCTCTCTCTCTCTCTCTCTCTCTCTCTAGGGTTAGAAAACAATGAGGCTCTAGGGTTTAGAAAATGGTATTTATAAATGGGTTTCCTACACCTAAGCCCAATATCAAAGCCCAACTCATTTTAATAAATGAAACCCACATAATATATTTCTAGGACTTCAATATAATATTAGGCCCTTTAAAAGCCTAAGTGAAAACTTAACATTTTATCAAATAATCCTCGTAAATTTTTGGGTTATTACATTCTTACCCCCTTAAAGATGTATAATACCTTACCTCAATTTCTTGCACTATCCTTGCAACGAGTTCCTGCACGAATCTACAACCATACAAAAATGTTCTCTTTTAACTCCTCTAAAGGTTAACCCTAAACCCTTTCGATTTACCAAAATATCCCTAGGGTTTCTATAATCAATTCCCATTAATATCTCTAATTCACAATCACACACGATATTTACACCTTTTCCCAGCACACACTAACATACACACGCACTAACCCTAACCCACACACACACACGGCTGCTGCCACACACACACACATGTAGAACACACACACTACAGAAACACACGCACACACACTACACACGCCATACACATACACACACCAGCCATCACTCTCTCACACACACAAACACAGCTGGACACACACACTGCACATACACTGCTGCCATAAAGCAGCACACACACACGCAGACTCTCAGCAACACACACTACACACATGCAACAGACACACACGAACACATCAGTAACACACACACACACACGCACAGTACACTCACACACACAACACATACGTAAGAAACACTCACAGCACACACCAAAACACACACTGCAGAACACACGCCTGCCGCACACACAACACACACACACGACCCACATACACACACGACACACCTACCAAAAACACACCAAACTCTCATCTTTTCATAACCCTAGCATGCATAATACCTTTAATAACCATGTCTAAACCCTAATCTTAATTATCAAGCTTTTAGGGTTTCTTAAATAAAAACCAAAACAACGAAGGATTCGATCTTACCTTGGTTTTGATCCCCGAACACCAACGAATCAAAGTTTTTACCTCTTCTTCTTCTCCCTTGGTTGCCGCCTCCCTCTCTCCTTCTCTCTCTCTTGCCGCCTCTTCCTCTCTCTCTCTCTCTCTACTCGGCTGCCCCTCTCTCTCTCTCTCTCTCTCTCTCTCTCTCTCTCTCTACTCGGCTGCCCCTCTCTCTCTCTCTAGGGTTAGAAAACAATGAGGCTCTAGGGTTTAGAAAAGGGTATTTATAAATGGGTTTCCTACATCTAAGCCCAATATCAAAGCCCAACTCATCTAAATAAATAAAACTCACATAATATAATCCTAGGACTTCAATATAATATTAGGCCCTGTAAAAGCCTAAGTGAAAACTTAACAATTTATCAAATAATCCTCGTAAATTTTTGGGTTATTACAGATTTGCTGCTATTTTTTCTTAACAAACAGTTTGTCACCCTTTGTGTAGGGCTGTTACACGAACCGAGCCGGCTCGAGCTCGGCTCGGGCTCGGCTCGAAAAAAGCTCGAGTTCGAGTGGGCTCGAGGTGAACTCGAGCTCGAACAGATTCTTAAGCTCGTCATTTTTTTTAGCCAGCTCGTGTTCGGCTCGTATGTTCGACGAGCTCTGTTCGAGATCGACTCGTTTGAGCTCGACTCGGGCTCGGCTCGTTAAAAGCTCGAATATATTTTAGTATATATATTATATATAAGTCGAAGTTCGAGCTCGGCTCGTTAAAAGCTCGTTTGATTTCAGATTTTTTTTCAAAAAATAAGTCGAAGCTCGAGCTCGGCTCGTTAAAAGCTCGTTTGATTTCATATTTTTTTCAAAAAATAAGTTGAAGCTCGAGCTCGGCTCATTAAAGCTCGCAAGCCAGCTCGCGAAAAGCTCGAAACTTGATTCGAGCCGAGCTCGAACATGCATTTTGAGCTCGAGCTCGATATTTTTTATTCGAGCTCGAGCTCGAAACTTCAAAGCTCGGCTCGGCTCGGCTTGGCTCGATTCGTTTACGGCCCTAGCTTTGTGGCCCTAACAAGTTCATCCATTTATCTTCTATAGAATCAATTTCTTAGAAATAACAACAAATTGTTCCTCATGTACGCACATTTAATTTACAGGTGGTATTGAGGTGTAATCTCTCAATCAATAAAAAATACAGTATATATAAACTTACCTTGATTGCAACTTCTACAAGCGTAAGGCTGAATGAATCAATCCCAAATTTGATGGCTTTGGCTTGTCGAGCACAACTTGTGTACGTGAGACAAAGGCGGTTGAAAAAGCGAGATCGAGACGAGAAAATCCGTTTTTTCTTAGCAGAAAAAAAATCTAATTTTTATAAGATCAACTCATTATCTTTTATTTAAATTTTTTGATCAAAGTATAATCAAATTTATCGAAATCCTATTTCGAGCTAAAAGAAAAAAATTGCTTTATGAAACCGTGTGTTTTATGGGAACATATTTATGTTTCCTTATTTAAAAAAGATCTCTATTATGGTAAGTAGATTTTGAGACTTTCATGGACATTTATAAGTATCCTACTTTGACTAGGAATTGTAAATATAGTAAATATCTTTTATTTATGTACATAGTTTTATATTAGGACTAACCCACTAATATTTGATTTCCTTATGAGTGTGTTTTATGTTTTCATATAGGAAAAGGAATCTCACAAAGGAAGAGGTCGATTGCATGAAGATCTTCTCAATGGTGCACTATAAATACAAGGCATTCAGCACATGAGAAGTGACGGAATTTTAGAGAGAAAATTACATATTCTTCATTGTATTCGACATTAGTGTTTTAGGTTGTGAGTGAAGGTTGTGCCTTACATCCGTAACTCACATCTAGGTTTTCATAGAGTTCTCTTGTTTTACTTCTGACTAGAATAGATCCTACTTGGGAAAGGGGAGTTGTTCTTGTCGTAGAAGGTGATTAGAACTCGTTTAGTATTTTCATATTTTAGTTTTTCACTTATTTATTTTTGTAAGAAACAAAAGTTTTTATAGTGAAAAGTTTTTGGGCGTAAGCCTAGTTTGCTGATCACATTGATCAGTAAGCGTAAATAACTCTTGAGTTATTGCATTTAATTTGATTTTAATTACTTTATTCCGCTGCATTATCTGTGGATGTGTGAACAGTTATGAGACACATCTGTACTCAAAATATTACTGAGTGTTGATCCAGAAAGTGTAGTCATTATGGAATGCCAAAATCACCAAAATAGGCCTCCTGTCTTGGATGGCACCAATTATTCTCTTTGGAAGTCTAAGATGCGAAATTACATCAAAAGTATTGATGAAAGGGCTTGGATGTGTATTCTTGTTGCATGGCAACCTCCTACTGTGAAGAAAAAGCCATCTTCTGGTGTTGGTGAGTCTATTTTCGAAAGAGAACCTGAAGAGCAATGGACTCTTGATGAAATACAAGCTGCAAATTACAATTCAAAAGCTATGGGTGCTATTTCCAGCCATGTTTCTGAGAATATGTACAAGCTTATAACAAATGAGAGTATAGCCAAAACTGCTTGGGATATATTGCAAACTCAATGTGAGGGAGCACCAAGTGTGAAGGCTACCAGGCTTAGAATTTTAATGGATAGGTTTGAGTTACTTGAATGGAAGAGCGAGGACATTGTGTCATATGCTGCTAAGATTCATGAGATTTCAAATGAATGCACAAGTCTAGGAGAATCTATCTCCAATGCAAGACTTGTAAGTAAGATTCTAAGGACCTTACCTGAGAGGTTTAACATTAAAGTAGCTGTGATTGAGGAAACAAAAGACACAAACACTGTAGGTCTTGACACAATCATAGGAATCTTGACTGTGTTTGAGCTTAACCTTGAGGCTCAGAAAAAGAACAAAACACACAGTCTTGCCCTTAAAAGTCTTCTTTGCTCTTCCAAAAGAGCTTGTGAAATTATCCTACGAAATTGACAAGTCTAATCTTGAAGATGAGGATGTAGCTTTTATTTCAAAGAAATTCAGTTCTATCTTGAAAAATAGAAGGATAAGCAAATTCCCTAATAGACCTACTTCCCGATCTTGTTGAAAAGCCTAAACCTAGCACTGACACTGGATTCAAGAAACCAAGCTTTGACAATAAATCATCTGAATCTGTCCAATGTAGGGCATGTCGTGGCTTTGGCCATTATGCAAATGAGTGTGCTAACACACTTAAAAAGAAGGGAATGAGCTTAAGCGCTACCCTTAGTGACGGTGAGGATGAGGAAGAAGAAGTGGATAATATGTCTGTCTTAAACTGCCATTACGTGTTTAATGCATTTTCGAGATATAGAAGAAGATGAACCTGAAAATTCCTTGGATGTGGTCTCATTTGTGAACACATGCTGGTGTCACATCTGAACTGTTCTTGAAGCTGTTTCTCTGTAAAAGGAGATTCAGATGATGAAGATGAAGAAAGGGACATCCCCTATGAAGAACTCTTTGCAACATACAAGGAGCTACATACAGATTGGATGAAAAGATTGGACAAGATTGAGGTACTTGTTAAGGTAAATAAATCTCTTTCTGATAAATTGGCTGCTTGTGAAGATGAAAAAGCTGTACTTTCAAAGGAAAATGATGCTCAAAAAGATACCATTGCAAGACTTGAAGTCCTTGTGACCAAAAGAGAAGTTGACCTTGAAAAATTCAAGAATGAATGTGAAAAAGCTGAAAATACTTTTACTAAGTTAAACAAAAGTAAAATGAAAATGGAAGAAGCTTTCTCTGTAGGTCAACGTAACAAAACTGGTTTGGGTTTTGAAAATAATTTTGTAAAGGAGGGATGTGAGGCTTCTACATCAAAAATTGTGAAAAAACAAGCTTTTAAAGAAAAAGTCATTTTGAGTGAGAAAAGACCTAGGAAGAGGCATTACATTTGCCATTACTGCCTAGCTCCTGGTCACATTAGGCCCTTACATTACAAACTCAAGGTGATAAAAAATGCGGTCACTTCAATCGGCCTCGGATGTGTGAGAAGATGTATGCACATCCTAACACACATCCTGTCAATGCGAGACATCTGCAACCCAAAAGAAAGCAGGTTAAACGGTGGGTGGCCAAACCAATTACCACCTGCAATGTTGTTTACTCTTCCCTCAAGAGTCTTGTTTCGGCTCTTGGTATTTTGATAGTGGGTGCTCTAGGCACATGGTGGAAACCAAGCAGTCCTTCTTGATTATGAAGTGATAAATGGAGGGAAAGTAAATTTTGGTGGAGGTGCTCAAGGAAAGATTGTTGGGAAAGGAACCCTGGATGTTAAGGGTCTCCCAAAGCTGCACAATGTGTACCATGTGGAAGGCTTGAAAGCCAACCTAATAAGCATCAGTCAACTGTGTGATGGTGATCTTTATGTGAAGTTTGATAAGCACTTGTGTGAAGTGTTTGATAAGGATAATACTGTGTGTTTTCCGGCCCTAGATCTGTGACAATTGTTACCAATTTGGTGACAATCTTTCTTGCCTAAGCTCAAAAGCTAATGATGTCAATCTGTGGCACCAAAAATTAGGGCATGCTAGCCGTAGAACTCTGGAAGAACTTCAAAGGTTTGAAGCTATTAAAGACCTCCCTAACCGAACTTCAAGAACCACGATGTACGTGGTTCATGTCAAAAGGGAAAACAAACAAAAGCATCACATAAAAAGGTCCAACAATGCTCCACAACTAGATGTTTGGAGATGATTCACACTGATTTAATGGGACCTATTGAAGTAGAAATCTTTGGTAGGAAAAAGTATGCCTTTGTGTGTGTTGATGATTATTCTAGGTACACTTGGGTAATGTTCTTAAGAGAAAAGTCGAAACAATTGGAGAATTCAAGAATTGGTACAAAAGGGTGAGAAACCTTTATGGCCTTAAGGCTTGTGAGAATAAGGTCGACCATGGCACTGAATATGAGAATCAAATGTTCACCAATTTTTGCAATTCTAAGGGAATCACTCATGAATTTTACGCACCAATCACCCCACAAAGAAATGGAATTGCTTTGAAAGAAAGAATAGAACCTTGCAAGAAATGGCTAGGGTCATGCTAAGTTCTAAGAATTTGTCCAAGAAATTTTGGGCGAAGCTTTAAACACGCTTGCCACATTGGCAATAGGGTGTTCCTAAGGATTGGTAGCACTGTCACCCCATATCAAATCCTCCTTGGAAAGAAACCAAGCGTGAAATATTTTCATGTGTTTGGATGTGTTTGTTATATTCTCAATGATAGAGAATACCTGTCCAAGTTTGATTCAAAGAGTGACAAAGCAATTTTCATGGGCTATTCCACTAACGGTAGAGCTTACGAGTTTTCAATCTCAAAACTAAGACCATTATGGAATGTGCTAATGTTAAATTTGATGACTCACTTGATCTTAACCTCAAGGCTAGAGGATGATGTTTCGGGTTGCTTCTTTGAATTTGGAAGGATGAAGAAATAGGTGCTTTGAAAAATCAAAAGAAGCTTCAGTCTGATAAAAATGTTGAACTGATAAGGATGTAACCAAGGATGTGGACACATCCGCCTCCACATACGAACTCACATCTGCTCCCACATCCACTCAAACTCCTGTGGCCGAGGACGGTTCCTCGATTACGATCGGGATGATGCTCCGTAAGGTAATGTGAATGGGTGTGTGGATAGATCAAAGGATATTCCTTCTAAAATCCAGAAAAAACACCCCACTTCACAAGTTGTGGGAGATGTGCATGCACAAGTGAGAACTAGACAAAAGGACAAAGTTGATTATAGAAAGATGGCTGGTTTATGGAGTTGCTCTTCAAAGATACTCCCGTGTAAGTTTCTGTTGTTTTGTTTCAAAAATTGAACCTAAGAATGTTCTTTGAAGCATTAAAAGATCTTGTTCGGATTATGGCTATGCAAGATGAATTAATTCAATTTGAGAAGAATGAGGTATGGACTCTTGTTCCTAGACCCTCACATGGTAATGTCATAGGAACCAAATGGATTTTCAAGAACAAAACTGATGAGCAAGGTGTGATAACTAGAAATAAAACTAGGTTAGTTGCTCAAGGTTATACTCAAATTGAGGGAATTGATTTTGAGGAGACATTTGCTCCTGTTGCAAGAATTGAGTCCATTAGGCTTTTATTAGCCATTGCTTGTTACCTCAAGATTACTCTTCATCAAATGGATGTCAAGAGTGCTTTTTTAAATGGGATATTAAATGAGGAAGCCTATGTTGAACAACCTAAAGGCTTTGTGGACTCCAAGTATCCTAACCATGTGTATAAACTGAAGAAAGCTCTGTATGGATTAAAACAAGCCCCTAGAGCTTGGTATGGTAGGTTGACTGACCATTTGCTTCAACTAGGATTCAAGAGAGGTGAGGTTGACAAAACCTTGTTTGTGAGGAGAAATAATAAGGAGATTCTTGTGGCACAAATCTATGTAGATGACATTGTGTTTGGATCAAATTCTGATCCTATGCTAGCTGAATTTGTGGATAGCATGACTTCCACATTTGAGATGAGTATGGTAGGTGAGTTGAACTTTTTCTTAGGTTTACAGATTAAGCAATTCAAAGACGGCATGTTCATCTCACAGTCTAAGTATGCCAAGAATCTTGTGAAAAAGTTTGAACTTGAACACTCTTCACATCAAAGAACCCCAATGGGATCTTCCCAAAAGCTAAGTCATGATTCTGATGGTGAGAGTGTTGATCAAACCCTTTATAGAAGCATGATAGGAAGTCTGCTTTACCTCACTGCAAGTAGACCTGACATTATGTACAGTGTGTGTCTCTGTGCTAGATACCAAGCCAACCCCAAAGTGTCCCATCTTAAAGCCTTGAAAAGGATCATTAGGTATGTGAGTAGGACTGTGAACCTTGGTTTGCATTACTCTAAAGAAACAAACACCAATTTGGTTGGGTACACTGATTCTGATTGGGCTGGAAATAGTGATGATAGAAAGAGTACCACATGTGGATGTTTCTACCTAGGAAATAACCTTGTGTCTTGGTATAGTAGAAAGCAAAATTGTGTGTCTTTATCCACTGCTGAGGCTGAATATGTTGCCCTTGGGAGTTGCTGCACACAATTACTTTGGATGAATCAAATGTTGAAAGATTATGGATTAAATAGCAAAGTTTTGACTGCTTTTTGTGATAACAAAAGTGCCTTGGACATATCAAAAAATCCTGTCCAACATTCTAGAACAAAGCACATTGATATTAGACATCATTTCATTAGAGATCTTGTAGAACAAAAAACTGTGTGTCTGGAATTTGTTGGGACTGAAAATCAATTGGCTGATATATTTACAAAGGCATTAGATTTGGAGAGATTTTCCTCCTTGAGGAAGTCTCTTGGCTTGTGTGATATCTAAGGTTGTGAGACCAAATGTGCCTCACATCCTCTAACACATCTGTATATTAGTTTAACGAAAAAAAAATTATAAAAAAATAAAAATTCAAAAAATATCATGCATTAGCACGAAATTTCTTAGTGTGGTCACTTGTGAGTCTTCATCTTTGACATTATTTTTGATCACTTAATTGTGAGCACTTCCTGTTCATGTCACCTTTTGGTGACTTGATATAACCTTCCTAGGTATCTCACAGTGGGTGCTAAAAGAAAAAAAATATATATGTGAGAAACAGCTGCTTCACCCTTAGTATGAAGCCAGACCATTGTGATCAAGTGATATTCATAAGAAAACTTGAAGTCAAACTTGATAAGATCATTGGGAAAAAGGGCTATCTTTAGGATCAAGTAAAGTGAAAGCTACTCACAATACAAAAATCCACAACAAAAAATTGGTGGATGCATCCTAGAGGCTGTGCAGATTGGATTATTGCTCATTGACTTTTTGTGATCTAAATGTGTCCCCATATGTGACTCACATCCTATGCCACATCCATAAACTGAGAATATTTCCTTCACCTGTATGTTTGCATCATGCTAGGCATATTGCATTTTTTTAGGACATATAGGAGCTTTGTAAATATGCTAGTTAATTAATTTTCTTTCCTAGTTCATTCTTTGATTATATAGGTTTTTGATCTCCAATATCTTTCATGAAAGAAAAAGGTGTGTATCAATCCTTGTTTGAAAAGGTTGGAAAATTCAATTGGGATTCTGTTTCTAAAATAAAGATATGGCCGAGATTTTTTTTTGTTTCCATAAAAATCTATCAAAATCTTGTTCTATTTTAATTCCCTATTTCTTAGAAGGTGGTTGTGTGTGGTAACCTCAAAGGATTCTAGCCGTTGGAGGACTCCTAAGGAATATAGGTTATGTGAGACCTTTTAGGAGAAGGTTTCCTAATTCTATTTGGAAAGGGAGAGTTGTGAGTATTTATGAGACCTCACATCCGTCCCATCCCCCATAAACCCTTGATAAAACCTCTTGTTCTCCCTTCTTTTTGGCACACAATCTCACACCTTTACATTAATTTCTTCTTCTACTGTTCAACCTAACCCAATTCCTCTGATTAAATGGCCGATCATACCAACATTCGAGAGGAAGACGTTCTTGACGTAGCTCCGATTTCAGTAGCCAAAGGCGAGGCCTCCATTGTCTTAAACCCTGTTATTTCAAAGTTTCTTGCTGAATTCTCTTCCCCATCGCCTTCGTCTGAACCTATAATGGAAGCTACTCCTCCTAAATCCCCCACATTGGATCCTTCCTCCGAAAACCCTAAGGCTCCAACCTCTCCGATGATTCCACCATCGGTTGTCGCCCCTGTCTCTACCTTTGTGGAACCTTCTTCAACCAAGAAGAGGAAGCTTTCCCAAGCAAAATCCCCAAAACCTGCTGCTCCTCCAGTGCCCCTATGTAATCTTCGTCGTTCTGGTAGGGTTCGTAAGTTGTCAGAATCTGACAAAGCCAAGAATCTAAAGAAACCTGGCGGGAAACCCTCTACAGCCATTGCTCTTGAAGAAGATGAAGAAGAAGAAGAGGTAATTGCTCCTCTTGTTAGGTCTAAGGCTAAATATTCAATTCCTCCTCCCTGTGTTGTTGATCCTGCCCCTGCAATTTCCCCTTCTGATAATGTTCCCCATGTTGAACCCATTACTCCTGTTGAGAATGCTCCCCATGCTGACTCTGTTTCTCAAGTTGATCCTATTGCGCCATCTTCTCCCATAGTGTCTCCTGATCCTAGTATCCCCATTGATGTTTCACCCCCTGTGGATAATATTTCTGTCCCTGTTGTTGATCCCTCTGCTCCTATGGTTTCAAGTCCTGTTGAGGACCTTATTACCTTTAGTGATGAAGAACCATTAGCAAAAGTTTTAATGGATTTAAAGGTTAAGAAAAAAGTGGTTGCTACTGATTTAGAACCCATTTATGATGAAACTGATTCAAGCTATGATAGTGATGACACTGCTTCTGATGAGAATTACAAGCTAGGGAGAGAAGAGCTTGATCAAGAGAAAGAGGACCAAGAGTTAGATTCCTCTGCTGCTGATGACACTGAGATTGAATCCATTCAAGTTCCATTCCCTTCAAAAGATGTGTCTGAGGATGTGCACACATCCAGACGCACATCTACAAGGAAGAAAGCTGAGAAGGGTATGTCTTCTACTGTCTCCATTGTCTCTACCCCAAAACCCTTTTCCAAGAAATTCCTGAACAAAAAGGCATCTGATAGGTTTGGCCTTATTTCTTCTAAGGCTTTCATAGTTGAAATGAAAAGGGATAGGGAAACCTTTGTTAAGCTTGGTATGGACAAATTTTTTGAGGAAAGAGGACTATTTTTAACTGTGGATCATCCCCTTCCTTTCTATCCCAAAATGGTGTATGAATTTTATGCCAATTTGCCTAAGGGTTTAGATAAAAGTTACTCCTCTCCTCCTTCTGTTTATGTTCGAGGATTATTTGTCCCTTTTACCCCATCTGTCATAAATGATTTACTTGGTTTGAATGGTAGTTTGGATGAGTTAGTCTCCATTGATGATGATGAGCTTGTAACTGCTATCACCCATGGAAAGGTGACTTCTTGGCCTATGAAGCCAAAGGATTTAGGGAGTGGTTCTTTATCTTCTCTCTATTGTTTTCTTCATTCCATTCTTGTTGTCAATCTTTGCCCCTCCAATAACAAAACCTCAGTTACTATGGTGCAAGCTCTCCTTCTCTATAGATTGGGTATTAAGAGGCACATTAATTTTGATGACTTCATCTTTAGAAAAATTTGTGATTATGGAGAGTCTCCATCCAAGAAATGGTCTTTACCTTATCCTTCCTTGATCTCTCAAATTCTTATTGCCAATGGAGTGAAACCTGAGAAAGGAGAAGAAATAGTTGAAAATTTTGCTCTGTTTAAGGAATCCAAAACCCTGCTTGACCCTAAGCAAAGACATGTGGATCTTCCTTTGGGTACTGTTCCTGAGCTTGGTATGCCAGATGTGGACACATCTGAGGCCACATCTGAAGATAACTTTGTGGCTCAAATGATGGATTTAGATGCTGCAATTATTGAAGCTGAATCTCAAGCTCAAGCCTCCATTAATCATGCCAATAATCTGAAAGCTCTTAGAGATAATCTCATTCGATGGCATGCTAAACTTTCTAGTCAAAAAGGGGGAGAATCAAGTTCTGGAAATGATAAGTGGGATGCTGTTGTTGCTGCTGCTGCTGCTCAAGCTGTAGCTGATTTTAAATGGAGACATTTTGAGCTTTAATTTAGGGGGAGAAATTTTTTTTGATTGTTTTGTTTGATGGTTTGTTGGTTGCAAAAACAATTTTAATTTCTGTTCTAGTTTTTAGTTTCTAAACAATGGTTTGTAATAGCTTTTAATTAGGACATTGCTGGATGGTTTTTTGCTCAAATACACTGTTGGTATTCTGTTCCTGTTCTAACATTGTTCTTGCAGTTTTTATGTGTGGATGTGTTTACACATCTGGACACACATCTATTCAGGGGGAGTTATGTTTACTTTATGTTTTTCTATATTCTGTGGTCATAAAAATGTGATTGTTTTATAAATCTTTGGTTTTGACCAAAAAGTCCAAAATAGGGGGAGATTGAAACCGTGTGTTTTATGGGAACATATTTATGTTTCCTTATTTAAAAAAGATCTCTATTATGGTAAGTAGATTTTGAGACTTTCATGGAGATTTATAAGTATCCTACTTTGACTAGGAATTGTAAATATAGTAAATATCTTTTATTTATGTACATAGTTTTATATTAGTACTAACCCACTAATATTTGATTTCCTTGTGAGTGTGTTTTATGTTTTCATATAGGAAAAGGAATCTCACAAAGGAAGAGGTCGATTGCATGAAGATCTTCTCAATGGTGCACTATAAATACAAGGCATTCAGCACATGAGAAGTGACGGAATTTTAGAGAGAAAATTACATATTCTTCATTGTATTCGACATTAGTGTTTTAGGTTGTGAGTGAAGGTTGTGCCTTACATCCGTAACTCACATCTAGGTTTTCATAGAGTTCTCTTGTTTTACTTCTGACTAGAATAGATCCTACTTGGGAAAGGGGAGTTGTTCTTGTCGTAGAAGGTGATTAGAACTCGTTTAGTATTTTCATATTTTAGTTTTTCACTTATTTGTTTTTGTAAGAAACAAAAGTTTTTATAGTGAAAAGTTTTTGGGCGTAAGCCTAGTTTGCTGATCACATTGATCAGTAAGCGTAAATAACTCTTGAGTTATTGCATTTAATTTGCTTTTAATTACTTTATTCCGCTGCATTATCTGTGGATGTGTGGACAGTTGTGAGACACATCTATACTCACATTCTTTGCCTGTTGTGTGATTAAATTTTCTAGCTACACGAAACTTTCACTTTACATATCATTTAACTATTCATCATTTTAATATTTTATTTTCATTTCTGTTACTAACTATAATGAAGTTGACTCATTACTTTGTTTGTTGACTCATTCTATCCTCTTTTTCAATATTTTTTTGGGTTGGTAACTTTGCGAGTTAAATAATTTTACTTCTCCATATGCCACTATTAAAAATAGTTATTAATTAATAAAAAACCAATTTTTAACAAACAAAAATTACAGTATAATTGAAGAAAAAATAATGAATAAAAGTGAACTAAGTATGCAAATGGCATGGGTATATGTGTACTTTTCTTATTCAAACTGCATCAGTTTGTTTATTGGAAGTCTATTTTATCAAGGAAGGATTTACCTTATACTAACACTAGTACATGCCATGCCCGTTTTCAAGGACAAGGGTTTTTTTTTTTCATTTTTTTTAAAAAAAAAAAATTTAAGGGCAAAATGGGAAAGAGACAAATGTATGAGGGCAAAATGGGAAATTTGCCGCTTAAAATTGTTCACACCACCGTAGCAAGTACAATCTCTCATTTATACTATAGATCTGTCCCACCTCGAATCAGAATAGCGATCAAACGTATATAGCTTTGACCATTATTTAAATAGAAAATAAAATTTTTAATAAAAATTTAAAAATTGTTTTTGTAGTTTAAATTTATATTTGGATCATTATTTTTTTATTTAAATATAAGTCAAAACTACGTCTGTTTGATCAATTGTTCGATTTGAATTGGGACAGAGGAATTATATACATACTAAATTCAATACTCCCTCTGTTTCACGATAATCTGCAAAAAGACTCCTTTTAGACGTCCCACAATAATCTGTACTTTTCTAAAATGGAAATGGGACCCACTTCTCTCTACTCACAACCATTACCCACTTACTCCACTTTCTCTCTCCTACCCAACCGTCTACACTCACAACACATCACCTTTTTCACCTTTTACCTTAATTCCCGCCAAATCAAAAAGTGCGCATTATGGTAAGACGGTAAGACGGTGGGAGTATATATAATGATTGTTATACAAGAATCCTACTATATCAAGAAGAATTATATACATACTAAATTCAATATACTCCCTCCTTCCCAATAATAAGTTCACCATTTTGGTTTCAGTACGCAAATTAAGGGTAAAGAAAAAGTTGTGAGTGTAATAGTAAAATAGGAGAAAGAATGAGTGGAGGAAATAGTAAATTTGAAAAGTGTTGTGAGTGTAATAGTGAAATAGGAGAGAGAATGAGTGGAGGAAATAGTAAAGATTATTTTCCCAAAAAGGAAAGGTGAAGCTTCTAACAGGACACCATTTTAGATAAAAAGTGAAGTTATTAATGGGACGGAGGGAGTATATAATGATTGTTATACAAGAGTCCTACTATATCAAATATATAACATATAAAAATATGTAAAATATATCTATTCTAATAATAATATATATACTTCCTCCGTCCCACTACAATCTTTTCAATATCTGTTTGCACGAAATTAAGAAAAAATGGAGTGGAGTAGGTGTTATAAATATGAAAAGTGGGATAGGAGAGAGAAAGTGGGACATGAAATAATAATTGAATTGTTGTTGTGAGTCCATTTAATATAAAAGTAATAAAATATTTCAATTTTAAGAAGTATATAGTTTATAATTAGACGTCCAATAAAAAAAATGTGTAGTTTGTAGTGGGACAGAAGGAGGAAGTATCTGCTATAATTGAGATCATTGCACGCTTGAGATCCTTGCATTATACTCCCTCCGTCCCAATAGAAGCTGCTCAATTTTTGCCTTGCACGCAAATTAATAAAATTGGTGAGAAGAAAAAATGTTGTGAGTGTAATTTAAAAATAGGAGAGAGAATGAGTGGAGATAATAGTAAATTATAATGGTGTTGTGAGTATTAAAATAATGTAGGAGAGAGAATAAGTGGAGGGAATAGTAAAGATTCCTTTGCCAAAAAAGGAAAGTGAAAGCTTTTAACGGGACACCCAAAATGGCAAAATGGGAAGCTTCTATTGGGACGGAGGGAGTATTTCCTTCTTTATACTCCCTCCGTCCCAATAAAAGCTTCACTAATTACTCAAAAGGGCGTCCCGTTAGAAGCTTCACCTTTCCTTTTTTGGCAAAGAATCTTTACTATTTTCTCCACTCATTCTCTCTCCTACATTATTTTAATACTCACAACACCATTATAATTTACTATTCCCTCCACTAATTCTCTCTCCTATTTTCAAATTACACTCACAACATTTTTTCCCCTCCCATTTTCATAATTTGCATGCCCACCCAAAAGGGTGAAGCACTTATTGTTGAAAATTAATTTATAGCACCACAGATTAAACAAACAATTTAATCAACAGTAGGGGATTTATTGATCAAGTCAAGAACGTACCAATAAGCCAATAGCAAAACCGACAGCAAGGAAACAGGATCAGGAAAACACAACAGAAACAAGTAAACAAACGATTAGAAAAACTTATCGTGATTTGATCGAGTCGCCTTAGGAAGACTGTCCTAAGAGAAAATATTGCCCCCAATTGGTGCAACTCAGGTACAGGCAAATTTCTCCGAGGATAAAACGATCACGGACTACGTACCACAAAACAGCACACAGGTAGGTAATCACCGGCGGTCTTATCTCAGTCGCCTTGAATCTCACGAACAAATCTCTATGAACGGGGAGTAATCAACAATGAAAGAAACTAGAGAAATAGGGTTTTCTCTTTAATCTCTCATACTATCTCACGGCTGGAGGAAGTAAGAATATATACATGTGGTAATTTTAGGGTTTTAAAGTCTTAATTTGACCTAAAGACCCGCTGCAATTCGGCCCAGGAGGAGACCAACCCGTCACATGCGCGACCGCCCTGGGTTCTTGCGCGACCGCGCTAACGGCCAGTAACAATTGGCGAGGTCACGGCATTCAAGCGCGGCTGCCCTTGGCCTAAGCGCGGCCGCCCTCCTTGGCAGTAACTCCGACGGATTTTCCTCCTTGGCCAAATTCAGTCCACTCCCACGACACTCCAAGGTCATAGATCTATGGACTTCATACCACATGAATCAAATATTCCAACAATCCCCCACAAGTTCATAGAAATATGACGTGTACAGATTGTCCATTGCCATGCTTTCAATAATGGTACCTTCCGGCTTGAACCACTACCTATGTTATCCAACGCAAACCTCCACAGGACCAGATGAACGGGTATCTTGAATCTGATGCCTTTGGATGTAGAGGCCTTTGCTGGTAATAAACACGACAAAAGCTATGATAGGCCCTCTATCGAACACTTGACGCTTATAAGCCATACGTCCCGATCCTCTATCATGAGTGCTTTCAAGGAATAACCCAAATTCCTCTAGTTGCGGCCAACAACAACACTTACTTAGTCGGGCATCTCGTAAGATGTATCGCTAACATCTTGTCTAAAAGACTTGATCCCATTCAAAGTTCCAAACTTTTACTTTATTAGCAAACTACGAGCACCTCTAGGCTATTCAGGGATAGGCTCGGACATGTAACATGTCAATCTATTATTAGGTACTCCGACTCACCCCACGCCTTGTTATTACCACATTGAATCTCCTTTGTGGGATCTCCTCCCGGTGTAGATTGGGTTGCTAATGCGTATGAATCGACGGGATTCGCACCCATCCCCAACCTAGATTTTTGAACTAGAGCAAATTCTAGCCCTTTGGTTAAAGGATCACCGTGTTATCCTTGGTACCAACATAATCAACACTATCACCTTTCGAGACACAAGATCCCTTATAGATTTTAATCTAATTTGGATGTGTCTCCTAGTTTTACAGCTGTACTTGACACTTTTCAGTTTCTCAATTGTGGCAGTGTTGTCACAATGTACAGAGATAACAGGCATGAGCTTGCTGACCATGGGCATCTCAGACATAAGTCCTCGAAGCCATTCAGCTTCCAAACCAGTAGTGTCAAGGGCAACTAGTTCGGCCTCAAATGTAGACCTAGACAACAGAGTTTGTTTGGTCGACCTCCAGGCGACTGCAGCTCCGCCTAAGGTGAAAACATACCCCGTACAGCCATAACTCCCGGAGTTAAAGGCAATCCAGCTTGCATCACTATATCCTTCAAGAACAGAAGGATATCTACCGTAATGCAGCCCAAGGGAAATCGTTCCCTTCAAGTACTTGAGAACTCTATCAAGAGCTTCCCAATGTTCTTTATTTGGACATTGAGTATATCTAGCCAACCTAGTAACCGAGTATGATATATCCGGTCTAGTACAATTGGAAAGATACATCAAACTTCCAATAATTTGAGAATATCTCAACTGAGCCATCGGTACTCCACTTTCATTCTTAGTAAGTGCAAATTTCAAGGATCATATGGAGTCTTAGCTACTTTGCAATTCTTATAACCAAATTTCTCAATTACACTTTCAGTATAATGAGATTGCGATATGGTTATGCCACTAGTTGAACGAGTCAACTTAAGGCCAAGAATCACACTAGCTACTCCCATATCCTTCATCTCAAACTTACTTTTCAAGAATTCCTTAGTAGAATTAATTATCCTCATATCCGTTCCAAACAACAAGATATCATCGACATACAGACATAAGACAATACTACTATCACCAATACTTTTGCTATAAACACACTTATCAAACTCATTAGTAACAAAGCCAAACGATGAGACAATTTTATCAAATTTCTCATGCCACTGCTTAGGGGCTTGTTTGAGTCCATATAAGGACTTAACAAGCTTACAAACCTTTCTCTCATTGCCAGAGGCCTCAAAACCTTCAGGTTGATCCATATAAATTTCTTCCTCTAGATCGCCATGTAAGAAAGCGGTCTTAACATCCATCTGATGGATAGGAAGATCATATACAGAGGCCAATGCGATAAGCATTCGGATTGTAGTCATTCTAGCAACTGGCGAATAGGTATCGAAATAGTCTATTCCCTCCATTTGCTTGAATCCCTTAGCCACTAACCTAGCCTTAAACTTGTCAACGGTTCCATCCGGTTTCAGTTTTCTTTTGAAGAATCACTTACATCCTATCGTGCTACAACCAGGAGGGAGATCGACCAATTCCCATGTCCCATTAGAGACAATAGAATCCATCTCACTCTTAACAGCATCCTTCCACTGCTTGGCATCAGAAGTAGCCATAGCAGCTTTGAAGGTTAGAGGATCACCCTCGACATTGTAAGTGATGAAATCACTTCCATAGTCCTTGGTGGTCCTTGCCCGTTTGCTCCTTCTTGGTTCAATCTCATCGTCAGAATGAGTTGCACTAGAATCAACCCCCACATTTGTCAGCTCCTCTACTTGAGCAGGAATGGAATTAGTGGTTGGGTTAGATTCTTTAGGAAGTCCGTCCTTCATAGAAAACACATCTTCAAAAAATGTTGCATCACGTAACTCAACTATAGAGTTCACATCTATGCCAGAAATTTCAGATTTTATAATAAGAAATCTCAATGCATAACTTGTTTCAGAATAACCTATAAAGATAGCATCAACAGTTTTAGGTCCAAGCTTTTTCCTTTTGTGTGCGGGTACAAGTACCTTTGCAAGGCACCCCCACACTTTTAAGTGTTTCAGGCTTGCCTGTCAACCTCTCCAAAGTTCAAACGGACTTTCCTTTCTATGTTTAGGAGGTACTCTATTCAGAATATGGCAAGCCGTATTCAAAGCCTCTCCCCACATATATTTGGGCACCCGTAACTTATGAGTAAACTGTTAATCATATCAGTAAGGGTTCTATTCTTACGTTCTGCAATACCATTAGATTGAGGGGTGTAGGGAGGAGTCTCTTCATGTACAATTCCGTTTTCTTGGCAATAATACATGAATGGGTTAGACTCATATTCACCTCCTCTATCAGATCTTAACCGCTTAAGTTTCTTGCCAGTTTGTGTTTCTGCTTCGTTCTTAAATATAATGAATTTATCTAATGCTTCATCCTTAGAATTAAGCAAATAAACATAACAGTATTTACAAGCATCATCAATAAAGGTGAGAAAGTATTTCTTTTTGTCTTTGGTCAACAGGCCATTAAATTCACAAATATCAGTATGAACTAAATCTAGAATTTCAGAATTTCTCACAACCGACTTAAACGGACCTTTTGTAGATTTAGCTTCAACACATACATGACACTTAGAATTTTTATCAATAGCATGTTTAGGAATAATATCTAAATTCATCATTCTTTTCACAGAATCATAATTAATATGTCCTAAACGACCATGCCAAACATTTGAAGATTCAATGGAATAAGAAACAGGATAATCAATAGAACTAAAATTATTGTGCGAACAAACATCAGTTTCAACTCTAATTTTAAATAAACCATCCGAGGAATAACCTTTCCCCACAAAACTACCAGAATCCAAAATTATGACCTTATTACATTTAAATGAAATCTCAAATCCTTCCCTAACTAAACTAGAACCACTAATAATGTTGCGACGAATATCGGGAACGTGATACACTCGATGCAAGGTAAGAATGCGCCCATAAGGAAACTTCAGTCCACGCGTCCGTCCCAAGCACCTTTGCGGCACTAGAGTTCCCCATCGTCAGCGATCTACCACGCTCGAGCCGGTAAGACACAAATAGCAATTTATCGGCACAAACGTGCACATTTGCCCTAGTGTCAACTAGCCGCTCGTTGGGTTCATAGACGCAAAGATTTCGGGATAAGAGGTTACATACTTTGTAACATTGCAGGTCGAGCGTCAACTCCGGGTGCGTCGAGTCGGGATCATCATAATCCTTTGGACCCAACACCATGTTGACAGCAGGATGGTCATCAGCAGAGCCTTGTGGTCCTTTTCCTTTCTTGGACGGGCAGTCCCTAGAAAAGTGTCCACCTTCTCCACAATTCCAGCAGTTCAGTTTTGCTTTTGGCTTCTTAAAGTTATTTTTCTTAACTTTAATCTTATCATGGTTGTCTTTATCCTTAGAGTGAGTTTTCACACCTTTTCCTTTAAACTTGCTTTTACCAGTCACCACATTAGCAGCAGCCTCCACAGGTACGCTCGGTTGGTTACCATTATGCACCTCCTGAATCGCAATTGCATTCATCAGCTCATTGAGTTTCAAGTTTCCAGTGCGATGCTTGAGGGTCATACCGAATTCCCCCCAAGATCGAGGAAACTTCTCAATAATAGCCATGACAGCGAACTTCTCTGGAAGTCCCATGTCAGCATCCTTGAGCGATTGCAAAATGATTTGGAGTTCGTGCACTTGATCGGTAACCGACTTTCCCTCGCTCATACGATAATTCAGGAACTTACCCACTTGGTACTTTTCCACACCGGAGTCATCGATGCTGTACTTTGTGGAAAGCGATTCCCACAAAGGACGCAAATGTGCTGAGAGGAGCAGAGCAATAGACATCAAAGAGTGCATTCGACAAAGCTGACAGAATGCATCCTCGAACAACATCGTCCTGCTCCTTCCACTGTTTAATAGCAGCCATACTAGCGATATCATCGGCTTTCAGAGCGGGACATTTAGATGTCAGCATACCAGACATGCCCTTAATTGACAGCCAGATCTTCATGCGTTCAGACCAACGCTTGAAGTTCTTGCCACCGAACTTCTCCGGAAGATCTGAGGTGTCAACTAGGGACTTAAAGGGAGAGCTAGAGGAACTACCAGACATGATTCAATAAAAATATTTTCTCTTAGACTATTGGAAATTAATTTATAGCACCACAGATTAAACAAACAATTTAATCAACAGTAGGGGATTTATTGATCAAGTCAAGAACGTACGAATAAGCCAATAGCAAAACCGGCAGCAAGGAAACAGGATCAGGAAAACACAACAGAAACAAGTAAACAAACGATTAGAAAAACTTATCGTGATTTGATCGAGTCGCCTTAGGAAGACTGTCCTAAGAGAAAATATTGCCCCCAATTGGTGCAACTCAGGTACAGGCAAATTTCTCCGAGGATAAAACGATCACGGACTACGTACCACAAAACAGCACAGAGGTAGGTAATCACCGGCGGTCCTATCTCAGTCGCCTTGAATCTCACGAACAAATCTCTATAAACGGGGAGTAATCAACAATGAAAGAAACTAGAGAAATAGGGTTTTCTCTTTAATCTCTCATACTATCTCACGGCTGGAGGAAGTAAGAATATATACATGTGGTAATTTTAGGGTTTTAAAGTCTTAATTTGACCTAAAGACACGCTGCAATTCGGCCCAGGAGGAGACCAACCCGTCACATGCGCGGCCTCCCTGGGTTCTTGCGCGACCGCGCTAACGGCCAGTAACAATTGGCGAGGTCACGGCATTCAAGTGCGGCCGCCCTTGGCCTAAGCGCGGCCGCCCTCCTTGGCAGTAACTCCGACGGATTTTCCTTCTTGGCCAAATTCAGTCCACTCCCACGACACTCACTACCAGAAACAAGTGTTTTAGCGATGGAATAATCAGCGACGGAATTATTCCGTTGCTAAATAGCGGCGGAATATAAGCTTTAGCGTCGAAATTATTTTGGCGTCAAATTTAGCGACGGAATTTAATTCCGCCGCTAATTTCCGCCGTTAAAACGAATATTCCTCGAATATTCGTTTAATTACCGCCACTATTTTCGCGGTTGATTTACAGACGGAATATTTCGCCGCTAAATCTTTATCAGCGACGGAATTATTTCGACGGTGGAAATATATCATTTTTTATTTTTTTTATTTAACAGCGTCGGAAATATTCCGACGGTGAAATTAAAATATTTTTTTTTTTTTGGAATATTACACCGACGGAATATTTTCGCCGCTGAATAATTAATTTTTTTTAATTTATCAGCGTCGGAAATATTCCGACGGTGAAATTAAATGTTTTTTTTTTTTTTGATTAAACACCGACGGAATATTTCCGCCGCTGATAAGTTAATATTTTTTTTATTTATCAGCGACGGAATTATTCCATTGTTGATAATAAAATGAAATTTTTGTTTATTTTTAGAACTAAATAACAAAATAACAAACTAAAAAATATTAAAATATCATAAATATTTTTGATATTTTTGAAAAAATAAATAAATCATAAATATTTATTAATTTTAATTTAATAAATATCATTATTTTTTTATGTAAAATATGAAAGTTATTTTAAATTACTCTCATAAAAATAAATATGAGTCAATAAATATTATTTTTGAAAAAATAAATACCACATAAATATTTATTAATTTTAATTTAATAAATATCATTCTTTATAATTATATAAAACATGAAAATTATTTTAAATTACACTAAAAAAATAAATATGAGTCAATAAATATCCTATACACTATACCCTATACCCTATACCCTATACACTATACCCTATACCCTATACACTATACCCTATACCCTATACCCTATACACTATACCCTATACACTATACACTATACCCTATACCCTATACCCTATACACTATACCCTATACACTATACACTATACACTATACACTATACCCTATACCCTATACCCTATACCCTATACCCTATACACTATACACTATACACTATACCCTATACACTATACCCTATACCCTATACCCTATACCCTATACACTATACACTATACACTATACACTAATTAATCCTAAACCCTAACCCCTAACCCCTAACCCCTAAACCCTAAACCCTAAACCCTTATAAACCCTAACCCCTAAACCCTAACCCCTGCAATGTAAGGGTACTGGAGAAACTATCAATGACAAGGACCGCTGCCCACAATGCAAGGGCGAAAAGGTTGTACAGGAGAAGAAGGTCTTGGAAGTGGTTGTGGAGAAGGGTATGCAAAATGGACAGAAAATTACATTCCCAGGAGAAGCCGATGAAGCTCCTAACACTCTTACTGGAGACATAGTCTTTGTAATACAACAGAAAGAGCACCCAAAGTTCAAGCGAAAGGGTGATGACAGGGGCAAATTATACATCCACTTCTCGGTCGACTTCCCAAAATCCTTGACTTCCGAACAATGCAAGGCCCTAGAGGGTGTGCTGCCTCCTAAGCCTTCATCGCAGATGACAGATATGGAGCTTGATGAGTGCGAGGAGACAACCCTTCACGATGTCAACATTGAAGATGATGACATGCACGGTGGTGGGGGCCAGAGAGTACAGTGTGCTCAGCAGTAATGATGTGGGTCTTTGTTTTCTGGATATCTTAGTTATGACTTATGAGACAATAATCTCCAGAGTGTTGTCTAATAGTTGGTTAGTTCCTAGTTTTGGACTAATCTTGTTTTTGTTTTATTTTGGATAAAAAATTTAAAATTGAATGCAATTTACCAATTTGGGAATAGCTCCAAGAACCCTTGCAATTCTTATATATATGGTCATTGTTTCTATTTCAAAAAAAAAAAACAAAAAGTAACCCCTATACCCCTAAACCCTAAACCCTAACCCCTAAACCCTAAACCCTAAATCCTAAACCCTAAATCCTAAACCCTAACCCCTAACCCCTAAACCCTAACCCCTAAACCCTAAACCCTAACCCTAAACCCTAAACCCTAACCCCTAAACCCTAAACCCTAAACCCTAAACCCTAAACCTTAAACCCTAACCCCTAAACCCTAAACCCTAAATCCTAAACCCTAAA
Source organism: Adenophora triphylla var. japonica (assembly GCA_022495995.1). Taxonomy (NCBI): domain Eukaryota; kingdom Viridiplantae; phylum Streptophyta; class Magnoliopsida; order Asterales; family Campanulaceae; genus Adenophora; species Adenophora triphylla. The sequence continues at coordinate 172,789 of JAFEMH010001801.1, read as the reverse complement.
TCCTAAACCCTAACCCCTAACCCCTAACCCCTAAACCCTAACCCCTAAACCCTAACCCCTAAACCCTATACACTATACCCTATACACTATACCCTATACCCTATACACTATACCCTATACACTATACACTATACACTATACACTATACCCTATACCCTATACCCTATACCCTATACCCTATACCCTATACACTATACCCTATACCCTATACACTATACACTATACCCTATACCCTATACCCTATACACTATACACTATACCCTATACCCTATACCCTATACCCTATACACTATACACTATACCTTATACCCTATACACTATACACTATACACTATACCCTATACCCTATACCATATACCCTATACCCTATACCCTATACACTATACCCTATACCCTATACCCTATACCCTATACACTATACCCTATACCCTATACCCTATACCCTATACTATACCTATACTATACCACTTATACCCTATACCCTATACTCCTATACACTATACACTATACCCTATACCCTATCCTAAACCCTAAACCCTACCTATACCCCTATCCTATTATACCCTATACCCTATACCCTATACACTATACACTATACACTACACCCTATACACTATACACTATACACTATACCCTATACACTATACCATATACCCTATACCCTATACCCTATACACTATACCCTAAATCCTAAACCCTAAACCCTAAACCCTTGCAATTGGGAATAGCTACAAGAACCCTTGCAATTCTTATATCCCTAACCCTAAACCACCTAAACCTTAAACCCCACCCTAAACCCTAAACCCACCCCTAAACCCTAAACCCTAAACCTAAACCACTAAACCCTAAACCCAAACCCTAAACCCTAAACCCTAAGCCACCTAACTAAACCACAAACCCTAAACCCTAACCCTAAACCCTAAGCCACAAACCCTAAACCCTAAACCTAAACCCTAAACCCTAAACCACAATAACCCTAAACCTAAACCTAAGCCACATACCACATAGTGTATAGGGTATAGTGTATGGTATAGTGTATAGGGTATAATGTATAGGGTATAGGGTATAGTATATAGGGTATAGGGTATATGATATAGGGTATAGTATATAGGGTATATGGTATAGGGTATGGGGTATATGGTATAGGGTATATGGTATAGGGTATAGGGTAATGGTTATAGTATATAGTATATAGGGTATAGGGTTTAGGGTTTAGGGTTTAGGGTTTAGGGTATAGGGTATAGTGTATAGGGTATAGGGTATAAGTATAGTGGTATAGGGTATAGTGTATAGGGTATAAGTATAAGTATAGTGTATAGGGTATAAGGTATAAGTATGTGGTATAGGTATAGGAGTATAGTGTATAGGTATAAGTATAAGTATAGGGTATAGTGTATAGTGTATAGTGTATACAGATATAGTGTATAGTGTATAGTGTATAGGAGTATAGGTATAGTATAGGTATAGTATAGGTATGTATAGTATAGGGTATAAGTATAGGTATATGGTATAGGGTATAGAGTATAGGGTATATGGTATAGTGTATAGTGTATATATTGTATAGTGTATAGTATATAGGGTATTAGGTTTAGGGTTTAGAATTTATTTATTTTTATATAAATAAAAATAATGATATTTATTAAATTAAAATTAATAAATATTTATGATTTATTTATTTTTTCAAAAATATAATAAAAACAATTATATTTATTAATAATAGCGGCGGAAATTTCCGTCGCTGAGTTTAAAATCAGCGGCGGAAATTTCCGTCGGTGAGAGTGACACGTCATCGATCCATGTGAACGTACGTATAGGTTAGCGTCGGATTTATCAGCGACGGAATATTCCGCCGCTAAATATTAATTATAGCGTCGGAATTTAATTTCCGCCGCTATAATTAATATTTAGCGGCGGAATATTCCGTCGCTGGGGGAAATTATAAATACTGATTTTATCCCTCAGAAATCAATTACGCCACATTTCCCTCTCTCTCTCTTACCGCTTTCTCTCTCTTCCCGCTATCTCTCTGCGACCTAGAAGAAGAAGAAGAAGCTCACGCCGCCGCCGTCCGTCCACCTCTCCGCCGTCTCCGTCCGTCTCGAGCTGTCTAGCCGTCGTCTCCGTCCGTCCGCCTCCTTCCACCGTGTTTCTCTCTCTTCTCTGTACTCAACCAGGTATTTCGATTCCCCCTCTTAATCGATTTCTAGATCTTGTGTGTTGGATAAATTTGAATGAATATCTTTTTTGTATTAGTTGTTTTCCCGTGAAATTGGTTCCCGTAAAATCCTTCTTTTTTGAGATCCCATTTTGCAACCGTGAGATTTACCGGGAGATCAAAGTATCAGACAACAAGGGTTTTTGAAATTGGTACCTCTCCATTCTGTTTTTTCCCCCAATGTTTATGCTCTGTGTGTCTCTAGGGTTTCAGTTTTCTCTTGTGTATGTTTTCTGCAGCTTTGTTCATTTTATGCTCACACTCAAATAATATGGATTATGAGCTCTTTATCGGTGAAATGAATGACGTGTGAAACTTCGATGGATTTTGCGTTTAGATGGATAATCGGTAATATATTGTCGATGTAGTGTAATTGCTCTTGGTAACTCGGTCTTTTCTTGTGACACATCTCTTTTTATTTTTACGCTTTAATTCTGTTTTCTATATGTTTTGAATCTTGGATCGGTAGAATACATGCATTGCTTATGATGGATATAGTTGGACATTTTTCTTTCATTGATTCGTACTCGATGGAAATAGTGCGGTATTAAGATTCTTGACCCCACCTTTTGTGCTAGGTCAAGTATACTTGCATATAAGAGAGGTGTGTGTGTGCGAAAGCCAAGACTATTAGGACAATTTATTTTTTGTTGAAAGAAGCTGAAATGTATGAAGTGCGGCTCAGTAGTAGAAATGATTACAAATTGGAAATTCAGTATGTGGTTTCATTATCCAAGTGTAGAAGTGGTTAAGCATATATTTTCTTTTATATGTTAATGTTGTTTAGAAAAACAGTCAGTATGTGGTTTCTAGCTAGGTGATAATAGTGGAAGTGAAAAGGGACAACCATTTTACTTCTTGTGCTAGTTGTGTATGATCAATGGCGGTGGTGCTACGTTATTAGGACAAACAACACTAACCTCCTCCATTGCTATTTAATATTTAGACTTTGATAATATTTGCTCCGTCCCATTTCTTAAAGACTCTTAATGATCTCACCATATTGCATCTTGAATCGAAGTGTGAATTAGACTCTTAATGATCTCACCAAAAATAACAATCACAAGGAACTAATTAGGCTCATCAAATTAACTTACTTCCGTTGTAGTGGTGGACTCCAACCTTGGCAAGCATAGCATAGTACTCAATGGAGTATGATTTACGTTCGAGGTAACACTAATGGGAGGAATTAGACAAGGTGTAAACTTAGTATTATTTGCTTCGATTACAAACAAATAAGTAAGAAAGCTGTGGATGAAATAGTTTAGGAACATCTAGTTCTAGATCTCATTTTGGGGCGATTGACGGCATCGCGGACGGTGATTATGTCGCCTACGTTTGAGCGCGATATCAATCACTGGTACCCTAGATGCACCTTATATGAAACAAATTAGGATACGGTTTACGTATCCTAGTTTGTTACATATTTAGTAATATTAACGAATAGAAGAAAACATATGTTAGTAATATTAACGAATAGAAGAAAACATATGCCACTATAAAGAAAACGATAAATAACCGTACTCATAATCAAATATGTAACATGTTATATTTAGTAAATATAACATGTTACATATTTAGTAAACATAACATGTTACATATGCAACAATTAGATAAGTTACTAAATATCTAATTTTCAAGACTTTTAATCCAACTCCACTACTATCACGTACAACCATTACCATGGGGTTATCTTTGGAGTGGAAAATCTCAAGTTTTTGCACAAGCATTAGGTCCAAAGATTGAAACTTTGAAAGTAGATTTAGCAATTAATCAGAAAACAAGAAAATCCCCGACTTCAGTTTGTAGAAGATACAAAAACTGGAGTTGGGGATTTTCTTGTTTTATGATTAATTATAATAGTAAATCTACTTTCAAAGTTTCAATCTTTGGGCCAAATGCTTGTGCAAACTGATATTTTCCACTCCAGCTCATTCTAAATGTAAACCCTCTCTCTCTCTACCCTCTCTATTTTGTTAATTTTGTGGTGGTGGTGGTAGTAGTAGTGATGGTGGTAGTGGGATTCTTTAGATGCACCTTAGGGTATTGTGGTTGGTGGTTAACATCTTAAAATATAAATAAGATGAGAACCTTTCTCACCCACAGCTATCAAAATCCGTCCATCTTTGATCAAACAGTCGAGAACTTGTTTGCTCTGTCTTTCTTGGTCTAAGATGAGATAGGGTTTTGATAGTTGTGGATGAGAACGACTCTCATTTTGTTTATAAATGTTAATTTAATTCATCATTGTAAAATTATATATTTTACAACAAAGAATTAAATATTAATATTTAAAATTATTCACAATAGTAATAATTTAGGTCTATCTAATTTTCAAGTCTTTTAAAGTCAAAGGGGAGGAAGGGGGTGAATGTCTCAATAATGTAACATATTCAGCGCATACTACCTTAGTGGTTCTAGATCCCATTTTGGGGCGATTGACGGCATCGCGGACGGTGATGTATATCGCCTACGTTTGAGCGCCTGATATCAATCCTGGCACCCTAGATGCACCTTATATGAAACAAACTAGGATACAGTTTCTGTATCCTAGTTTGTTACATATTTAGTAATATTAACGAATAGAAGAAAACATATGTTAGTAATATTAACTAATAGAAGAAAACATATGTCACTATAAAGAAAACGATAAATAACCGTACTCATAATCAAATATGTAACATGTTATATTTAGTAAACATAACATGTTACATATTTAGTAAACATAACATGTTACATATGCAACAATTAGATAAGTATTTAAATATCTAATTTTCAAGTCTTTTAAAGTCAAAGGGGAGGAAGGGGTGAATGTATCAATAATGTAACATATTCAACCGCACACTACCTTAGTGGTTCTAGATCCCATTTTGGGGGCGATTGACGGCATCGCGGACGGTGATGTAATATCGCCTACGTTTGAGCGCCTGATATCAATCCTGGCACCCTAGATGCACCTTAGGGTATTGTGGTATAGTGTATAACATCTTAAAATATAAATAAGATGAGAGACTTTCTCACCCATGACTATCAAAATCCGTCCATCTTTGATCAAGAAAGATAGAGCAAATAAGTTCTTGTCGGTTTGAGCAAAGGATTTTCTGTTTAATAAGAGTTTTTCCACTTTCACTATGTCCTCTTCTCTCTAAGGATCTCAAACATCACGGCCATGTTCTTGTCGATTATCTGTTTTACTCTTCGTGTTATACGGTCACAAGTAAAAACAAGGTAACGATATAACACCGGTGAAGAGAAAACAAAACTTTCCTCCAATTTTTTAATCTCCACCTTCCATTTACTCGAGATCTGATTAAGAATCTTCCTCATGAGCTTGAAAGGCTGGCGGTGTTGCCCTCAATCTCACGGTTGCTTCGCATGTGCAACCGTGAGATTGAGGGCAACACTGCCACTTCAAGCTCATGAGGAAGATTCTGCGTGATCTTGGGTAAATGGAAGGTGGAAGATGAAAAATTGGAGGAAAGATGTTTTCTCTTATTGAGTGTTATCTTTGTTACCTTGTTTTTACTTGTGACCGTATAACACCGATGAAGAGTAAAGCAGCAGCTTTATCAAGCATGGCTGTGATGTTTGAGATTCTTAGAGAGGAGGACGATGGCTGGAAAAACCTATATTAAGCAAAATCCTTTGCTCAAGCTGTCGAGAACTTGTTTGCTTTGTCTTTCTTGGTCTAAGCTTGAGATAGGGTATTGATAGTTGTGGATGATAACGACTCTCATCTTGTTTATAAATGTTAATTTAATTCATCATTGTAAAATTATATATTTTACAACAAAGAATTAAATATTAATATTTAAAATTATTCACAATAGTAATAATTTAGGTCTATGCAAAAGCCGAAATTTATTTATTTTCGATTATAAAGCAAGTAGACAAAGTGATATTTGCATTTCATATAATCATGCATTTCGGGATGGGATAGGTTTATCAAACATGCACTTAAAGGACAGAGTAGGTGGTTAGGTAGGGACACCATTATCCTTTAGTTTAGTTTGAACTAGAGCTCAAGATTTGTTGATACTAAGAAGCCAACCCAATTCTAAACCTAATTTTAAATATTAACAATTTACAATTATTCACAATATTAATAGGTAAAGTCCCAGCGGCCCCAATTTAAGGCGGCATGGAGCATTACAATGGAGAAATTGTTTCCCGAGTATCAATTTCAACAAGACATTCTTGAACTCTCGCGCTTTCACCAAAAACAACAGGAAACTTATTGACGGGAGGTATAGCATGACATGCATCTGGTCTCTAAAAGATTGGAAGATTGATTGGGATGCACTCAGAGCTGCTTCGTGCTTTTGGGATTCGGAGCGACATGTGTTCACCCTATCGTACAACGATCGATGCCAACGATGGAGGATTTTCGAGCACCGGCGGGTGTGGGTGAGTCGAGGCTGTGGCATTTCCTCGAGACAGACGATCGATTATGGAGCAACTATCGAATTCTTGGGATTATCGCGGAGGCTGGGTATCGGGCATTGTCGTTGACGATAGATTCATAGACTTGACTCATATAGCCATATTGAGTCGGACCGGCCCGGATTTGTTTGATCTATCCACTTCCTTAGATATATTCATGTTGCTCATTACGCTGCGCACTACTTCTGCGGCTACATCGGAGTGTGTCCGGCTACGCTGTTAGAGATCATCGAGGCAGGCGAGAGGTGATCGAGGAGTTGACATCCGGCATATTCAATACGGACGGGGAGCGATGGACATCATTCCCACTGTTGCTAGCGGAGACATACCACGGCATTGATAGATTAGCCGGAGGATCAGTACGTGGGTTCGAGCGGCCCAGATTACTATCATTGTGGCTGTATGAGAGATTTCGCTTGATCTCGCCCTTGCCCGGAGGGCGAGACGGCATTACCTTGGGTGGCCCGGACGGCGCGGAGGATATTGAGGGATGCCGCTGCGAGAGTTGGCATAGGAGGTTGGCCTTGGCCCGATATGAGACCGCAAACCTGTACTATTGGATTCCGGCATGGGGATTGCAGACTATGAGAGATATTCGGGACGGGTCAGTTATTGTCCGACTTCGGGACTACATGTATCATCCTTTTGCATTCCATCTCTAGTGAGCGAGACAGTACGGATACCCGCGAGACCATTCGGACTTTGAGAGAGCGGTTGACGACTAATACAATGCCGATGATTATGGTGAGCCTCGAGACTACACATTTCTTTGGCGAGCATTTCTAGAGGGCTTTCTTCGATACGACCACTACTCCGTCGAGACTAGAGGTAGCACATTTCGACACGAGTATACGACATGGTATGAGGAGCGGCAAGGTCTGTACGGTGATGATAGAGGCTCGGCAGGAGAGTGTTTTGGGGCGAGACTATTCTTCCAGCCGGACATTAAGAGACATAGAGGCCAAGAGCAACCACGATGAAATCACGGCGACATTGCGTAGATTATGAGAGACGGGGAGATTTGGAGAGGCTGCTTTGAGAAATGATCCCGAAGTGATAGCTCGCGGGGAGGCCTTGAGGCGGGAAAGAACGTGCGAGAGCTACCGGGCGATTGATCCACCGGCTCACACGATACGAGCCGGGACGAGAGTCGGGCCGGACTTTTCAACATACCTAGACCAAAGACCTCCCGGGGACCGAGGCGGAGGAAGAGTAGAGATTCGAGTTCGGGAGCGGGAACGAGTTCCTAGACACTTTAAGAAGACTGTTAATATATTGTTAAATATGAGTTAGAAGCTTTATATTTATTTTAAGAAGATTTGTGTTGCTTTTAAGTTTGTAATTCAAATTTAGGGAATGATAATACGTTAATTACTTCTAAGCTGTTAATATATTATGAAATCCAATAATTATTAACATCCCAATTTTGTTTCATCCGTCGATTAAATTGAGTGTACGTATAATATATGGATTGCAATGCGGGAGTGATGTACGTTAACGATGATCGTAGTTGGATGTACAAGCGGAAGTTGCCGAATCATAGCGGTATCAATCCACGAGTTTTATAGAGGGTTGAAGGGGTTTATTGAATTTGCTCAATCAAATAAAACCGAGTCACATGGATAAGGATGGTAAGATTAGGTGTCCATGCGAAAAGTGTTGTAATGTCAAGTATCTAAGCTTGATCGAGACTCGAAACATCTTTTGCGTAACGGGTTTGAAGTTGGGTACAAACGGTGGACCCGTCATGGTGAGCCGAGATTGCGCACAAATGTTGCGAATAATCCCCAGGAATATTCATGTACCTCCCGAACCCAAACCTATTATTCGGGACAATGAAGAACCACCTTTTAATATGGAAGATATGGTTAGGGATGCAGCCGGTCCTTCCTTCGATTGGTCGAGAGAACCAACGGCAAGAACCAACCCCTGCGGCCAAGAAATTTATTGATGCTATGGACTACGAAAAAGAGAAGGTCTATCCAGGTTGCGAGATCAATGTGTTGGAGGTGGTGAGCTCCTAAACATAAAGGCTGATTGCAATATTAGCCGATGCGCTATAATCGTATCATGAAAGCAATTAAGCGGATCTTGCCGAAAGAGAATAAGATGGTTACAAACTTTTATGAGACAAAGAAGTTGGTTGGGCGAGATTGGGCTATGTTATGAAAAGATTGATGCGTGTAAGAATGACTGCATGCTATTCTACAAGGAAGATTCACGAAGACGAGTGTTCAATTTGCGGACAAAGTAGATATAAGCCAAATCGGAGGGAGTTCAAAACACAAGAAAAAGCAGACCACATAAGCGGTTGCGTTACATGCCGTTGATTCCAAGACTGCAACGCCTCTACGCGTCTAAATCTACTGCAGAGGCAATGCGTTGGCATAAGGAAAGTTTGCGTGAAGAGGGTGTGTTGATTCATCCCAGTGATGGGGAGGCATGGAAACACTTTGATGAGACTTATCCTAACTTTGCGTCTGAAGCAAGAAATATACGGTTAAGAATTTGCTCTGATGGTTTCAATCCGTTTGGTCCTGGGGCAAAATCTTACTCTTGTTGGCCGGTTATAGCCACTATCTACAATCTTCCGCCCTGGTTTGTATGAGTGATCCCTACAAGTTCTTGTCGTTATTCATCCCCGGCCCAAACAGCCCTGGGAGGAACATTGACGTCTATCTCCGACCTTTGATGGACGAATTGAAGCAGCTTTGGGAGGATGGGGTCGAAACGTGGGATGCTTTCAAGCGAGAGAATTTCAGCATGAAGGCTGCGTTGATGTGGACAGTTAATGACTTCCCTGCATATGGGATGTTATCGGGTTGGAGCACCTATGGGAAGTTGGCCTGTCCGTATTGTATGAATGACACAAAGTCTTTCACGCTCACGCACTCTGGAAAACCATGTTGGTTCGATTGCCATAGACAATTTCTTCCGGAGGACCACCCATTCAGGACCCAGAAGAATGCGTATAAAAAGAACAAGATTGACCATGATGAGGCACCGATTCGTTTAAGTGGTGACACGGTCTATGAGAAGGTATCTACATTGCCCGATCCTCGGTGGGGAAAAAGTTTTCGAAGACCAAAATACAAGGGTTTGGGACTACCCATAAGCTGGATCAAGAGGAGTATATTTTGGGAGCTGCCATCTTGGAAAACAAATCTCATTCGACATAACCTTGACGTGATGCACATTGAGAAGAATGTATTCGATAATGTTTTTAACACGTTGATGGATTTCAAGAGAACAACTAAAGACAACGAAAAAGCTCGAAAGGACGTTAAGGAAATCTGAATGCGGCCGGCCTTAGACTTGGTATACGTCAATGGTAAACCGGTTAGACCGATGGCTCAATACGTGCTTACAAAGGAAAAGAAGCTCCTCCTCTGAAATGGCTCAAGGATTTAAGGCTTCAAGATGGTTACGCGTCTAACATTGGTAAGCGTGTCAATGTAGAGGAGGGGAAAGTGCGGGGTTTGAAGAGTCACGATTGCCACGTTTCTTTGGATAGGCTACTTCCGATTGCTCTCGGGGTCTCTTGCTGACAATATGCGGGTGGCGTTAACGAGTTAAGTGAGTTTTCCGAGCGTTAACATCGACCACACTGCGTGTTGATCACATGAAAAAGCTTGAGGAGAGCATCGTAGTGACTTTGTGCAAACTTGAGAAGATATTTCCTCCTTCATTCTTTGATTCTATGGAGCATTTACCGGTCCACTTGGCATACGAAGCTAGAGTCGGTGGTCCAGTTCAATACGAGATGGATGTATCCATTTGAGAGGTAATTGAATTTATTCTATTTCTAAATAATTTGAGCGTTAACAATATACCTTCTTTAACATTATTTATGTTTTAATCTACGAATGACTTTTAGGTATCTAGGCCAATTGAAAAGGAAGATGAGCAATAGGGCCATGGTCGAGGCCTCAATTTCGGAGAATTTGTTATCATAGATGAGATTGTTGCCTTTGTCGGAACATATTTTCCTCCTGATGTTGATACGAGATTGTCTAGGGTTGGCCGTAATTACGATGGTGGTTTTCCGTCTAAGGGAAACATCTCTGTATTTTCATCCCCTGGTCGGTTCCTCGGCAAACGGGTTGGTACGCGTACGTTAACCGCTAAAGAGTTTGCCGCGGTCGAAACGTATGTTCTTCTTAACTGCGACGAGGTTGGGGAATATATCAAGTAAGTCATTGATGTTATGTTTACGCCTCGTCGATTAAATTATGCATGTTTAATTACCTGCATATGAAATGCCTTGTTTAACCCTATTGCAGAATGTTTGAAGATTTAGCTCAGGATTTATCTCCAGAACTCATCGCAACTAGGACAGAAAGAGAATTTTCAAACTGGCTAAGGAAATATGTAAATATTTCGTTTCATTCAAATTTATTCTATACACTTCTTTAAACATTCAATCTTAAAATTGTATTAAATTGGTTACAATATTGTCTTATAGATAGTTGAACATCCGGGTGATGCCAAATTAATTTAGCAGCGGAATTTTCCGTCGCTGTAACCATTTTAATTTAATTAAATTAATTTTTATTACAGTGACGGAAATTTCCGCCGCTGAAATGAAAATTTAATTAAATTAAATTAATTTAGCAGCGGAATTTTCCGTCGCTGTAACCATTAATTCACCGGCGGAAATAAATTCCGTCGGTAAAATAAAAAAATATCGACGGAAATTGACCCGTTGGAGCACTGCGACAGGCTGGTAGCGGCGGACCACCGACGGAATTTTTCCGCCGGTAATTATTTTTAGCGACGAAAATTTAATTTTAGCGGCGGAAATTTCCGTCACTAAATGACCTTTTTCTTGTAGTGACTCCAAGGTCATAGATCTATGGACTTCATACCACATTAATCAAATATTCCAACACTTATTGGGACGGGGAGGGAGTATAATGCATCACAAGAACAGAGGGGGTAAATTTTAAGTTTATAAAAAATAAAATATTATATATATATATATACATATATATATATATATATATATATATATATATATATATATATATATATACTCCCTCCTCCCAATATTTAGTTTACCATTTTGGCCTCAGCACGCAAATTAAGGGTGGAGAAAATGTTGTGAGTGTAATAGTAAAATAGGAGAGAGAATGAGTGGAGGAAATAGTAAATTTGAAAAGTGTTGTGAGTGTAATAGTGAAATAGGAAAGAGAATGAGTAGAGGAAATAGTAAAAAAAAATTGTCAAAAAAGGAAAGGTGAAGCTTCTAACGGGACGTCATTTTGGGTAAAAGGTGAAGTTATTAATGGGACGGAGGGAGTATATAAATTGAGAATCAAATGGCAGAGAAATTGTTGACAATTATTTGTTTTTTATAAAAATCTTTATATTTTTTGGATGAGTCTTCTTATTAAACTTTAATTAATGAAATAAGTGTTGTGTTTCCTTTGTTTTAAGAAAATAAAAATTATAAATTAGCCAATTTAATTTATTGAAAGAGAGTTCGTGACGACGGTTGCTTTCTTAACGGATATGGCCGCAAGAGTGGCCGGTGCGCTGCATAGAATAAAATAAAATGGCCTGACTGTCTGTCGTTCCCGTAACCGGTACGAATATTGGTTACCGGTCCCACCTACCAATGTTGTCCACAGAACGTGGCCCACACATATTCTTATTTTTTTTATTTTTTTTTCCATAACAATGTAGTTACACTTAACATAGTCAACCAATAACCCTTTCCCACCATTTTTAACTCACAACATAAGTCAACTCTAAGCTTCTCTACACATACCTAGTTCATTTTGGACTAGTCTCTTAACCATTTTATGCCAATGAACAACTAACAAACGAGTGTGATTGATCCATCGGTGCGGGATTTGGAACTCTTGCTATCGGGCTTTTGAAAAAGTAAAGTGTGAATCAAATGTAGCGATATTTTTCTGTTTTGAAATCAATGGCTAAAAATCATTGGAATTCATTTCTGATCTAATATGTAATACTCAGACTCTTTGATTTACTCAATTTTGAGATCTGTAACTGATGTTTCAAAACTTTCGATGTTTTGCTGTAGCGTGGTCAGATATAGTCCGTCTCACTATTTTGAGAACAATGGCCAAATATTATCTCTCACATGAAATTTACTTTTGACTTTATTAATTTTGACTATTGATTACAATCTAAAAGGGGGACGTGGCTATATTCATGCCAGATAGCATGGGATGCCACAAGTTGTGTGTGTGTCTCTGAGAGAGAGAGAGAGAGAGAGAGAGAGAGAGAGAGAGAGAGAGAGAGAGAGTTATGACTGTTGAGCAAGGAATTCTCAACCTGCTTTCTACGATATCTCAATTCATAAAACAGTAAAAATCAACTTGCAAAACCACTTTGCCTCCAAATGAAAATGACATAGAAAGTGACCCAACCTTAGCCTCCATTTTCTACAGATATCAAAGGGAAGTTAAACTTCCCCATATGCAACAAGACAGCCCCAAATTCCTTTCTCTTTTTTATCTGCACCCAACATCTCAATCCCCATTTAAGTGCTCTGCCCACAATCCCCCTTTTACAACAAAAAGGAAGAACAAAGTCAAGGAATTGTTGCAATCACAAAAGGGTTCCATCCAGCACATTTTCTCAATTTATTTACTTTCATACACACAAATTAATTAATTATCAACATATCAAAAATACAAAAAATGAAATCTTTATCATGAACAAAGTCTAGGAATGGATCTAGCACTACTTCGGCTTGACAATCTTGATCTCATCATCTTTGTCATTTGTGTTTGCATTTTCTTACAAATTTTCTCCAACTCAATCGCCCTCCACTGCATACCTTGTAAGTGCGCTTTCAATTTTTCATTCTCCTTATTGAGGTCAAGTTTACCAGAGTACAGCACGATTTGCTCGCACTCCCCATTCTTACTATCATCTGCAACGGAACTGCAAGGGGAGTCGAGAAATGACTTATTTACCTGTGGATGTGATTCATGGAGCAAGCTTTCGAGCTTGGAATGCTGAGATAACAAAGCAAGTGTAGCTGAGTTTAATGGGAATTTCTTGTTGTGTGCAAGATGGTTGCAAGTTTCTGATGAGAGCTTTTCGTAATTCAGTCCACAACAAACTCTCATCTTTTCTTCTTCGGATAGCCCCGTATGAACCTGAATTAGGAAAACATTAAAACTATATGAACAAAAAAAAAACAAGTATTACAAATAAAAGAGCTCTCGGTATGCATGGGGTCCAATGAAAGTACGAGCATACATGCCCACATACAAAAGGATAGGATAAATTTGCATCTCACATGACAACTAGAACTTTGACAAATTAATTAAAGAAAACGGCAGTCAAGCTTTACAAAAGCTTCACTATGCGTGGGATCCAGTCAAGCTTTACAAGAGCTCTCACTATTCGTGGGATCCAGTCAAGGGCTGAACCTACATGGCCACATACAAAGAAGCTTCCTCTGTCCCAGAATAAATATCGCACTTTGACTTTTATGGTCAACTTGATTGAACCCTGACCAACATTTGATGAAAAAGTATTCATTTTCATGAAATTCAAAAAATAGTTCTTGATAGTAATTCTAATGTTGCATCAATAACAATTTTAAAAATTACATGATGATAGTTATATTTTCATAACTTTTTGGTCAAAGTTCAAACATGTTGACCATGAAAGTCAAAGTGCGACACTTATTCTGGGGCGGAGGGGGTATAAATTTGCATCTTAAATGACAGCTAGAACTTTGATATATGAAGAAATTATGTGAAATTCAATGAATTATTACCTGAAAATACATGTCCATGGCGTGGTAAATTCCGTCATAACAGTCTCGAGCAGAATCAGGAAGGGCATTAACCATAGCCAAGAACTTAGATGGCTTCAAACGAGGGTCGGGGGCCACTTCTGCTATATAGGAGTCCATCAATCTAGCAACCTTCTTCAATCGAATCAATAGAAGAGATAATCCTCCTTTGACTGGAAAAGACTTTACAAACCTTAAAACAAGATTTACATCGTATAAATAACTAGATCCAGTTGGAGATTGAACGAGCAGATTATCTAATGTTGCTTGATCCAGCTGCAAACCAATCATATTCTCTAAAATTCCCCTGTAGTATTTGCTTATTTTTAAGTTCAAAGAAACTCGAAGAATCCCAAACAAGCTCTTGTAAGGTACTGCAGTAGAATCTAAAGAATGGAGAATCTCAATAGTTGTTTCAGTGATCTCTTGCTTCTCATATGATGTTGCAGTAACAAATCTTGATTTTTGATAATACAAGACGAATTTACCAATAATAACCTGGTCAAGATTTTTGAAGATCATAGTTTTGACTAAAATTTTGACCAAATTAGGCTTCAAAAGGGACATGAGATCTTCAAACCACCATGTTCGAGAAAAGCTGCTTTTCAAACTCTCGGTGCTTCTAGATTCCGTTGATAATCGAAACCCCGAGCTATCTGAAGAAGAAGTAGACGGGCATGAAGGGCTTGTTTCACTTGCAAATGAAAGCCTCCCGACTAAGGAGTCGAGACAAATTTGAAGAGCTCCCGAAGAATTAGAAATTGGGAGAAAATCTTGGCATTGCTTTAATGCTACCAAATGTTCTGACCAAGTCCAATACTTGATCTCGTCAAGACATTTCTCCGTTTGCTCGTATAAATTATGGGTCCCGGAGATTGACTTGTTCATTTCCATGAAATGTGCAATGCAGAGTAGAGGAGAAGCATTTTGACGAGTTATTTCAATCTTCCCATTGTTATAACAGAACCTTGTCATGAGCTCGAAATTTTCTGCCCCACCTGGAAAGTCTTGGAATATAACTTTAAGACGTCTCGGAGTACTTCTAGATTTCCCAAACAATTTTCGTATTCTACCACAAAAAGATGATAGAACTTTCTGCATTGACATGAAACAAACTCCATCATGAATCAAACATATCTTAGTAAAAGCAATGAACAAACAATTGAAAACAAACTAAAATATGTTGAACCTACCTAGTACCTAATCATCATACAATTATACAAAACAAACTGAAATAAAGAATCCCCTAAGATGTAAGCCTTGAATTTAGCAAACAAAAGGGTGGGAAAAAAGGAGAAATTTGGACCATAATTCTGCAAAATAATGGTGAGGGGTCGTTATATACGCAATAAATTGCAAAGGCAAAGGGGGGAAACATTAAAAGGATGTATGGCCAAGCTCTAAGATCCCTGCAGAAAAGGGAAGAGGGAAAGCAACAGATGAATTTGGCACACACTGAGAAAGAGTGAATGCAACACATGGAAAAAGCAATGAACATTCAAGAATCATGCCTTCAAAATAACTGCAATTAATGAGGGAGATAAAAAGAAACAAAAGAGTACCCCCAAATATCATAAATAAATGAAATTGATAAGAACAAGTTGACAAGATTTTGAAGAATTTAACTGGGTAATTAGTACTGAGATATTAAATGAAGGAAACATAAAATGCAAGTAGGATTTAGGGCGGTGGGCAAGAAAATGACCCTTCTTTGTCTAAATATGTATTACCCAAAATGAATGGCAAAACAAAAAAATGGATATTTATTTTGGAACGGAGTATTAACATCGAGATTTCAACATTAAACAAAAATGAACATTCATTTTGGAAAACAGTTTGGATTGGAGAAAATAAAATCAAAAGGTCAAATCTTGGAGGGGGTAAATTTAAGGAATTTACTGAGGAAATCTTGAGGATAGTAATTTAGTATGCATTTTTTGAGCAGACAAACATAATATGCCATAGAAGAAACAACTTTCAAAGTGGAGAGTAAATGCAGATAAATCAAATTTAATCTACATTTTATAATAAAAAATAACTTAAAATCCATAAGATTAAATTAAACTTCAGAGACAATAATTAATGGCATAAAAACAATTTTATACAGAGAAAAAGATAATAAAAGACGGGAATTATTACCTTATTAACCATGAATATTTCTTCACCATTGACATCCACTTCAAGATCACAAGAGACATCCATAACCCCAAGTAAAGAAAAAACCCACAAAATCCCAGTCCTCAAATCAAGAAACCTTTTTTGGAACTTATCTACAAAACCCAAATAGTAAAATTGAACAAGAAATTAAATGAATTGAGAAGAAGACCCAGAATCTAAGTCAAGGAATGAGACAAACACAAAGGGTAAACCTTGGTTTTGGAAATGGGCAAGTCTAATATTAGTAGGACAAGAATGTGGGTGAAGCAAGTAGGTGTAAAAGACAGAGAAAACACACATACAAATGCAAGTTTTCTGAGAGAATAAAATAGAGGAGAGAGAGAGAGAGAAGGAATGAGAGTTGAGAACTTATAAACATGCCCAATGAATGAAAGAGAGAGAGAGAGAGAAGAACTTAAAAATGTTTCTTGGTGCAAATAACCGCCTGTAAATTAATAGTACTCTACTCCTAAAATAAATATCATATTTATTTTATTTTGGTTAATTTAATTGGGCTTTAACCAAGGCTATATGAGATTCTATTAATATTCACTTAATTTCAAAAATAATCATGAATTTTGATATTATTCATGAAATTTCAATAGTATTATGAAATTCTAAACATTATACTTTAGGGGGTTAGAAATTTCAAAAAAAAAAAACATTAAACTGATATATTATTAAAAATACTCTTAATAACAATTCTAACAATTTCATGAAGATTGCTCAAAAAGAAAAACACCATATTTCATGAAGATCATTAAAAGAATTTGTAATTTTCTTATATCATAGTTTAATCGAATTGACCAAGAAAATTAATATATAGTCATAATATTTATTTTTGAACGAGTTTTTTTTTTTCTTTTAAATCATTTTTTGACAAGTTGAATAAATAAAAATATCTTATTATGGTTTTTTAATTGCTCAAAAAAATTGATTTGATTTAACTTCAACAAAAAAAATTATAGAAATATAATTATCTTCAAGAAATTTATAAATGGTACTCTCTCCTTCCCAGATTAATGAGTATTTTTCAATTTAAGGGTCATTTTGAAATGTTATAGAAAGTATATAAATATTCTTACTTTTCACTTTAGAACTTTTAGGTTTATACAATGAACTATGACATATTTTTGATAAAATATATTGACAATAAAAAATGGAAATATCGAGACGGAGGGAGCACCTTAGACTCTCTACAATGGGCTGGATGAAATGGGGATGAAATCCATTTCATCCAGCTGATTCACTACAATGGGAGCATTAAAAGGGTGGTGTCGGCTTGGCTAGATGAAAATTTTCATCTAGCTGAAACATTTTCTTTTTTTTTTTTTTTTTTTTTATATTCAACACGTGTCGAACTTCTTATTGGCGAGTTGGATTTTCGAAAAAAAAAAATTATCCCAAATCTTTGAACTGAATTATCACCTAGTAAATTAATTTTTTTTTAATTATTTTTTTCACCAAAATTCATCATTTTTTTCCCCCTACAAATTGATATAAGTTTCATTTGATTTGGACACAAAAAAAAAACACTCATTTTTCAATTTGAGCTTAATTATCACCTAGTAAATTAATTTTTAAAAAAAAAAAAATTTCACCAAAATCCATCAATTTTTTTTCCCTACAAATTGATATAAGTTTCATTTGATTTGGACATAAAAAAAAAAATACTCAAAGTGGTGGGATATAGAATGATGAGTTGGAGGGAGTTGAAATTTAATTTAAGTTAGCCATTGGAGTGGGGGTAAATGAAATGGGTAGATGAAATATTAGATGGATAAGAAAAAGTGTAAAAAGTGTTAGATGAAATGGGGGAGTGGTATTAAACCACTGTGGATAGTCTTACTAAAATAAACTTAAGGTAAAAAAATAATTATCTTGAAATCAAAGTCAAAATCCTTCATATCTTTAATATTTCCTCCATCCCGACCGAAATGTCCCAAGTTTCCTTTTTTGACGGCCCATTTAAAATGTCTCATTCCTAAAAAGGAAAGTTTTTATTATTTTTATATTCTTCCTACTCCACTCATTCTCTCTCCTACTTTACTTTTACACTCACAACATTCTCTCTCCTAACTATTCCTCCCACTCATTCTCTCTCCTATTTAATTTTTCATACTCACAACATTTAACATTTTTCTATTTTTTACATCACTTTTCTTAATTCTCGTGCAATTGTCTTTTTTGGGACACTTCGACCGGGACGAAGGGAGTAGTTAATAATCTATTTCAATATGAAAATCTTTGGGTTGGGGAGGGGTTGTATCCAATTGACACCCAACAAAAAAATTCATTGGAAATACTCTGCCTGCCCAAGAACAATAATCTCATATTCTTATAGTCATATAAATAGATTATCATTGCTAAAAAAAAATTGAATAGAGTATCACATTAATGCTTAGCATATTTATTATGCCTAGAGCAATGGTATTTAAGTTTTTCAACCATTTTAAAAGAAATTGAGTAGATATAAATGTTGTGCACAGATGAACAAAGTAATGGTGTTAGTTCTGATGTGATGACACCAAGAACTAAACGAACAGATTTGCAACGAAATAATAAATACAAAACACGAAATAAAAACAATATTTACCACTTATTTACAACAAAAACCTCTCTTTAATAAACGATTTAAAGCTTTGGTTACAAAGTAAAAAAAAAAACAAAAGAAGAAACGAAATACTTAAATACTAAAAACACAAATTCAATAAGAACTCTGTGTAACAAAATAACCATCACTTATCACAAAAGCATTCAAAATTAGTTGATCTCTCTTTGAAATCGTAGGAATGCATATGTGACAAAGGAGGCGGACTACTCCTTTTATATGTCGTGTGCCTTGAAGGAAAAATAAGTCATAAACCATATAGAGATCTTCCTTTTAAATCCATATATATCTAGAAGTATTCTTCCTACAAATTATCTCCACCCTTTCCTAAAATAATGACCATATAAGTCTACAGAAATATTCCAAATATTTCCTTCCAAAACATATGAAAAGATTGACTTGGATTCTTTCTTGTGTTGATCTTTCTCCAAAAATAGAACATCCTAATAAATATGAGAGTCATACAAAATAATCAAAAGATACACTAAAATAAGAAAACTAATTAATAGGTTAGTTTATAAATAATACCAACTAAATAAATTAAAAGAAGATATTTACAAATATATTCTAAAAATAAGATATATATAAATCCTAATAACTAGAAATCATCCTTGATAAAAACGTATGAAACAACTCACACTTACAATCTCCCCATGATTTGTAGCTTTCTGGTCAAAACAAGATTTGATAAATATCTTACGATCAAGCCAATAAATTAACCAAAATACCAAATATAGAATCTCCCCCTAAATTATTAAATATTTCAACTCCCCCTAAATTTGTTACCGCTTATTATCAAATTTCTTACTGCTTATCATCAAACTTCAGTTTTCTCTCATTTTTGACTTACTCTCCCCTTTTTTGACCAAAATGGAGGATATCAATATGAAAATGGTACAGGATGTGAGTCTAAATTTGGTCACATCAGAAATCACACCATACACAACACTTTGTGTTCCCTCCAACGAAATAGAGAACGATGGTGGTAGACGATGAGAGATGAGTAAAGGGGTCTAGGGAGTCGAAAAATAGGGGATGGTAATTACCAAAACTGCTTTTCCATCCTTTTGAATTTCATGTAGATTAAGGACTTCAAAAAAAATGGCAATAATATATATTCTTATGTGAGTAATGTATTTGCCATAAAAATATCAAATAATACCATAGAACACGCTCCCCATAACCACAAAATATTAGACAAAAATCAAATTTCATTGAGTACAAGATTTTTAGCCGAATAATTATGGGAAGAATTAAAAAAACTTGAGTAATATTTTCACCAAAAACAATGATGTACTGAATTTATTACTAGATTATGATGCATAATGTACAATCAAGTGAAGTATATATTTCAGTATTGTGTGGCGTAGTATGAAATCAAGCCCGATAACTCATCTTTTCCAAGGAAGTCAATGAACTATTTTTCAGTCTTCTCAGCCTCTATAATGCACTCACCCATTTTTTGTTGTGGTAAATTAAATTGTGGGTAACTTTCACTCTTCTTTACTCCCAATGATAGCCGTTTTTCGAATGATCTTATCAAATTCGACATTAACTATTATCTTGATATCATTTGATCACATTAGAGTGGCTTAATACAGTGGGTGGAATAGCTGTTTCCCTTTTGATTTGGCACTCACTGAGAGACATCCATTACGATGAAAAGTAAGTTAACATTAGCTAACATACATTGGAAGAGTTTACAATCCAAAGATGGGACAAGTCAAGGAAGGAATTCAAGTGACCATACTGAGATATATAGTGCAAATTAAACTAATATGCATATATATTTATATTTTATTTTTTAATAATATAAATTACAGGTGTAGACCATGATGTGACCACACAGAGATCACACCATCAGATGACACACAAACAAAGAGACTTTCATAAATTGTAAAGTCTCTCAAAATTAATGGTTTTGATGAAAATGTTAGCCAACTGGTTATCAGTTCTTACAGGGTATATGCTAAAAAAATCTGCTCAATAAGGTCTAAAATAAAATGATGTCTAATGTCTTCGTGTTTAGTGCGAGAGTGTTGAACAAGATTTTTTGAAATGTATATAGCACTTAGATTATCACAAAAGACAAATAACACATTACTTTTATGCCCGTGGTCCTTAATCATCTTATTCATCCAAAATAATTGAGAGCAACACCTGCATGTAGAATGATAAGCATATTTTTTATTGTACAACAAGACCATATTATTATCAAGACAAAAACAAACCCCAATTTTACTCTTAATATCATCAGTACCCCACTCATCTTTCATTATTTCAACAATTTTTGGCTCAAGATATGAAACATAATGACAAATACTTACCTTGAGTAACACAGAAAATGGCCAGTTTAGACCAGCAGAGTCTTTGTCAATATTGTAATTGACTCTAGCCTTCAGGTCTGGTGCTTACCTTTACATGCACGTCCCAACCACTTGTGAGACGGAATGGTCCATTTGTATTTTGCTTGAAATGTCTCTGGACCTATCCATACCTGCTTCTTCACTATCTGAGCTGCTGGAGGATGCCTCTGAACGTGAATATCCATTAGATTTTGCTGATGTGAGCTGCGATATGATCACATCACAGGATACATCAGTCTTTTCTGCATTCTCTTGCTTCTTCTCTAGAATTTTCTGTTCAGATTCTTCATTGGCGATCTCCAGCTCTTCAACAAAACCTGTAATATCACAAAAATTATAGCAATTGTCAAAAGTTTTAAATTATTAAAGACACATTTGTCTGTTTTATCAAAAACCTCACAAACTTGCTTATTAAATTTTACATGTATATCATCATCATGCAAATGACTAATGCTTATTAGATTGACCTTAAGGCCTTTTACATGAAGAAAATTATGGAGATTAGGTAGACCATTAACACTCAAGGTTCCTTTACCAACAATCTCACCCTGGTCTCCACCTCCATATTTCACTTTTCCTCCATTCACGGGAGAGTAATCAGACAGGAATTCAGTTGTACCTGTCATGTGTCTTGAGCACCCATTATCAAAATACCAAGAGCAAGACATACTGCTCTTTAGAGAGGTGAAAACAACCTTACACTCCTCATCCTTCTTCTCAACTCACACGAATTGCCTAGAATTTTGGCAATTTGAGTTGTGCTGTGAGTACATCTGGGGAGCAGATTCACTACCAGAAAAACAGGTTTTAGCGACGGAAATTTCCGTCGCTAAATCCAAATTTCCGTCGCTAAAATTAAATGACGGAAAAATTCCGTCGGCCGGTCCGCCGCTATCGGCCCGTCGCGGTGCTTCGACGGCTCAATTTCCGTCGGTAGAATTTTGGTTTTACCGACGGAATTAATATTCCGCCGTGATTTTTTATATTAGCGACGGAAATTTCCGTCATTTGAATTAATTTAATTTAATTAAATTTTTAATTCAATGACGGAAATTTCTCGTCGTTGAAATAAAAATTAAATTAAAATAAATTAAGCGCGACGGAATATTCCTGTTGAAATAAAAATTAAATTAAAGTAAATTAAATCGGCGACGGAAATTTCCGCCGAAATAAAATTAAATTAAAATAAACTAAATCGGCGGCGGAAATTTCCGCCGCTGATTTAATTTATTTTAATTTAATTTTTATTTCAGCGACGGAATATTTCGTCGCTGATTTAATTTATTTTAATTTAATTTTTATTTCAGCGACGGAATATTCCGCCGCTGATTTAATTTATTTTTATTTAATTTTTATTTCAGCGACGGAATATTCCGTCGCTAATAATTCAATAAATAAAAAAAAATGTCAAAATTAAATCCTTTTTTTTTTCAATATTGAATAATTTTTTTTTATAATGATAAAAATGAAAAATGTCAATTATAATATTTTAAAAAAACTAATAAATTAAAAAAAAATACATCTATAGAAAAATATCAAAATACATCAATTACAAATATCAAGATACGTAAATTAATAATGTCAAAATACATCTATTACAATCTTTTAAAAATTAATTACAAATCTTTCAAAGAAAAAAATAAATATCAAATATTTGCAAATGAAAAAAAAAATGTCAAAAAATGTCATCTTCTTCTGTCAAAACCCATTTCAAAACCCACTTTCAACTACAATTTTCAACTACCACCATCCAAATTTGAAAAAAAAAAAAAATCAAAACCCATTTTCAAAACTACAATTTTCAACTACCACCATCCAAATTTGAAAAAAAAAAATCAAAAAATGTCAAAACCCACTTTCAACTACAATTCTCAATTCTCAAACTTCAAAACTCATCTTCTTCTGTCAAAACCCATTTTCAATTCGAAATCGAGGGGACGGCAGGTTTGGTGTAAGAGGCGGAGATGGAGATGGAGATGGAGATGGAGAAAGAGGAGGAGATGGAGGCGGGGTGGAGGAAGAGGCGGAGATGGAGGTGGAGGTGGAGGCGGAGGAGATGGAGGTGGAGACGAAAAAGATGGTGAAGAAGAGGGGCGAGGAAGAGGCGCCGGAGATGGAGATGGAGGCGGGGTGGAGGAAGAGGCGGAGATGGAGATGGAGATGGAGATGGAGGCGAGGATGGAGGGGGAGGCGGAGATGGAGGCGGAGGCGGAGTCAGAGATGGAGAGAAGGCGGGGATGTCGTGGGGAAGGAAGCTGGAAGGGTCGCCGGATCTGAAGGGTCGCCGGATCTGGTGGGGTGGCCGGATTAGTAGAGAGAGAAACAGAGTGTGAGAAAGAGAAAGTGTGAGTGTGTGTGTGTGTGTGTGTGTGTGTGTGTGTGTGTGTGTGTGTGTGTGTGTTTGAGTAAATAAATTGAAAGATAAAAAGAATTTAAGAATGTGAAATGATTTGTGAAATGGTTTTGTTTTGATGAATTTAGACCATTGGATATTTAAGATTAATGGTTCAGATTGATTAGGGAATCAATCCATGTGAAAATTTGTAAGCCAATAAAAACAAAGGGTATCATACTTTTGCAAAATGGATTTAGACCATTGGATGTTTATGATTAATGGTTCAGATTGATTAGGGGATCAATCCATGTGAAAATTTGTAAGCCAATTAAAAAAAAGGGTGTCATGCTTTTGGATTTGGACTATTGAATTTTATTGTTTGTGATATATTTAATGGCTAAGATCTTTATTGTTTAATGACCAAAATAATAATAATATCAAAAATAATTTAAAATATAAAATAATATTATATAATAATAATAATTAAATAATAAATAATAATATATCATAATAATGATATACTCCCTCCGAATCCGATCGAAGTGTCTCAAGTTTCCTTTTTGGGCGTCCCATTTAAAATGTCTCATTCCTAAAAAGGAAAGTTTTTATTATTTTTATACTCTTCCTACCCCACTCATTCGTCTCCTACTTTACTTTTACACTCACAACATTCTCTCTCCTAACTATTCCTCCCACTCATTCTCTCTCCTATTTAATTTTTCATACTCACAACATTTAACCTTTTTCTCTTTCTTACATCACTTTCCTTAATTCTCGTGCAAACGTCCTTTTGGGACACTTCGGGACACATAAAACCCTAAAAACCCTAAATAATGGCACATATTTGTAACTCAATTTCCATTTGGATTTTGAGGAAAGTCATAAAGATTAAAAATACTTTAAATGTCATTTAGAATGTATAAAAAAATTAAAAAAAAATAAACGAGGTAGCCGTATACCATTTTCACAAAATCGGGACACAAAACCCTAAGAACCCTAAATAATGGCACATATTTGTAACTCAATTTCCATTTGGATTTTGAGGAAGGTCATAAAGATGAAAAACACTTTAAATGTCATTTAGAATGTATAAAAAATTAAAAAAAAAATAAACGAGGTAGCCGTATACCATTTTCACAAGATCGGGACACAAAACCCTAAGAACCCTAAATAATGGCACATATTTGTAACTCAGTTTCCATTTGGATTTTGAGGAAGGTCATAAAGATGAAAAACACTTTAAATATCATTTAGAATGTAGAAAAAAATTAAAAAAAAATAAACGAGGTAGCCGTATACCATTTTCACAAGATCGGGACACATAAAACCCTAAGAACCCTAAATAATGGCACATATTTGTAACTCAATTTCCATTTGGATTTTGAGGAAGGTCATAAAGATGAAAAACACTTTAAATGTCATTTAGAATGTAGAAAAAATTAAAAAAATAAACGAGGTAGCCGTATACCATTTTCACAAGATCGGGACACATTCCTTAAAACCCTAAATAATGGCACATATTTGTAACTCAATTTCCATTTGAATTTTGAGGCAAGTCATAAAGATTAAAAACACTTTAAATGTCATTTATAATGTAGAAAAAAATTAAAAAAAAATAAACGAGGTAGCCGTATACCATTTTCACAAGATCGGGACACAAAACCCTAAGAACCCTAAATAATGACACATATTTGTAACTCAGTTTCCATTTGGATTTTGAGGAAGGTCATAAAGATGAAAAACACTTTAAATGTCATTTAGAATGTAGAAAAAAATTAAAAAAAAATAAACGAGGTAGCCGTATACCATTTTCACAAGATCGGGACACATAAAACCCTAAGAACCCTAAATAATGGCACATATTTGTAACTCAATTTCCATTTGGATTTTGAGGAAGGTCATAAAGATGAAAAACACTTTAAATGTCATTTAGAATGTAGAAAAAAATTAAAAAAAAATAAACGAGGTAGCCGTATACCATTTTCACAAGATCGGGACACATTCCTTAAAACCCTAAATAATGGCACATATTTGTAACTCAATTTCCATTTGGATTTTGAGGAAAGTCATAAAGATTAAAAACACTTTAAATGTCATTTATAATGTAGAAAAAAATTAAAAAAAAATAAACGAGGTAGCCGTATACCATTTTCACAAGATCGGGACACAAAAAACCATGAGATCCCTAAATAATGGCACATATTTGTAACTCAATTTCCATTTGGATTTTGAGGAAGGTCATAAAGATGAAAAACACTTTAAATGTCATTTAGAATGTAGAAAAAAATTAAAAAAAAATAAACGAGGTAGCCGTATACCATTTTCACAAGATCGGGACACATAAAACCATGAGATCCCTAAATAATGGCACATATTTGTAACTCAATTTCCATTTGGATTTTGAGGAAGGTCATAAAGATGAAAAACACTTTAAATGTCATTTAGAATGTAGAAAAAAATTAAAAAAAAATAAACGAGGTAGCCGTATACCATTTTCACAAGATCGGGACACATAAAACCATGAGATCCCTAAATAATGGCACATATTTGTAACTCAATTTCCATTTAGATTTTGAGGAAGGTCATAGAGATGAAAAACACTTTAAATGTCATTTAGAATGTAGAAAAAAATTAAAAAAAAAATAAACGAGGTAGCCGTATACCATTTTCACAAGATCGGGACACATTCCTTAAAACCCTAAATAATGACACATATTTGTAACTCAATTTCCATTTGGATTTTGAGGAAAGTCATACAGATTAAAAACACTTTAAATGTCATTTATAATGTAGAAAAAAATTAAAAAAAAAATAAACGAGGTAGCCGTATACCATTTTCACAAGATCGGGACACAAAACCCTAAGAACCCTAAATAATGACACATATTTGTAACTCAGTTTCCATTTGGATTTTGAGGAAGGTCATAAAGATGAAAAACACTTTAAATGCCATTTAGAATGTAGAAAAAAAAAAAAAAACGAGGTAGCTGTATACCATTTTCACAAGATCGGGACACATTCCTTAAAACCCAAAATAAATGAGGTAGCCTATATTTATTTTTTAATTTTTTTTAAATTTTTTATTGACTAGAAAATAATATTTTAGCCTTTGTTAATTATTGATTTTTTTTAGAAAAAGTTATAGAAAAAAAGATAGAAAAAAAACTAAACAAATGAAAGTATATAGAAGAAAAGTCAATAGAGGGACGGACTACCCTATATTTATTTTTTGATTTTTTTTAAATTTTTTAATGACTAGAAAATAATATTTTAGCCTTTGTTAATTAGTGGTTATTTTTAGAAAAAGTTATATAAAAAAAGATAGAAAAAAAATTAAACAAATGAAGGTATATAGAAGAAAAGTCAAAAGAGGGACGGACTACCCTATATTTATTTTTTAATTTTTTTTAAATTTTTTATTGACTAGAAAATAATATTTTAGCCTTTGTTAATTAGTGGTTTTTTTTAGAAAAAGTTATAGAAAAAAAGATAGAAAAAAAACTAAATAAATGAAAGTATATAGAAGAAAAGTCAAAAGAGGGACGGACTACCCTATATTTATTTTTTAATTTTTTTTTAAATTTTTTATTGACTAGAAAATAATATTTTAGCCTTTGTTAATTAGGGTTTTTTTTAGAAAAAGTTATAGAAAAAAAGATAGAAAAAAAACTAAATAAATGAAAGTATATAGAAGAAAAGTCAAAAGAGGGACGGACTACCCTATATTTATTTTTTAATTTTTTTTAAATTTTTTATTGATTAGAAAATAATATTTTAGCCTTTGTTAATTAGTGATTTTTTTTTAGAAAAAATTATATAAAAAAGACAGAAAAAAACTAAACAAATGAAAGTATATAGAAGAAAAGTCAAAAGAGTGATGAACTACCATATATTTATTTTTTATTTTTTTTTAAATTTTTTATTGACTAGAAAATAATATTTTAGCCTTAGTTAATTAGTGGTTTTTTAAGAAAAAGTTATATAAAAAAAGATAGAAAAAAAACTAAACAAATGAAAGTATATAGAAGAAAAATTAAAATTATCAGCGACGGAATTATTCCGTCGCTGATAATCTATTTTTTTTAAAAAAATATAAATTATCAGCGACGGAATAATTTCGTCGCTGATACTATCGACGACGGAATTATTCCGTCGCTGATAATCTAATTTTTTTTAAAAAAAATAAATTATCAGCGACGGAATAATTCCGTCGCTGATAACGTAAAAAAAATTAAAAAATAAATAAATTATCAGCGACGGAATAATTCCGTCGCTGATAACTTAAAAAAATTAAAAAATAAATAAATTATCAGCGACGGAATAATTCCGTCGATATTATTTAGCGACGGAATTAAATTCCGCCGGCTGAAATTCGTCGCTAAAACGAATATTCGTCGAATATTCGTTTTTAGCGACAATCAGCAGCGGAATTTAATTCCGTCGGTAAATTTGGCGCCAAATTTATTCCGTCGCTAAAGCATAATTTCCGTCGCTAAATAGCGACGGAATGCTTCCGTCGCTGTTGATTCCGTCGCTAAAACATCAGTTTCTGGTAGTAATTCCCAAGGTCATGAATCCTTTGATAACAGAAGGGTTATGACCTGTAGCAAAGCAGTAGTGACATACAAACTTATTTCTCCTAGGTTTGGACTCTACCTTTTGAAAAAAAATAAATTAGATTTATAGGTACCTTCACATTATTTTACAAAAGTGGATTTATATCCAATACTAGTTTTAGTTTGACTTCCCAAGTTTAAAACTTTTTCAAGTTTAGCTTTTCCAGTGTTTAACTTTTTAAAAGTCCCATTCGCTTTTTCAAGTTCAGTTTTGGTTTTCTCGAGTTCAATATCACGTTTGGTGAGCATGACCTCGAGTTTGGCTATTAAATCCTTTTCGTTGTCATTTTCAATGGAAACTCTATCAAGATCAAATTTTAAAGAAGAAATTTCAGTTGAGAGTTTCTCATTTACCTTTTCAAAAACATCAAGTTTTTAACACGTTTTTGCCAATCGGCAAAAAGATTAGTGTATGCTTTATGAAGTTTCTCAAAATTACCATCACATTCCTCTTTATCCTCTGGTTTTCCAGAAATATAAGAATTAAAGCATTTGAACACAAATTCAGAGGGTGTGATCTCCAGTGTGACTACATCTGAAGTAACATCATAATGATGTTTGTGATTTTGAGATGAGATTTTCATGTTTGCTAGGTTTACAGTCTCATCTTCATATTCGCTGTCACTAAGGGTCACAAATAAGCTTATCCCCTTTTTCTTCAGAGTGTTGGCACACTCACCAGAAAAGTGACCAAAGCCTTTACAAGCTCTATATTGAACAAAATCAGATTTATTTTTGAAAAACTATTAGGCTGTTTAACTGTATTTCCAGTATCCTACCCAGAATTTTCAAAAGTTGATGTATTTTGGCTTTCTAATGGAAACTTGTTATCCTTTTTGTTCTTTAAAAATGATATAAACCTTTTGGTGAGTAAAGTCACATCTTCAATTTCCAAATTATATTTATCTATTTCTTTAGAGATTTCTACAATTTATTTAGAAACTTTGGAGGCACTGGAAAGAGCATCAGCAATAGCAATACTATCAACATTATGTTTCTGTTGAATTTACAGATTCATTTCGAA
Source organism: Adenophora triphylla var. japonica (assembly GCA_022495995.1). Lineage (NCBI taxonomy): Eukaryota > Viridiplantae > Streptophyta > Magnoliopsida > Asterales > Campanulaceae > Adenophora > Adenophora triphylla. The sequence continues at coordinate 143,236 of JAFEMH010001801.1, read as the reverse complement.
TATGGTCAAAATACCCACAATAGTATCTAATCTCATAGTCGTGGTGACATGTGCTTCTTCAACATCAACAATTTTGATGTTAAAATTTTCAGTTACAGTTCTATCTAATTTACCAACCTTGCATTTGATATAGGCTCACCTAGGGAAAGACATTCATTCGATATTTCCCTTAATTTCGCTGAATAGCTTTTAATGTCTTCAATCTCATTCATCCTCAAGTTTTCAAATTTGGTCATGAGAATTCTAAACCTAGTAGCCTTTACACTATCATCACATTCACAATGAACTTACAAAATATCCCAAGCTATGTTTGCTACATTTGATTGATTACTAGGCGAATCATATGTTCATCAACATGACTTGATAGCACCTAGAGCTATAGAATTATAATTAGCAACGATAATTTCTAATGTAGTCCAGTATTCCTCATATTTAAGTTTGTAGGATTTTTCAAAGGTTTCACCCACTACATCCTTGCTTTCAACATTAGGAGGAGATCATGGGACAATTATGCTTAGCCACGACCTCTCATCAATTGCTTTGATGTAGAGACGCATCTTAGCTTTGCATAAAACATAGTTTGTACCATCTAAAACAGGAGGACGATCCCACTCAGTGAAATCGAGCGTGGCTCTAATACCAATTCAAAGAAATTGAGTAGCTAGGACAGTCGGACAGATAAACAAAGTAATGATATTAGTCCTGATGTGATGATACCAAGGAATACACGAACAGATTTGCAGCGGAATAGTAAGTACAAAATACGAAATAAAAATAATGTTTACCACTTATCTACAACAAGTTATTGTATACAGAAAAAACATCTATTTAATAAACGATTTAAAGATTTTGTTACAAAGTAAAAGAAACAAGGGAAGAAACGAAATAGTTAAACACTAAAAACACAAGTTCAATAAGAACTTTGTGTAACAAAATAACTCTAACAAAAACAATAAAAAAATCGTTGATCTCTATTTTGCAATCGCAGGAATGCATATGTGACAAAGGAGGCGGAGTACTACTCATTTTATAATCCGTGGTCTTGAAGGAAAAAGAAGTCCTAAACCATGTAGATATCTTGCTTCCAAATTCATGTATATCTTGGAGTATCCTTCATACAAATCCTCTCCACCCTTTCCTACAATAATGACCATAAAAGTCTCCAGAAATATTACAAATACTTCCTTACAAAACATGTAAAGAGATTGACTTGGATTCTTTCTTGTGTTGTTGCTCTTTCTCCAAAAATAGAGCATCATAATACATGCGAGAGTTATATAAAATATTCAAAATATACACTAAAATAAGAAAACTAATTAATAAGTTAGTACATAAATAATAACACTAAATAAACTAAAGAAGATATTTACAAGTATATTCTAAAAATAAGAAAGATAGAAATTCTAATAATTAGAAATCATCGTTGGTAAAATAATGTAAAACAACTCACAATTACACATTTAATTAAATGTATGTATTATCAATAATATATCTAATTTTTTATATTTTTTAATTAAAATTTGGTTAATTTATCCAATAAAACTAAAATATGATTTTTTAGATGATCATGCCTTGTAATTTATTTAAGTTATCCTGCCATAAAAACTTCAAATCATCAAACACCTTATAAAAAGGAATAAGTTATGAGCCCTCACTTATCTCAGTGAGACATTCTTCAAATAATCTCAGTTGACAATATAAAATAATGAGATCAATTATTAGAAGAAAAAAAATCCTTTAACTTGAGCTATTTTTGTAATATTTTTATATCGGGGTGATTTATCTGTTCACTATATATACAACAATTATAACAAAAAGTTTTAACCCTAAATAACACTTTAAAACGTGATTAATGGGGATTAAACCTTTTTTTAAAAAGATGTTTTTGTAAAAAAAAAAAATTAATGAATGATTTAATCAATTACAAGAGTGACAATTCAAAGTAGGGGTGTAAATGATTCGGTTTGGTTCGATTTGGACAAATTTAGAGACCAAATCGCTAGTACTCGGTTTGGAAAAATTTCAAACCAAATCGAATCATGAAAAATTTCAAATCGAACCGAACCAAACCACCTCGGTTTGGTCTCAAACCGTGGTTCCATTAAGTGGTTCAAACCGCGTTCTAAACCGCGGTTCGAACCACAAACCTGTACAAACTCCAAACGTTACCTATTTATATAAAAGACATATTAAAATTACAAAATCACTTTAAAATCTAAATTACAAAACCATATATTCATTTCAACTTGCTCTAGCTGATGCATAAATCAGATTTGAACAATATGAATATGAATCCAGAGAAACTGCAAAAGTTCAGACCACTATGAATACAAATCTTTTCTAATTTAGAAATGCGACAAAATTTTTTGGATGGACCAAAAAGGAAAGTATAACATTTATGGGACGAAGGGACTATTACACATATCACCATCTAACCACCTACTGCAAATCAGCATACTTGCTGGTGTGGAGAACAAGGTTGCTGATTTGCAGATAGTTATTTGGATGGTGATACGAGTTAGGTGATATCCTCATCACTCTCGATATATGCTCTCAAACTACCGATAGATGACTCAAATCCAGTAACCATTTCAGAGTAAAATTATATTTGTATAGAAAGAAACACACTGCTATAGAATATACTTATATATTTTAGATCAGATTTAAATATCTCATTCAAACTACAGAGCACACATTCCATATACTTATTTCAGATCAAATCTATATAACCCATTTCAGAGTAAATTAGTTAATATCTTAAAGTATAAGATAGTAACTAATTTACCAAGCAAGGAACAAAGATGAATAAATTTAGTCATATTGAAATCAAGAAGTATTCAGCAAGCACTCACCCACTTCAGTTACTAAAAGATTTCAGTTACTAAAAAACATAAAGGATGCAATTATCTACTCCATCTTAATAAGCTGATTAGGTTAGGGTTTGAAAATCAACGGTGGAGATTAAATAAAAAATAATCAACGGTTAATATGACGGTTTGGGCGGTTCAGCTCGGTGGTTCGATTTGACGGTTCAGCTCGGTGGTTCGATTTGGCGGTTCAGCTCGAAGTGGTTCGATTTGGTTCGGTTTGGAGGAGTCAGACCGCAAACCAAACCGAACCGTATGGTTTATAGATTTTTAGAACTAAGCTGAACCGCTAAGGTATAAAAACCAAACCAAGCCATATGATTTGGTTCGGTTCAGTCTCAAACCGCGGTTTGAACCGAATCGCTGACA
>JAFEMH010001801.1:0-135000 GCA_022495995.1 Adenophora triphylla var. japonica | reverse complement strand
AGTTGGAGTAACATCCAACTTTGACCTTAACGGTGCTTCATTTGTGTTGTGTTATAGGTACATCCAATCACTAAATATATCCTTCCAGATATCCTTGAACCGCTCTGACCCTAAAAAGATTGGCGTCATTAGTGGTTCCATTGCCGGGAAACGTCATTTTGTTTCTCGTAAAATCTTTGTTTTCAGACACTCCTCGTGTTCTAAACAACTGACTGTCAAAAGGCTCTTCTTTTCAGTCATTTTATTTTTTTCAAATATGTCTAGGATTTTGGAAAATGCCGGTCATTTGACCATTGAGAGGGATGACCATGCGTCCCCTTCCAATGTCAATAAGGATAGGCCCACTACCTCTGTTTTTAACAGGATGGGGGCCCGTTCTCAAGGCCAAAACACCCTCTCCCCCGCTCAAAAGGTTTTACACAGGCTAATAGATGAAGCCCGAGCTGAGAAAGCCCAAGCTCTCCTAAACAATAGCCCTAAAACTCCCAACAATCCTATAAAGGCCGCCATTACCTCCCCAAACACTCCCCTCTCCCCCGAACAGATCCTGAAGAGGCAGGAGATCCTGGTGGCTAAGTCCAAACTGATCGCGGAGGCCATGGCCATCAACGACGCTCAGATGGAGTTGTTTGAGATAGAGGAAAATGGTGGAATACCACTCCCACAAGGGTCCCAAAGGTTCTCCCATCGAGCCCCTGCTAACTCGCTTGCTAGTCAAGCTAGGGGCAAAACAAGATGAACCAACCCTCAACCGCGGGCAGGTGGCCAGACACGGTGTGGTGCAAGTGGATGATAGCGAGGAAGTGGGGAAAGAAGCACAATCTAATCGCCGTGAAAAGTCCCAAGCCAGACCCTTGGCTCACGCCGGGGAGAAGGCCGTGACTCCACGTGCTAAAAAACAGAAGGTTGAAGATCAGAACCCTGAATTTGTCAAATTTATGCACGAGATGTGGGAGACCCACCAAAAAGCAGCCCAGAGGTGTGGCCGCACCATGGATGCCTTCAGCGACAAGATTGCTCGGGCACCCATTCAGAAGGGCATGCCCCCCCCCAGATGGAGACATATGATCGCTCTAAAAACGCTAAAAGCCATATGGGACGGTTTGAGGGATAGATGGCCCTATTCTCTTCGGACGAGTCTGTGATGTGCAAAGGCTTGGCTGCAACTTTCACTGGCAAGGCCTTATCCTGGATGCTGGCCCTCAAACCCAGGTCCATTAAAACCTACGGCCAGTTCATGCACCTCTTCTTGAATGCATTTGTCGGGGCAGGCGAGCCCGCTAGACCAAAGACAGATTTTGTCCGAGTCAAACAGACTGATAACGAGACCACCAAAAGCTACATCTCTCGGTTCCGAAAAATGAGCGAGCAGATTGTGGATTTGGAAGAGGGTGATATTCGGCTCTGCTTCGAGGGCGGTCTCACCTCCTCATACCTCAAGATGAATTTTGCCTCCAACCGGCCTAAGAGCGTGGAGGAAATGTACGAGAGGACCTCTGCCATTGCTTCAGCCGAGGAACCCAATGTGGCCCCTGCCCGCGTCCCCGCAAAGGAAAGAATCAGTCAAGTCCAGGACACCAACCCGGAACCTGCCCGCGTTAACAATCAGGGAAAGAACTGAGGTCGTGGGTCGGACAAGCTCCGAAAGGTTGTGGAGGAAACAGTTTATACCCCCCTCACCGAGCCACGGGCAGTAATTATGAAAGCCTCAGAATTTCCCCCTCCTCCCCCGATGGGCCGAAAGCCAAATGAGAGGAGTAGGGCCAAATTCTGTGAATACCACAACGACCACGGGCACGGCACTGAGGACTGCTTCCAGTTAAAGTGAATTATTCAGCAGAGGATCAATGACGGGGAGCTAACAAAATGGATTAAGGGCCATAACAATGCCACCAATAACAATAATCAACAGCGGGCACGAACACCACGTGGCCCCAAAAGGGTTGAGAGAGATAATTACGATGACGAGTTGGGTGACTATGAGATTAATTTCATCGGAGAGGAGCCTCCATCCAACAAACAGATCTCCCTTCAGATTCAAACCTTAGATAAGGTTTTCTTGATCCCTCCAATGGCTCCCGAGGAAGAGTAGGAAGTTGGGTTCAAAAGGAGTGAACTTGCCTCCTCCCTCTTTCACTCTACCCAACCCCTCATCATCAGAATGAAAATCAACCGGGTGAACATTGGCCGGGTTTTAATAGATACAGGCGCGGTCAGGGATATAATCTACTACCATACTTTGGTAGGCATGAGAATGACCGAGGCTAACCTGACTCCATATGCGGGCATGCTGGAGGGGTTCACAATCACGCCGTTGGAGTAAAGGAGACGATAGTGTTTGAAGTGACTATTGGGGAAAGGCCCATGTAGAAGACGACCAAAATTACTTTCATGGTGGTCAATCTTCCTTCCTAATACAATGCCATTCTTGGCGTAACTGCTCAGGCCGAATTGGAAATAGTCGCTTCCGTTCCCCACCAAAGGGTGAAATTTAACACCATGGGCGGGGTTGCCACTATAAAGAACCAGCCCGGGAAATTCCTCCGAGCACTAGAGGAGAAGCGAAAGGTGGAGAAAGGGCAGACATCCTGCCCGCAGAAAGAGGGCGAGGACAAATTGAAAAAGGGGAAAGCCCATGAACTTGTTCCGGTACCCATTTCCATTGGTATGCTTTCTTTTCATACCACAAAGGTGGAGCTCAAGACGAGCAGGAAGTCCAAGCAGTTGGCCCCTATTGCGGGAGGTTATATTGATAGGGAAATTGAAGGAAAGATTGACCGCGAGGTCATATATTCCATGGCAGCACTGACCGGAGCCAAGGCTAACCCCCCAACTATTGCCATTGACTCCTTACATAATCGTGAAATCAGCGACCTTCGACCTAACGACGAGCTTGAGGAGGTGGTTATCAACTTCCACTTCCCCGAGCAAACTGTTAAGGTAGGGCTGGAAATTCACCCCGAGGAGAGAAGGATCCTTATTGAGTTCCTTCGAGCAAATTGTGATGTGTTCGCCTGGAGGGTGGAGGATATGCAGGGAATAAGCGAGGACGTGATCCTCCATAAAATCAATGATGACCCATCCTTCAAAAACATTCACCAAAAATCAAGGTATTTCACCCCGAAGAAGGAGATTGCAATCAAGGAAGAGGTTGAGAAGTTGCTCAAAGCGGGGATAATAAAGGAGATCTCCTACCCCAAGGATAGTTTCCCTCTTCCTCACATAGACAGATTGGTGGATTCAATAGCCGGTCACAGAGTATTGAGCTTCATAGACGCATACTCTGGCTACCATCAGATCCAGATGGCTCCTGAAGATGTCCGCTCCGTAGCTTTCATCGCTGCGGGCAAGACATACTGTTATACAATGATGCCCTTCGGGCTGAAAAATACAGGAGCCACCTACCAGCAAATGGTCAATATTGTCTTTAAGAACCAATTGGGCAGAAACCTTAAAGCCTACATCGATGACATGGTTATAAAGACAAGAGAAAACTACCACGAGCTCGACGTGGAGGAAACTTTCTCAAACTTGCGCCCCAATAACATGAAACTGAACCCCCTAAAATATGCATTTGGGGTAAAGGCGGGCAAGTTCCTTGGATTCATAGTCAACCAGCGGGGAATTGAAGCTAATCCCAAAAAAATTCAAGCGCTGTTAGACATGAGGCCTCCTGATTACGTGAAAGATGTCCAAAAGTTAAACGGGCGCATCACCGCACTTGGCCGCTTCATCTCGCGGTCAGCAGAGAGATGGCTCCCCTTCTTCAAAACTCTGAAAGGGGGGAAGAAAGCTGACGAATTTACATGGAGTCACGACTGCCGTCAAGCTTTTGAAGAAGTGAAGAGATACCTCGGGAAGCCCCCTCTACTTAGCAGCCCGGTGCCCGGGGAGAAGCTTTTTTTGTTTTTAGCAGTTACTGATCTGGCAGTATCTGTTGTTCTTGTAAGGGAGGATAATAACTCACAAAAACCAGTTTACTATGTATCTAAGGCACTGTCCGCCGTAGAAGGGCGTTATTTAAATATAGAGAAGTTAGCTTACGCCTTGCTTGTATCTGCTCGTAAATTAAGAGCCTACTTTTCTGCACATCCTATAACTGTACTCACTGAGGCCCCGCTTAGAAAGGTTTTACACAAACCAGAGTCCTCGGGGAGAATGCTAGCTTGTTCTATCGAGCTCACTGAGTTCCAGATCACCTACTCCCTGAGAAGGACAATCAAAGCACAGGCCTTAGCTGATTTTGTAGAAGAATTGTCATTTAAACTAGCGGACAGCGACCTTGGGAAAAGAAAGCGAGCAGAGTCAGAGGAAGCCCAAGATAGATCGGACACTGAGATTATACAACACAAAGAGCATCTATAAGAAGTGTGGACTTTATTCATGGAAGGCTCTGCGAGCAAGTTAATAAGTGGAGTGGGCATACTCTTGATCGCCCCCTGCGGGGAAAAATTCAAAAGAGCCTTGAGATTCAAATTCCAAGCTTCGAACAATCAGGCTGAGTATGAAGCGATTATAGCGGGCATGGAATTGGCAAGAGACTTGGGAATTCAGAATATTGAGATCAATAGTGACTCTCAGCTCATAGTAAATCAAATTAGGGGGGAGTATGACACGATCAACCCAGTGCTAACTCAGTACTGCGGTCAGGCAAAAACCCTCATCAAAAATTTCACCTACTATGAGCTGAACCAAGTCTTGAGAGAGGATAACACGGAGGCAGACCTCCTCTCCAGAATAATCGATCAAGAAGTCATAGACTTAGAGACGGATTGCCAGATAGAATTCACGGAGAGACCTGTTATAGATCGAATTCAGATAAACAGTATTGAGGATCAAGTAAGGGACTGGGTAGATGAGATCAAGGATTAAATCGAGAAGCAAACCCTCCCCGAGGATCCAGCAAGGGCCAGAGCCATTGGAAAGGTGTCCGCGAAATACCTCGTCCTGGATGGAGTACTTTTTCGACGATCATTCACCAAGCCTTTGCTAAGATGCGTCAAAACTCACATGACCACCAACTTACTCTATGAGGTTCATGAAGGAGTTTGTGGCGGACATCCCGATGCTCGCACTCTCTCAGACAAAATCAAATTCCAAGGATTTTATTGGCCTACGATGAGAAGAGATGAGCAAGAGTACGTAAGAAAGTGTGACAAGTGCCAGCGATTGCGGACATCCCTAGACTACCATCAACAGAGCAAACTTTGGTTGTACCATCGTGGCCGTTTGATACGTGGGGGATTGACCTAATTGGACCATTCCCAACTTCTCGAGAAAGCATTAAGTACGCCGTCGTGGCCGTGGATTATTTTACCAAGTGGACGGAAGCAAAAGGCTTAGCCACTATCTCCGAGGAGAATACTATCAATTTTGTCCACGATCACATCTATTGCCGATTTGGGGTTCCACGAGCAATAATTTCTGACAATGGCACTCAGTTCTCTGCAAAATTCACAGCTGAATGTGAGAGAATGAAGGTGCAACATCGCCAGTCCGCAGTTGCATATCCCTAGGGGAACGGCCAATCTGAGGCCGCGAACAAGTTAGTCCTGACCGCCTTAAAGAAAATTTAGAAGGACGAGGAGGATGATGGTTGGACGAGCTCCAGACCGCCTTATGGGTTGTCCGCATGACAATCGGAAACTCAACGGGAGAAACTCCTTTCTCGCTCACGTATGGGTCAGAGGCAATGGCTCCAGTTGAGGTTGCTCTACCCTCGTACAGAGTCACATACTTCAATGAGTCTCAAAATGAGGCAAACAGAAGGTATGACCTGGACGATATCGAAGAAAAGAGAATGCGGGCAAATGAAAAAATAGTGAACTACAAGCAAAAGGCGAAGAAGCACCATGATAAAAGAGTGAATAGGAAAAGTTTTTCAGTTGGAGATTGGGTACTCAGAAATGTGGAGGTCCAAGGGACCCAACCTGGTTTCAACAAACTCTCCCCGAAATGGGAAGGTCCGTACGAAGTTACCCAAATAATTAAGGAGGGTACCTACATATTGCAGACAAAGGAAGGAAAAGAGCTCAAGCACGCTTAGAACAGCGATCACCTTAGAAAGTACTTATTTTGAAATCTTTGTAAAAAGGAGGGAGAAGCGCTAAATGTATGAATATTGAATCAATTTTCGTGCAAAATTAGTGTTAAAATTGTTGTAGCACTATCCCCACCAGCCTCAAAAGCTGAGGTGGATGCCCGCAAGCGGATGCCAGTAGGTTCTAGGGCCAACATATGAGCCCCTACCTACTGATGCACAAATATCCACTGCGATCCGCACGCCTATATGTGTATTATGCCTGTACTCGATCGCGGACAAGATAATCTGTCCTGTCCGCGTGATACCACCAAGAAAAAGTGGATATAGATGCAAGTGGGGACAAAGGCCAAAGTCCGGACCCACTAAATGCGTGAAGGCCCTTTTTAGGGCCGTTACTCGCATGCCTGTATGTGACAAAGGCCAACATATGAGCTCGCTTACATGATCGCCACAAGACCCTCACAAAAAACCCAAGAAGTTTTGAATAAAGGGTCAAACCGCATGAACCACCAATCGTGGATACATATGCCGGTAGGTTAATGGGCCACTATGCTATAGCGTTGTGAAGGATTTTTGAGTCGCCACCTATATTATTCGTTTGGAAAACATAGAAAAACCATTTTTTGAAAGAGATTTGGGTTCGGGGCTTAGGTTATGAAATGGGAAGGTCAAGAAGCACCCATTTCACCCAATCCGGAGATCGGTCTTGCTAAATAAAAGGGAGGTTTTTGAAAAAGAAGAGGATTTCAAATAAAAACAAATAAAGATCCATTTAACGGGGTTAAACGGAATGTAGGATCGATTACTTCGAGACCATCCCCATGATTTAGGGAGGCTCTAGGCCGATCCTAGATTCTATGGATTTATACCACTCTAATAATAAATTAGAAAGGGATTTAGGGGGTTACCTTGCGTGAGGTGATTCGGACAGAGTTTCGACTCAAGTTTAGAATCGAATCTTGACACGGACAGAGCTTCGCCTCAGTCCTTGACTCGGATCATGATGTTTGTTTATCAACAAGGTTGACAAACAAACTTTGAGGTGATTTTAGGAGTAATTTCACAGGAATCTTTCAAGGAGAGAAACCATTAAAATGTGTGGGATCGTGAACCTCTTGAACCTTGGAAGTCACCAAGTATTTATAGGTGTTGGTGAGGTAGAGGTGGAGAGATAAAACCCTCCTAGAAAGGTTCCACACTCCAAAATCATTGGTTGGCCGGATGGATAAAGTTTTATCCCGAAAAGAGGTTGAAATCGACGAGAAAACTGTCATCTGCATGCTGCAGAATGACAATATCTCACGCGAGATACGCCATTCCGCACGAGATATTGTGGTCTGTGGACAGTTCTGTCCTTTCCCCGTTATCTCGTATGCAGTTTAGTCCCAAACTAACGGTGGTTAGTCAAAACTTAACGAAACATGACTAAATGGTGGATTTCTACTTCTTGACTCAAAGCGAGACTTAGAGTGGTATAAATTTGATCTGATATATTCAGAATGGGGTGTCTACAGAGCCCCTCGTCGACAAGTCTTATGAAAGAAGTCATGTCGACGATAGAAAAGACATCATTCTGAATATCGGGATGGTCGGGCCGCACGGCTTCCTACGTATCTCTATCGGAGAATCAGACCATAACGTAGTTCGACTCCAAAACACGAAAAGGCTGCTTTAGGTATTTTGAAAATCATTTTGAAAATCGAGGAGATATTGTTTTGAAAAGGTAAATTCATACTAAGGAATCAAATCAGGACCCGATTCTGAATATACCTGCCTGTCTGAAGATTCGCCTGTCTGGGCTCCGAACCTGCGAGGAAGTGTGTTAGAAAACAAAGGCTCACATGTCCGGTCCTTTGAGTCCTGTCGGTTTTGTGACGATTCGCCTGTCTGGGTTCCGAATCGGGCTTTTTGTTGTTGAGGATGACGATTCACCTGTTTGGGTGTTGAATCGGGCTTTTGATTTGACGATCCACCTTTCTAGGCATTGGATCGGGCTTTTGTGATGACGATCCACCTGTCTAGGCGTTGGATCGGGCATTTAATTTGACGATCCACCTGTCTGGGCGTTGGACCGGGCTTTTCTGTCGACGATCCACCTGTCTGGGCGTTGGACTGGGCTTTTATGATGACGATCCACCTGTCTGGGCGTTGGACCGGGCTTTTCTTTTGATGATTCACCTTTCTGGACTCTGAATCATGTTGACTGAGTTGATTTTTGGATCACTTGGTTTTCGGGCGACTGGTGCCGTACCGGACGATCGTGCGTATGTCACGTTTGGCTCGTTCCGTGACTTGCGGTGCCGATTTTTCCACGTTTCCTTGCTAGTGTATCATTTCCAAGGGTAAATTTGTCAAAATTTTGAATTTTGACATTGCGTAGACGCTTATTGTCGAGGACAATTTTGTCAATTTCCAGAAGGCATATCTCGCGCAAGATAAGATATACCGTGCGGGATATCCATTGTCGAGGCAATATATAACAGCAGCTGCTGTTTTAATTTGAATCATCTCTTTTCAAATTCCCCCCCTAGCTCGAGCCAAGGCAATTTTCTCTGCAAACTTTCGTGAGTTGCTTGTTGATTCCTCCCTCCAAACAATTCTCAACCCTTCCTCTCTCCACAATCAATGGCTCAAGAGAGAAAAAATCCGATTTTGGGGAGTTACTTGCTTGGGAAAGATTATCCTCACGACGACCTCACCTTTGATAGAGACGTGCATATTTCCACCACTGTTCGGGAGGGTTTGGTAAGAGCTTATCTCTCAATTCTTGTTTCTTATATTGCATTGCATTCGAATTCATGCTTCTTGAATCCCAATTTCATCAATGGCCATTTTTCTTTGCTTTGGTCTAGAACTTGGTTCTATCTTGCATGCTTCGTCTTTGTTGAATTTGTTGAATGATTGTTGTTGCGTTGTGTGCGTATGAGTCCCCTACATATCATGGATTATAGGAGGGGTTGATTCGGGTCATCAATTGCATCTTTGGGCAAGCTTTTCTTGTGTGCACGCCAAGTGTTCGATGAAATGCCTCAATGAGAATTTTCTTCTATTCCTTTGAATTTCTGACATGGAATGATTTCTAACATTTCCCTTTTTCCTTTTCCTCTGTTTTGCAGTCGTATAGGCCAACGAAAAATTGTCGAGGGAGCCCAAAACTGGCTAGAGCCTTGTGGGACAAGATCAAGGACCTTGAAGGGGTTCGAGATAGGATGGCCCAAACGGGGCTTCTGACTTTTGTTGATAACCTTCAGGGGATGAGACGGACTCCCCAAGTCCTTCAGGCGATCAGGGAAAGGTGGTGGGATACTACCCACACCGTGCATTTGCGCTTCGGGGAAGCCACTATGACTCCGACGGACTTCCTTGCTATCACGGGGCTAGAGTTTGCCGGCGAGCCCCTTCAGAAGACTGCGGGTTATAAGCCTGTGGGCCCTATTGTGTGGAGACAGTTGATCGGTTTCGTCCCTAACAAGGTTAAGGGATTTGCTGCTGAGCTATCCCCTCTCCGTGGTCAGATTGAGGATTATGCTCTTAAGCCGAATGTGAACACTGATCGATTGGTGCGAGGTGCCCTCTGGTACATTCTTTCTGAGACCATCTTTGCGAATCACTCTTCTACGGCCCATCTTTCTCTTTTGGGTTTGTTGGTGAATTTGGATGAGGTGAGTATCTATGATTAGGGCTCAGCGGGGCTGGCCTTCTGTTATCACGCCATGGATGAGGCGTGTAGGCACACCAAGGATACCCTGTCGAGGTATTCTTATGCTTGGGAGGTATGCTCCTGACTCTGTCTCTGTCTCTATCTTTTATATATACTCTTTGTCTGTATTTCCTACTGAATCTGCTCTGTTTTCTTTTACAGATATGGGGCTACATTGTCTTTGGGTTGTACAAGTTTGAGCTGGAGAGCCGGACCCCTTTGTTCCCGGATATCAGGAGGTGGAGCCACCCTAATCGGAGTGTTGATGAAGAGGAGGATCAGGAGTGGACCCTGACGGTCGCAGAGGCGCGGGCCACGCTGGACACTTTTGAGTATGAGCGGCTAGGCCTTTATCCATGGAGCCTGTTGGAGCGGGAGGTCCACCGTGCTTGGGATGCCACTGCGATGCAGAGGATGCTGGCATCTCTGGAGGGGGATACTATGTACCTTGGCGAGCGAGTCTTCCCACAGCATGGCCGGGGTAGACTATCCTATAGGGTGCCAGTGGATCCGCCGAGGGCGATGTACCCCACCCACTATATTCCTGATGATGATTATGCTGATCTCATGGTGGGTGGTGCAGCGACGACTTGTGTTGTTCGAGGAGCTTCCTATGCGGAGTTCTTGCCTCGACTGATGGGTCCCCTTCTAGTGGGTGCTAGGCGGTCGCTCGCTCGTGGTTCTGCCTCTGCCTCTGCCTCAGGTCCGTCAGCCCCTAGCACTTCTTCCCAGTCTACTGGTTCTCTGCCCTTCGTGCCAGATTTCGGCCCTTTGAGCTACACGTACATGATGGGGAGTATGCCAATGATGGGCCACATCCCGACTCTGGATCATATTTCCGAGGGTTACCGCCTTCCGCCCGATGTCTCCTTGGTATGTTTCTGTTCACTATTTCACATATTCGTCCATATAAGTGTATATGTCCGGCTTCATCTAAGCATTTCTTTTCTTTTGTTGTCAGGTCACTATGTCCGCGGCCGATTACAACCGTGGAGCGACCAAGATGGCGGGACTGATGGCCTTGGTGTCAGACCTGTCTGAGAGGCTGTTCCAGAAGGCATCTTTGGCGGCTTTGACGGTGGCCTCTGCGGTGACTCTGACCTGTGGAGCTAAGAGGTCGAGGAGGGATGGTAGCCCCTGTGGTGGTGATGGTGGAGGTGCCGACGGCTCGAGCGACTTGATGGCGTGATCCCCTCCTTTTCTCTCTATTTGTTTCTCTGATGATTTGTACATATTGGCCATGTAGGCCTAGACAATTTTCTTTCTTTTCGGTACCTGTTAGCAAGTAGGTAGCACAAAAACATGTTTTTCTTAATTCCTAATCCTAGGTCTAATTAGTTAGTTTTTTAACTTTCTCGACTTTCCGTGGTTGGAAATGGAATGGCCATTTAGGCCACAATTTTGAGCTTGAATTTGATGTTGTACTGTATGTTATGAACTGTATGCGCAGGTTTTTCGAGACTTGCTTCGTCAAGTCGGGGCTAGATTGTTATTTGTGCAGAACTGTTGCTGTTCTGCCGTGGCGATGTATCGCGCGGGACAAGGAATCTTGCGCGAGACACGCTACCCAGGCAGAATCCTCTTCCTTCTTCGAACAGGATTTTCTCAGTTTTTCCTATAAAAACTCCCTATAGTCCGACCAGATAACACATCCTAGCCTTTTAAACTCTAGAGATATTCTGTTAGGGTAAAGTTCTTGTCTTCTTTTTCAACCCTGTGATCCATGGCTTCCAAGGAGATCGCCCCAACGTCTATGATTGTCGATGATTTTTCTTTATTGTCTGAAGTGGTTGAATCTTTCAAGCAAGCATCAAGAGATTTTGTGAGGTCGTTTCGCAACCGATCTCGCAATAGGTTTATAGCAGAATTCGGATTCAGAATCCTTTTCACCTTGAAGAACCTCCAACCGGATTGGAATCTCTTGCAGGGTGCCGCTCGATTTTGGGATCCCTTTGTCCATCTTTTCAATTTTTCTTTGAATGAGATGGTGCCTGCTGTGGAGGAATTTGCCATTATCTTGGATATGCCTTTGTTGGTGAGATTCTTTGTTCCTAAATACAATAGGAATCATTCAGAGGCCTTGAATGAATTGCTAGGGATCCCCCTTGATACTTGCTATGAGTTGGTTCACCGCAGGTGTGTGGATTGTTCTTCTTTTCCTGAGCGATTCAGCGGAGATTCAGATGATGATGCCTTTCATGTCTACAAACGGAACTTTCTGGCCCTTTCTCTTTTCGGAGATGTTTTGTTCACATGCAGGGATGGCTTGGTTGACTCCCAATTGGTGGAAATTGTTCTGCAGGCTAGGAAACGTTCTAGGAACATTATTTCGCTTATTTTAGGTGAAACCCTGCATGGTGTTGATGAGCTGCTTAGGACCGGTGCCATGACTCAAGGAAGTCCTCTTTTGTTGACTATTTGGCTTAGGGAGCATCTCAAGTTGGTGGGTCCCCCGTTGGAATATTCTCCGTTCATATATCATACGCGAAAGTTACTGATCAAGGATCTCTCGGTGGATGAGTGGGCTTAGCTGATTGCGAAGACTGTAACTGCTAATATTCTTTGGTGTCTACCTTATTGGAGATTGAACAAGTATGTTGCCAATACCAAGGGTTTTGACAGGGTTGTTCTTCCGGGTTTGCGAGATTCCTCCTTTTATTTTCTCAAGCGGGTGCTCCGTCAGTTTGGTCAGCAGCAGGACACTTATTTTTTCGAATGGGCCTCTCGTGATGTGTCTTATATTAGTGTAGAGTTTGCGCAGGTGCTAGCTCAAGCATGGGGTGAAGGGACTAGTCGGGATCGCTGGTCGAACCTTCGGACTTTTGATGCAAGCGTCTTCTTATCTGACAAGTATTTGGATTGGTTTCTTCATACTGGTCACCCTAGTGTGGAGAAGATTGATGATCTGCGTCTTTTACTGTTAGGGGATTCTTTCGTAGCCATCAGTATTTTGCGAAGAAGCGAGGCTCAGTCTGACCCTGCTAATGTACGAACCGATCCAACTCAGGATTTTCTTGATGGGGATTGGTACGAGAGGCGAGGCAAAGGGATGCCTGGAAAGACGCAAGCGTTAGATAGGTCCAATGTCTTCAAGAGGCTTTCGAAGTCCCTTTTTACTCGTCTCGAGGGATGTGCTGCTCCGAAGGGTCCAAAGCGCAAGAAGGGTCGCGAAGACGCTGGTGATTATGTCTGCCGGCCTACCAAGTCAATGAAAGGCTAGATATTAAGGAGTACTAAGAGATTGTTTTGATAGATCAATAGTTTTATTTTATTAGTATTTTTTTCAAGATTGTTAGCTTAGCAAATTAGTCATTGTGGTTAGGATTTCCCTTTTGTCATTAATAAAATGCATTCGATTATAAAAAAGGACAAGATTAGATTTATTTATTTGATTAGACCGAACCCGAAGGCTGCCTACGTTCCTCTTTTACAGCAATTAAATAAGAGGCTCAGGTCTAACGTAGTTCATTTTTTAGAGAAAAAGGACAAAATACGGTTTCAGGCCGAAGGGTAATCTCGCGCGAGACAAGGTTCCCCCTTTTTTTATGCACACCCTTTCTTTTGCCTAGACTGCCCTTTCGGGTTTTCAACCTAGCGGGCTTCTTTTCTCGTGCAAGCTCTAATTTTTGCCTAGGCCGTCCCCTTCGGGATTTTCAACCTAGCGAGCGATTTTCTTTTTAGGAGGCCAAGTCATGCGAAGTATTTCTTGAGTTTGTTCATGTTGACTGGCTTCGATAGCTGATCTCCGTCTAAGTCTACTAGCTGAAGGGCTCCCTCAGAGAATATCTTCTTTACGATGTAGGGTCCTATCCATCTTGGTCCCCATTTTCCTAGCGGGTTGAAAGGTCCAGGACGATGCTCGCGAAGAACCAGGTCGCCCACTCTGATGTTTCTTGTCTTGACCTTTTTGTTGAAAGCTCTTGCCATTCTTCTTTGGTAAGCTTGGGTGTGCTCGGCCGCTTTCAGCCTCCTTTCGTCTAGCAAGGCTAATTCTTCGTATCTGCTTTCTAGCCAGTCGACTTCGTTCACTTGGTTTTCTAGGAGAACCTTTAGTGATGGTATTTCCAGTTCTATTGGTAAGACAGCCTCCATTCCGAATGTGAGGGCGTAGGGAGTCTCTCCTATAGCTGTTCGGACTGAAGTGCGGTATCCCCAGAGTACGAAGGGTAACTTGTCGGGCCAGTCTTTCCCAGTGACTGCCATTTTCTGATGATGGTTTCGATTGTCTTATTTGTGGCTTCAACTGCTCCATTCGTTTGAGGCCTGTAAGGAGATGACTTGTGCCTCATGATTTTGTATTCGGTCAGGAGGCGATCGGTTTCCTTCTCAAAGTGTGAGCCATTATCGGATATCATCTCTTGCGGGACCCCGTATCGGCATATGATGTTGTGTTTGATGAATTCTGCAACCTTTCTGGCATTCAAAACCTTGTAGGAGACGGCCTCGACCCATTTAGTGAAATAGTTGATGGCTACTAGGACGAAGCAGTGCCCATTGGCCCCTGTGGGTGTGACCTTTCCAATTACATCTATCCCCCATGTCGAGAACGGCCAAGGAGACGTCATAGTGTACAGCAAGAAAGGCGGTGCGTGCTGAAGGTTGGCGTGTATCTGACACTTATGGCACTTCTTGACCATTTTGGTACTGTCGGCTTTCATGGTTAGCCAAAAGTACCCTTGTCTGATGATCTTTTTGGCAAGCATGTTTCCGCTCATGTGGGTTCCACATATGCCTTGATGAACATGGTCCATTATTTCTCGGGCCTCTTCCTCGGTGGCACAAAGGAGGTTTCCTTGGGAATGTTTCTTGAATAGACGGCCAGCAATGATGACGTAATTAGCGGCCAACCTCTTAAGGGCGATCTGAGTCTTCTGGTCTGTCTCAGGTGGGATGGTTCCATCTAGGATGAAATGCCAAATATCATGGTACCATGGTTTCTCTTCGGAGTTCTTAACAATGGCACATTCGAATAACCATTTGTCTTTGTAGTCATAGAGATCTATAACGGCGCAGTAGGCAGGAGTTGCACGCCGCGTTATTTTGAAGGGTTTGACTGCCTTTCCTTTAGGGATTTCGACCAATAAAGCGAGTGTAGCCAATGCGTCCGCAAATCGGTTTTTATCTCTAGGAAGATAGTGGAACGAGACGTCCTGAAATTGTTGCGCCAACTCTTGGAGGTGGGCACTGTATCTTTGAAGGGTTGGATCTTGGATCCTCCACTTTTTCAGTGTCTGATTGATGATTAACTGGGAGTCCCCAAATACCTCGAGTTCGGTCACGTTGCGTTCTAGGGCTGCCTCAAGCCCCGCTATACAAGCCTCATATTCTGCGGTGTTGTTGGTGGCATCAAAGTCGAGACGTATTGCTAGTGGAGTATAGATGTCGTCAGGGTCTACCAACAACATTCCGATGCCGAACCCTCTATTGTTGGCTGCGCCATCGAAAAATAATTGCCACTTATTTTCGTCTTCTATACTCATGATATCTTCATCAGGGAATCGCGGGTCTTCCCCCTTCGCTTCGTCACAAGGAAATTCGGCCAACTGATCTGCGAATACACTCCCCCTGATGGATTTCTGAGTGACGTAAGTGATATCATATCCCGCGAGCATGAAGTACCATTTGGCCAATCTCGAAGACAA
Source organism: Adenophora triphylla var. japonica (assembly GCA_022495995.1). Lineage (NCBI taxonomy): Eukaryota > Viridiplantae > Streptophyta > Magnoliopsida > Asterales > Campanulaceae > Adenophora > Adenophora triphylla. The sequence goes on along the minus strand of JAFEMH010001801.1, from coordinate 119,615 downwards.
ATTTGATTTGTCTAGGATATATTTCAACGGATCCATTCTTGCAATGAGACGAACCGGGAAGGCTTCCATATAGTGCTTTTGTCTTTGTGATACCCAAACAAGAGCGGCGCAAGATTTGTCGAGTGGAGAGTAATTGATTTCGCTGCCTTGGAATCTGCGGCTGACGAAATATATGGCATTCTCTGTGTGTGAAGCAGGCTGTTCTTGAGCGAGCATAGCCCCAAGCGCGTTGTCAGTAACTGTGGGGTATAGCTTTAAGGGCTTTTCCTTGTGTGGTGGAACTAGGATGGGTGGGGAAGTTAAGTACTGCTTAACTTCCTCGAATGCTTCTTGACATTCTTCGGTCCACTCTTGAGGTGCGTTTTTCTTAAGTAGCTTGAAGATAGGATCGCACATTGTAGTCAGTTGATTGATGAATCGATTGATATATTGGAGTCTGCCCATGAATCCTTTTACCTCTTTCTGCGTTCTGGGTGGAGGCATGTCTATGATGGCTTTTATCTTGGCGGGGTCTGCTTCTATGCCACGCTCGGTTACCATGTACCCTAAGACTTTCCCTTTGACCACTCCGAATGAGCATTTGGCGGGGTTGAGTCTCATCTTGTGTTGTCTCAGTCGATTGAAGAATTTTCTAAGATCTCTGAAGTGCTGATCATCTGTCCCCTTTGAGTGAACAATCATGTCGTCCACGTATACCTCTATTTCCTTGTGGATCATGTCATGGAATAGTGTCGTGACTGCCCTTTGGTAAGTAGCCCCAGTGTTCTTGAGACCAAACGGCATGACCGTGTAACAGAACGTCCCCCAAGGTGTGGTGAATGCTGTTTTGTGCTGATCCTCCTCTGCCATGAGGATTTGGTTATACCCTGCGAAGCCGTCGACGAATGAGCGAACTTCGTATGCGGCTGTGGCGTCGACCAACATGTCTATGTTTGGTAGTGGGAAATCATCTTTAGGGGATGCCTTGTTCAAATCTCTAAAATTGACACAGACCCGTATTTTCCCATTCGACTTGGCTACTTGTACCGTGTTTTCTAGCCATTCCGGATACTCGATCACTTTGATAAACCCCACTTTCAAGAGTTTCATGATTTCTTATTTTACTTGCATTGACCATTTCAGCTTGATTCTGCGTAGTTTCTGTTTGACTGGCTTGGCGTTGGGTAGCAGCGGTATCTTGTGCTCTACAATTGACTGATTCAACCCAGGCATATCTTTGTAGGACCAAGCGAAGACGTCGACATATTCTCTGAGGAGCTGCGTCAAGGTTTCTCTGTCTTCCCCTTGAAGAAGAAGCCGCCAATCTTTGTTTCTCTCGGGGTCTTGTTGTCCCGAGATTAACCGTTTGCATTTCCTCATCGTCAACGGGGCCATTCTTTCCACAACGACCTACTTGCTTAGCTAATTCTTTTAAAATTTGTTCGTTTTCTTGATCTATCTCATCGTATGATTCATTATTAACGTGTTCGTTATATTGATTATTATTAGTTAATTCATCATTCACGATGTTAGCAATCTCAGGGTACTCGGAAAGATCAAAGTTTTCATTAAGGAAGTAAGGGAATACATGTTCGGCCACCGCCTCGATTTCCTCTTGAGTGAGTTCATCAGAGGTGGAGCCTGCTTCTAATGTGAAAGTTACAGGGCCTATCTTCCTGCGGGGATGGGGAGTGCAACCAAGCTCTTTGATCATGAAGTCTTCATCAACAACTAGTCCTCCGGTGACGTGCCAGTTTAGAATTGGCTCATCACATTTCTGTATTAGTCTTGTGTAATCAATAGTTGGAGCGTCCCCTTGGAGATTGTATGGATGCGGTTTGTCTTCTAACCTAAGACGAGGTCTTCAAATTGTCGCAGCATGTCTTCTCCCAACACAAAGTCCCATTCGCTTGTCATTTCTGCTTTCGTGTCCCACAAATCCTTAGGGATTAGTGAGACGGTCTCTGTTTCATCTGGTGAAGCATCGCAGTCGCTGAAGATTTCAAAGCCCAGTTGGCGCTTTCCTTTATCGTCAGTCCATAGTTCTGAAAAGATAAAGTAGGGAATGCTTTCCCCTTCCCGGACGAAGTAGCCACTGAGTGTCTTTCGATATGGCTCGAGGTCAATTTCTGACTTTTGGGTCATTGTGGCCTTTGTATGCGGTTTCTTCCCACTTGATTTGAGTAAAGTCCCACTCTTCTTCGTCATCCCCATCGTGGATGGAAATGATGTATCCTAGGCCATGCTTTGTGTGAGGTGGGGGAACCAGTGGTGGTTCCGTTATTCCTTGTAAGTGTTTTCCAAGCCCCAAGCCAGGGAAGTATCCTTTTGTTTGCATCATTTTCCAGACAGGAAGGTTTCCAGAAAACCAAAGTGCCTTGGAGTAATCATTTTCATTGCAAGTTTCTATGACGTTCACAGTGCTTTCTTTCTCGATTTCAAATAAGTAATCAGAATTGAAAAGGGAAATACTGACTAACTATTATTGAAAAGCAAACTCGATACTCTTACCCACAAATGAGGATTTTAGGCAAGTAGTATCTAAACTAAACTAGACTACTAACCGTTTCTTTTGCAAATAAAAGTAAATAACTGAAAAAGGAAAAGGAAGCCTTCATTTCTTAATCCAACCAAGGGCACCTCCGCTAGGAGCAAGTTTGATGGTGTCGTTGTCAACTAGGTCTTGTACTGCATTCTTCAGGTTGAAACAATCATTGGTGTGATGGCCATGGCATTGATGGTAGTTGCAATAGAGGTGTGGAGCTTGACCTTCCCTCTTAGGTTGGTATCCCTCCATTGGTTTCATCACTCCATCCTTGTGAAGACTTCTGAAGATGTGACCGAGAGAGATCCCTCCAAAGTCGGTGAAAATCCTTCCCTTCCTTCGCTTAGCCATTTGATTATGGAGGTCTCGAATATGATTCTCATAGTGTTGCACAAAGACGTGGTGGCGAGACTGATATTCTGCTTCCATTTGTTCTTTGAGGTCACGGTAGAGAGTATTGAGGCAATACTTGACCCTTTCATCAATGTCATCTTCAATGTGGGCTTCGAGAGGGCTACACTTTTGGGTCATAGCTTCGAGTTCGCTTTTGACCTCTTCAAGTTCTTCGATTAGTATCTTTGTCTTCTCAGCTTGAATGGACTCTTCCAAGTGATGCCATTCATTGCTATTGTCAATATGTTGCAGAGCTTTAGCGAGTTGATCCTTGATGCCACTTAACTCTTCTTGCACGGATGATTGCCCGCTATCTGAGCCACTTTCCATCTTTCGGAAATCTCTAGCAATGCGGGTGGAAGGTAAATCGAAAGCTTCTCTCCAACCTTCAACATGCTCCATTTCAGCGACAAGAGACTTGGTCATCTTCCGCAAATCTTCCTCTTCGAGGTCTTTCTTAGTGACGAAATACTTTTCCGTAGACATTGTGTTGGGAGTCTTGAAGTTGAGTAGCTTCGGAAAACTGACAGAAGAGATGCAGAGATGACGTCAGGATCAAATCTAGCCACAATGAGTCGGAAGTAGGCTTAAACGGTTCAGGATCTATTACAGCAAACAGAGGCATTATCTCGCGCGTGACATGTAGTCCTGCACGAGACAATCACACGGAAAGTCGATTTTTATTAATTCTAATTTTTTGGTCGGAACGGAAAATCCGTTTTGAGGGGTTTCTAAGGGCTTTATCAGAACCTAACGACTAAGCAATCAATCCGATTTTTGTAAAACAAAGCCATGTAAGATCGTTTTTGAAGGATGTATTTTTTTCTTTTTAAGGGACTTCCGAAAGGGTCATTCCGAATTGACTTTTTCTGAAGGGACTTTTCCGAGGGACTTTTCCGAGTCCTTCTTTATTGTCAATTTTACATGGCCTTATTTTGGTCAAAAACAGGAAAAATCACCAAGTCAAACTGACCGGTCACGGAGTGATCCTAAAAAGACAATCTACATGAAAATGTGGCGATGCAGGGCTGGAAGGATAGGCTCCCCGCGATATGACAATCTAGATGGATTGAATACGCGGAGTGGGATGATCCAACTTCGGAGAGACCGGCGACTAGGTGGTTACCGTCATCCGTCCTTAGTGTGGGTCCTGGGTTTATAGAGGGTATGCAGTGCAATGACATATATATCATGAGTGCGCGTGTGTGATAGTCAATCTAGGTGATAGATAAAAATAGAGATTTTTTTTTTGAAAATAAAAAGGAAAACAAATAGTGGCCGCACCAAGTGGTTGCCTACGTTTCCCCCAATTTAGGAAGACTCAGGCCGTCGTAGTTCCAAATAATGAGAGAAAGAGAGAGATAAATAAATTAATTACAACTCCCGATTTCCCAATGGATCGGACTTTAATAAAATAAAACCCAATCACACGCAGTTTATAAATAACCATCAATTATTTAACTAATACGAGTTCGAGTTCGACATCCTAAGGGAGGCCTTAAGATGAGGGAACTCTGCAGATAATGAATTCTGGGATCCCCCTTGCGTGTTCGACTCTCGTCTTGGACTATGAGATGAACAGGAAAAACCAGAAAACAACAGATTGCCGAGGCGATATCTCGCGCGAGATAGGATATCTCGTGCGAGATATGCCTGATCTGAGAACAGAAAAACGAATTAATTTTTTTTTTTTTAAAAAACCTCTCTTTTAATTTTGACGCAAGTTTAAGCCTCTTAATTTTATGTCCCCAGCGGAGTTGCCACTGTAGCGTTGTGAAGGATTTTTGAGTCGCCACCTATATTATTCATTTGGAAAACATAGAAAAACCATATTTTGAAAGAGATTTGGGTTCAGGGCTTAGGTTATGAAATTGGAAGGTCAAGGAGCACCCATTCCACCCAATTCGGAGATCGATCTTGCTAAATAAAAGGGAGATTTTCGAAAAAAGAAGAGAATTTCAAATAAATACAAATAAGGATCCATTTAACGGGGTTAAACGGAATGTAGGATCGATTGCTTCGAGACCATCCCCATGATTTAGGGAGGTTCTAGGCCGATCCTAGATTCTATGAATTTATACCACTCTAATAATCAATTAGAAAGGGATTTAGGGGGTTACCTTGCGTGAGGTGATTCGTACAAAGTTTTGACTCAAGTTTAGAATCGAATCTTGACACGGACAGAGCTTCGCCTCAGTCCTTGAATCGGATCTTGATGTTTGTTTATCAACAAGGTTGACAAACAAACTTTGAGGTGATTTTAGGGGTGATTTCACAGGAATTTTTCAGGGAGAGAAACCAGTAAAATGTGTGGGATCGTGGACCTCTTGAACCTTGGAAGTCACCAAGTATTTATAGGTGTTGGAGAGGTAGAGGTGGAGAGATAAAACACTCCTAGGAAGGTTCCAGACTCCAAAATCATTGGTTGGCCGGATGGATAAAGTTTTATCTCGAAAAGAGGTTGAAATCGACGAGAAAACTGTCATCTGCATGCTGCAGAATGACAATATCTCGCGCGAGACATGCAATTCCGCGCGAGATATTGTGGTCTGTGGACAGTTCTGTCCTTTCTCCGTTATCTCGTATGCAGTTTAGTCCCAAACTAACGGTGGTTAGTCAAAACTTAACGAAACATGACGAAATGGTGGATTTCTACTTCTTGACTCAAAGCGAGACTTAGAGTGGTATAATTTGATCCGATGTGTTCAGAATGGGGTTTCTACATATGCCCCTATCTACTGTTGCGTAGAATATTGCCTCACTGCCACACTCTACATGCCCTATGAAAGTAGCTTGCCTTGGCACTTTCGTACTTACACCACGGATCGCAAGTTCGAAACATAAGTGTAAATGGATGGAAGTGATCAAAGGAGTTTAAAAAAAGCCAAATAGACAAATGGGGTTACGGCCTCAAAATTTGTCCCAAGGCCAAACAAACGCGATCATAGAGAAATAGGGCTGACTCTCACAAAAAATCCAAGAGATTTTGAATATAGAGTTAGGAAAACTCAAAAACGCGGGCAGAAGGCCTACTATGCCTCTGACCGCAGAAGAGAGTCTAAAGTTTAATTGTTACAAGTCAAAAAATGCTGGAAAAAGAAAAATCAAGAATGCAAGTACCAAGGTACTCAAGTATTGCCAACACTCAAAACAGCCTAGAAGGAGAAGCAATTAAGAATAAATACCTCGATTAATAGGTAAAAATGATTACAATGGTCCTACCAATCTATTACAACAAGAAGAAAAGAAAAATCCTAAGCTAAAGGAGATAAGTCCTTGGGATCTTTGGTAGCACTGTCTGTGGCCGCACTATCCGTGGCCGCTTCTAAGGCCGGTGTTGGAGATGGAAGGCTGGTGTTCACGGTCAGGTCAGTGATGACCGGAGAAATGATTGGATCCGTGGAGACAGGGATAGGATCTGACCGCGAGGGAAAGAGATTACTTATTGCTGGCCCATTGGGGAGAACACGAGCAAAACCCTCCTCGTAGGAAAGCTTCTCACATGTGCTTGTGTATGTTGCCAATTTACCATCCTACCCTTCTTGAACACTTCAAATCATAGTGGGCCCCACTTTATGAAAGTAACATTTCTTTGTTGTCATGTATTTGTGAGATTTGCTATACCCGCTTTGCTCCCCATTTTTAGCTTTAAGTTTTGGCTTTCTAGATATTTTGCTTTCTTTCTTTTTGCTATATTTGTTGAAGTTTCATATGTTTCATAATAAATTAAAGAAAATAAAGTATTCATATATAATGTTGATAAACCTTAATTCTTAAAAAGATTTTTTTTTAAAAAAAAAACGATAATACAATTCTAATATGATATTAGACCCGGTATAAATTGATGATAAATTTATTTGTGCATATTAGATTTGAGCTGATGGTCATGTCTTTGTGTTGATGGTCCACTTGTAAAGCCGATGGTTATGCTGACATACAAGGGTATGTTAAAGTCTCTTTGTCGTATAGAAGTTATATCTTAAGATATGTGAAAAAGTTATGCAGGATTGTGTAGAAATTCAATGAAGGAAAACTCAATTATTATTATTCAGGATTGTGTAGAAATTCAATGAAGGAAAACTCAATTATTATTATTCAATAAGTAAGTATTTATACATGATCTAGAGTGCTACTCAAGATATTCTATATACATTAAATAAGAAAACTATACAATGCTAACTCTATTAGGAATTTAATAATACAAGCTATAGGAAACGATATATACACTAATTGCATCTCTACCATATCTGTACAAATAGGATTAGAAAAGTAATTGCTCGGGAGAATTTTCATTGATATAATGCATATCTATATCATGCCCCCGCAAGATGGACAACCTTATAAATTGAGACCAATCTTGTAGATGATGTCATGAAACCGTCTGCGTGTAATGGTTTGATGAGTACGTGCGCCAGCTGATCATTGGATCATATAGAAGAGGTGCTCTCAATGGGAAAATTCTTCACAATAAAGGAATTATGAAAGAATGTGATCGAAAAATTATTCTTTTGAGAATACAAAAAAGAAATAAAAATTGAGAGAAAAATAATATTAGGGGGAGAGAGAGGGTGAGAAGAAAGATGGGAAGGAGCCAGGAGGAGGCGGGATAGAGATAGAATGGTTTTTTTTTGGAGAATGAGTAACTATTTAGAGTTAGAGAGAAGAAAAGAGAAATGGGAGATTGTTTTTTGAGAGAAAGAGAGAGGGAAGAAAAGAGAAAAGAAGATGACACAAATTTAAAGTGATCAAAGAGGGAAAGAGATAACACAATAACTTCACCAATTTGAAGTGGCCAACAAGGGGAAGGAGATGACACAAGAACATTGTCTAATTTGAAGTAGTCAAAAAGGGGAAAGAGATAACACAAGAGTATCGCCAATTTTGATATGATCAAAGAGGTAAAGAAGATAACAATATCCCTTAATTATTATTTTTTGGTGGAAAAAAAAACAATGATTTTAAAAGGAAAAATTTTGAAGAATAAAAAAGGATGAAGAAGAAGAGTAACCAAAGCAATTTGGGCTATAGTGAATGATTTTCCTTGGTTGAGGTAAGGGGTGGTGAGGGTTGGGATAAAAAAAAAAATCTTTTGATACAAAATAAGAAAGAGAAAACAAGAAGAGAAAGATGAAAAGGAAGAAGGAAAAAATTGCTATGAGAAGGACTTCTTTGTTCATTGATATTGATAAAGGTAGTGAGGGTGGGGAATTTTGGGTAAATGAAGGGGTGATGGAGGGGGAAGAGGAGCAAGAAAGGTGGCTGAGGTGAATTTGGGATCATTGGTCGTGAGAGACGAAGGATGTGTTGAGGGAATCCTTATCTATTTGAATTAAGAGAGAAGATTTAGTGTTTTTTTTTTTTTTTTTTTTTTTTTTTTTTTTTTTTTTAAAGAAGGGGATCAACACATTTTCACCGCTCCCCCCTTGATGCACTTTACAGGACCTCCAGGTTGGAAGTCATGAACTCTAACCATCAGGCTAAGACCCCGCGTGCATTATGAGATTATGAGAAAGAGATAGGATTACAAGGGGTTTTGTGAGGATATGAGAAAGAGATAGGATTACAAGGGGTTTTGTGGGTGCAGTCATGTTGGCAAGGATGGAAACATTAGGAGAGGCTACTAAGGGCGAGAGTGTCATTTGTATAGTGGCAAAAAACTCAATTATTCAAACATGAAGCCTAAACTTTTAACTAATTTATAACTAAATAAAAACCGAATTACAAAAGCAATTCATCACATTCCTCATTTTCCTCCAAAACTAGCCACATGAATAATTATAGACTAAGTCCATTTCCTTCTAATATTAATTACTAATACACCCCTCTTTAAATCTATACTATATTAAAAGCAAGAAAGTGGATTTTTCCGCTCAAAAGTGTCGCTATCAAATGGCAAAATTGTCCATACAATATTTCATTAAAGGTATTTTCGTAATCATCTAAGTCTTCTAGAATTTCTATGATTACTTTTTGAAAATTATTGGCTTCTTTAGGAAGCTTTGCACAATTTGATTTAGAAGAGGGGCAAAGACACTTGATGCTTTGGGGATACGCGTTTAATTTGCATGCACTTATAATTGAAATATTTTAACTCATTTTACTTTCAGTTTTATTATTTATTTAATATGTCCATCACATTTTTATTTTTAGAGCATCTTATAATTGGAATGTTTTAAACTTTCATGTTTTAAATCATATATCATATATTGTATATTTTATTTTATCAAAAAATCATTTTATTACAAAAAACTAGAGAATTAAGTATATTTTATGAATAGACTTTTGAGAAAATATGAGTGATTGTTGGATTTTTTTTTTGTTTAAAGATAGGTGGAAATGTAAAAATAGAGAAAGAGACATATACCACCATTTTTGAGCTTTTAGAAGTCATGAAACAATAGAGAGAAATTTCTAAGTACTCATTAATTTCAATTTTGATTTTTCAGAAAGAAAAAAAATTCAATTATTTCATATTATTTCAATCCTGTTTTAAAAATTTTCATTGTGAAATCTCATTGATTAATTTATATTTATTATATTTTCATTAGTAATTTTTAATAAATAATTTATTATTTCAGTTTACAGATTATAATTAAAGAAAATATTACTTAGGAAATAGAAATATATAAAATCTATCTATCTATATCTTATAACAAGATTGCATTCCACAAATGGAAAAAGCCCGCTCAAAAATGTCGCTTTCAATGGCAACAAAAATGGAAAATATCATTAAGGGTATTTTCGGAAATGCATAATTCATCTCTATATATATTAAAGGAAGGAAGTGGTAAATGTTGACACAATCAAGGGCAAATTTGTCTTTTTTCATTGCTTTGAATAAGACAAAAATTTAGTCTACCAAGAAAAGATGCTTGCTGATGTTAATGTGTGCATGAGATCCATTTGTTTTATTTGACAAAGAGAAAATGACACGTATATGTAAAACTTTGACAATTGTATGTATGCACACTCCACGAGAAAACAAAGTACTTGCTCCCTACTCTTTCTTTTCTCTTTATCATTCTTTGTGATTAAAAAAAAGTACTTGCTCCCATTGCTTTGAATAAGACAAATATTTATCAATTTTCATGGATGAATTTTCTATTTTATTGCTTTAACTTGCAAGAGAAGCTCTACATTAGATTAGCTTGCTGAATACATTTTAGATTATTGACTAGATCATTTTTTAAAAATTTGCATGCGTTTTGATTGGATTAGGCAAAGGTGCACATTTCCCATTGCTTTGAATAAGACAAATATTTATCGATTTTCATGGATGAATTTTCTATTTTATTGCTTTAACTTGCAAGAGAAGCTCTACATTAGATTAGCTTGCTAAATACATTTTAGATTGTTGACTAGATCATTTTTTTAAAAATTTGCATGTGTTGTGATTGGATTAGGCAAAGGTGCACATTTTCACATGTTCTCCTCTACTCATTTAAAAGAGTCAACCTATTCCTTCTTTCTTCTCTCCTCATACTTTCTCAATATTTAAAAAACACACACAAACACACAGACACACAGAAACTGAAGGAAACACAAACACACACACAAGCACATAGTTACACACCAAAACACGCAAAAGCACACACTTTCACACACGAAGTTTATTACTCTCTCTGTTTGATGAGTAGACTCAGGTAATCAAGGTTATTCGTTTCTTGGCTTGGCAATCTCCGGATGTAGATCTTTGATATTGCAACCGAGGTTGCAGCCATGACGGAGTTATCTTCTTACCTGATCACTTACAGATCTGAACCTTGCTTTACCCTATAATGAAGTATTCAAAGGGTGGTGTAGGTTTATAGAAAGTGGTCATGGAGAGGATTGGAGAAGATTGTTGATTTGAATAAAGGATTAAATTGGCGAAGGAGAGTGTTAGAAAAGATGAAATTTGGCTGGGAATTTTGACTTTAGAAGGAGGAGAGGGTTGGATTTGGATCTTACCGGAATGAGAATTGAGGAAGTTGGTCGGGAGTAGTTTGGAGAAGGAGGGATAAATGGAGGCAATAGGCGGCGGTGATGATGGTGGTGGGAGGCGGTAGTGGGTTTGAGTTTGGTCGTCAGATTGAGATTGGGAGTATTGATTTTCTTGAGAGTTTTTGAGGATTGAAATCTCTTTCGGTAACGAGTGGTGCTGACGTTTTTTAAGGTGTGGCGGTGGTAGGGCGGCGTCATTGATGGGTAGAGAAAGAAATCGAGAGATTGGGTAGAGATGTAGATAGATATATAGAGAGATAGAGAGAGAGAGAGAAGCAATGTTATGAAAGAGAAATAAGGGAGGCAGAGAGAGTTTTGAAATTAAAAATTAAAATGTAAGAGTATTAAATTAAATGCAGTGATTTAACAACTTATTTGAACACTCACCCTATTTAATCGTCTAAAAAAATGAATAAGCAAAAGAAAATTTAATTTGCATTTGAAATATTTTTTTGAGAAATATACTAATTTTAGTAATTATATTTAATAATTATTTAAATGTTTTATCTTTTTTCTATTTAGTGAAAATATTTAACATTTGACTAAAAGAGACAATTGAATAAAATAATTATAAAAATTTCATTTTGAATAATAAAATTTATCAGCGAGACTTCCAAAATAAAAATGTGTGCCTCTTATTACAGATTGAAGGAAATATTCTTTTCTTTATTTATTTCACTTAAAGATAAATATCGTATTTTTTAAGTAGAAACTGTATGTTTAAGTAAGAAATAATATTATTACTACATTTGTCTCAAATAAATGATCAATTTTGGTTCATATTTGATTGATCTTTTGGTTCACAAATGTTATCGGATGTTGTATATAAGAAAGTAGTGGAGAATGTATAATAAGAGACTTTTATTTTAGTCGTGTGTAATTAAATTGCAATGTATTTCAAAAAATATTTCGTTTTCCATTATCACTTATCGTTATATTTTGATCATTATAATTAAAATTGTTAATGTGTAAATTTAAAAAGTTGTTGTTTTACTTCTTCACTTATATAATTTCATCACAACCAATTTCTTTTTTTTTTGTAAATTTAAAAAAAAAATCTTATATCGCCGTGCATCGCACGGGGGTACTGCTAGTACATATAAAAATTCTAAAATACCCCCGACAATAATGATAATTAAAGGCTGTTATTAAAATATTAAAATAAAAATCCATCGTTCTCTTCACATTTCCCACTTTTATTCTCTCTCTCTCTCTCCCTCTCTCTAGAGCCGACCTCGGCACCTTCACCGTCGCTTCATTGTTCCCGACCATATTTTCCGGCAACGATTTGAGAGATCCATCAATCTCTCTTCGCTCTTCCTCACTCCGACCTTCAATGTTTAAAGTGCTGAAATTTTGAAAATTTAGTTTTCAGAAATTGAAGTTGATTTGGAATTAAGTTTCATTTTCATTTCCCCAATGATTGATTTGGGTAATTGGTTTTAAGTTTGATTTTGATTTTGATTTCCCCCATTGGTTTGTTGTTTAAGGTTTCTAATTGCTATTTTTTTTTTTGTGTGTTTTTAGTCTTGAAATCACTTATTGGTGGAACCCCTAAACGCCCCTCTCATCTCTCCGAACTCCAAACACGGCGAGATAGCTCAGTAGCTGTGAAGCTATTCTTTTATACTCTGTCCGTACCAATCTAAATGTCCCAAAATTTTTGAGGCATGAAAATTAAGAAATAAATATATACTCCCTCCGTCCAAGTCCAAGTAGTTACTTCACAGTACTGTACTCACGTAAATTAAGGAGTGAGTATTATATTGAAAGTGTTGTGAGTGTGAAATTAAAATAGGAGAGAGAATGAATGGAGGGAATAGTAAATTATAATGGTGTTGTGAGTATTAAAATAATGTAGGAGAGAGAATGAGTGAAGGGAATAGTAAAGATTCCTTTCCATTTTGGAAAAGAAACAAAGTGTGAAGTATGTAATTGGACGCCCAAAATAGAACGTGTGAAGTATGTAACTGGACGGAGGGGGTATAAAGTAAAAAGTGTATAGTGAAATAAATATTGTGAGTATGAAAGTGATGTAGAAAGAGAAAGTGGGGTAGGGAATAGTTAGTGAATATTTATTGTGAGTATGACAAGTGGGTCTCATAAATAAAAAAGTAATAAAAAATTTTCCTTTTTTTGGTTAGAACATTTTAAATGGGACACCCAAAAAGAAAAGTTGAGACATTTGTAGTGGGCCGGAGGGAGTATTAATTATCATAGAATGAATATAAACATGTACTCCCTCTCCCTCTGTCCCCAACCTAAGTGCACGCTTTTCATTTTGGACGTCCCAAACCTACGTGCACATCTTTTAAAATGGAAATAAATCTTTACTACTTTTTTCACTCATTCTCTCTCCTACATTATTTTTATATTCACAATACCATTATAATTTATTATTCCCTCCACTCATTCTCTCTTCTATTTTACTTTCACACTTACAACACTTTCAATATAATACTCCCTTCTTAATTTACGTGAAAAAGTCAAAGTGTACATTTAAGTTAGGGACGGAGGGAGTATTGTTTTTATTGTTTCTTTGTTATGACTAATTATCGACAAAGGTAGCTACTTATTAGTGATTGAATTTGAGAATGGTTATATAAGCCCGTAAAATTGTAAAATTGTTGAGTAAATCCTTAATTTTAAAAATTTCAAAATTGACATTGAGTGAAATGACTTTACTATTCCCAAATAAATACACTCATTCCTATATACTTCTTCTCTTAAACCCATTGTTAAATCCCTTCCTATATACTTCTTCACTTTCCAACCATATATATGTGCTAAATTGTTGTCTTAAATATTATGTTTATGTGGCAAAAATTCGGCAAGAGTTGAATAATATTTTGCCCAGAATCGACCACACTCGTCCGAAAAATAAGGGGAGTTAGGCCACACCAGGCCGAAAAACAAAAAAATTTCGATCACACACACGGCTGAAAAACAATAAAATTTTGCCCACTCCCAGCCGAATCATTAATAAAATTAGGAACCGATTTTGGGAATGTTTCAGCCAATATCGGCCAAACTTTTGTAATTTAGTTTTAAAAAAAAATTATTTTGGCCTAACATTTAGTTAAATAACATTGTTTTAACATGAGTTTTACAAAAAAAAAAAATAATCAAAAATTACCCTTATTAGGAGTTGACAGGTAGTTGCCGAACAATTCAAGGTTTTCGGATGAGAATATTTAAGAAAAACATAATACAAATGATGCTGCAGGGAATGTGTTGATCAGCCTACGTCCATCAATTAGGTTGATCCACTGGCTTTGGTTGACTTGAAACAGTGAACAAACGACTAGCCGGGGTGGTCTCCGGCTAAGACCCTCCGGCGTGAGAATTAGTATCACGTACATGGCTTATAAACTGTATTTTGAATTGAACAGCAAAATAAGCATTACCTCTAAACGATTGATATTGTGAGGTATTTATAGGCTCTGATAAGAGGTATTGTTGTAGTAGGATTGTGCCAAATCCCGTGAATCATGGAGGGAAAATAGGCATAACCTGTTCCGTGAATATAGGAGTCTGTTATGAAAAGAGTTATAAACGTAGTATGTCTCTGTAGGTCGACGTACGTCTATGTAGGTCGAGGTCGCCTGAGTGGATCAAGGTCGACCTGACTTCGTATCTTAGCCGGATAGAATTGTATAAGTTGACGATCGTATGTCGGACAAAGCTAGGTCAGGACCAATGATGGTCAGACAATAAGCTATGTCAACTGATCTTTGTTGATGGGCCTTGGTCCTTATAATAGCTGGGCCGACCCCTTTATGGGCATTGTGATAATAATGTTCGGATAATTGGGCTTCGTGTGTTGGGCCTAGCCCGTCACTTTTATTCCGTTCAGTGGCCCCCAACTTTCTGAGTTGACTTTGTCGACCAGGAAGTTATAAGAATTTTGATGAAGACTTAGGTAAATCGTAGCTAGATGCTCGAACTGCTTGATGGTCGACCGAGATGACGTGGCTTAATCTCGACCATTGAATGTTTTGATGGCTAGATCTGCTAGAGCGCCACAATGATTAGGAAACACGGTGCTTGGACAACTGCCTTGGGAAACGGCGCTGGCATTTATGGGAAGGATTGAACCGTTGCAGCACAAACATTTCCAATTCAGGTAAGGAAAATGAGTAAGTATAAAAGGATAATTCCTTTTCCTTTTCCAACTTTACAAACTCTCGAATCTCAGATATACCCAACAAGGTCAAAGCAAGGAGTCTTCGATTTTTCGGCGTACTAAAGCTTCCGTTCATCTTCAAAACCCATCTTCTCCAAATCATCTAAGGTACCCCTCGATTCCTCTGCTTTAAGGCTTCATTTTCGATTTCTCTTTCAATTCCGTCATGGCTAGGACTTTTTGTTGTGAGAGAGGTGTTAGGTATGGATATTGCACCCAAAATCGTAGGGTTTACACTCGTAAAGACGACCGAGTGAAAGAGATGAGTAGGGATGAAGCTCATACCATCTTAAAAGCACGAGGTTTGAGTTATGGAGTCGTAGAGCTTCCAGGTAGAAGTAGTGTAGGAGATCTGGAGGTGGACGACCAAAGGGTTGTCCGATTTCGTCTCTTCAATAAATTGATAGATCACTTCATCATTTTTTACATTAAGGGATCAAATAGACCACATTTTCTCAAAATTAATATAGAATTCCCAGGGGAATCTAGGTTGCCCATAGATAGTGATGATGAAACCCCTTCTAGTTCCGATTCCCCTGTTTCTTCTTCTTCTGTAGATATGTCGACTCAAAGTTCAGCGAGCTGCTCCTTCGGCAATATTGTGGATGATTTCTGCTCGACTGTCGTTCCAGTTTGGAATGAGAGGGTATGTGGCCCCCAAGCCATATTTGGGAAGGAAAAGCTCTGAATCAAGGATTGAAATCCTCCATAACTTCTTTGAGATCAGCAGGGATGAGTTCCGTCTCACTCATTATATGGACAAGCAGAGGAAAGCTAGGGAATGGGAGCACTGGGCCTTAAACCCATCCAAAGTAGCCTTCTACTATGGCCAGTTCGAGGTCGGGCTACGACTTCCTCTTGACCCCTTCATTTGTGAGTTCTTGGAGTGTATGGACGCTGTTCCCATGCATATAGGAGCTAATACGGTTAGGGTCCTTGTATGTTTTGCCATGGTATGCAGGTTCGTTGGGAACGAGCCGTGCATGAACGTCTTAAGGAGATTCTTCAAGGTTGTAATAGACAAAATATCTTTAGGGATTAGTACCCCAGCTCGAGCTAAAGCTCCCAAATTATTCATCAATTTACCCTACAAAGTAGTTGAATGGAACACGCACATGATCTTGATCGAGAGTCGAAATGGCTGGGAATTCCCACTACCCAATGCTGAATCGAGAATAATAAAGGAGGACGATTACTGGGTCCCTAACTTGAATGACGCCTTATATAAAAGGTTGGCTTTGGTAGCTCGAAGGAGTACCATTAATTGGTCGGCCTTGGGGTCGAGCAAGGATTACTTCATCCAGGCTGGTATGATGCTTGGTGGGGACGGACAGTTGGTCCCTTTAGTCCCTATAGTTCGTAGCCTTAGGTACCCTGACTGGGTTATTCATGAGTAGGGATATCAACAGGGCGGGTTCGGGATGGGTTATTCATTTCCCAAACCCACCCCTATAGTGATCTACCATTGCCTGAACCCGCCCCGCCCCGTGCGTTACCCGAACACGTCCCGTTTAACCCGCCCCGATAGTTATTTAAGTAATTTCCTATAAAAAACATCCATAATCCAAGGACCCCTCTAGTAATTTCCTATATATTCGGGGGATTTAAGTAATTTCCTATAAGGCCTATAAGGGCATTTAAGTAATTTTCTATATATTCGGGGCGGGACCGGGGCGGGGTAAACCCAAACCCTCCAAAAACCCGACGAGTTTTCAAATTTGCATCCCAAACCTGACCTATTAGGGGAGGGTCTTTTCGGGTTAGGGGTGGGTTTGGGTTTTTTGCCATCCCTATTCATGAGAAACATAGGTTTGAGTCACAGTGTCATTACTGCAAGAAGACCCCTGATCATTGCAAGAAGCTCGACCATTATGGCGGTTAAGTATTTACTCGCTTTCTTTTTATTCGTCTAATTTCTTGCCTGCATATCTGTATACTAACTGCTCTTTTCTCGTGCAGATTTTACCCCCCAACAGGAGGCCAATATGAACCACATGATGGATCTTTTTGAGAAGAAGAAGACCAAGAAGGCTCACGGGGTCGCCAATGCCCGAGCTTGTCGCGAGAAAGTTGTGACAGACAGGAATGCTCTGCTTCCCAAGATTGGGGTAGGAATGGTCCAAGTTGATGGGTCAGGACCTATCGAACAGATTGATCCTACAGCTGAAGTCCAGTCGGCACCTGCTGAGGAGGAGGTCGACCCTTCCACTGAACGAGCATCGGGCTCCAGCCCCCTTCCAGAACAGACAAGGGTTGAGCCGCAAAACTTTGTGGATCTCGATGTCGACATACTCGATCAAGAAGATGAAGATGTTCTTCCACTGTCTACTAAGAAAAGGTCGAGGGTCGATAAGGGTAAGGGTGCCTCATCGATAATCTTCCTCCCCCAATTCCTCAGGTATCGAGCCATGATCTGGTCCAGAGCCAGATTGAATAACTGAGCGTTGTCCCTTCTCTCAGTGGGGTCAACATTTTATGTCGCCAGTATCCCGAACTGGGATATGGGCAGGTCGTAGTGAGGAGGTCAGTAGATGCTGATTTGCTCGCTAGCTTCGTTGAGAGGGGGATCACCCCAGAGGAATTTTTAGATAGTTCCGGCCTGGCCACTGCGAGGTAGTCCTTAGATCTTTTCTACTTTTTTTTCTGTTTGGTCGTCTATTTTCTTGGTCGCTAAATATATTTGATCGCTTATCGAGCGAACACTTCTCTTTTGGTTTGTGTAGTCTCTTACTCTTGTCGAGCAGGCCAAGAACAATAGGAGAGCTGTTAAGAGGGAGAAGCTAGCGACAACCCAATATGCTCGGAAGTCCCACGAGGTAACCGAGCTGAGGGAGAAGTTGAATGATCTGGACTCAGCATATGAGGCTATCAAGCTCGTGAAAGATGATGCATTGGCTGACCTCCAGGCTGCCAATACAGAACTTGAGAAAGTGAAGCAGGATAGTGCGGATGTGCATTTTGAGAAAGGTGAAGTAGAGGTCGAGCTCAAGACCGTCACTCAAATGCTTCGAGATCGTAACGAGCTTCTGATCAAACAAAGAAACGACCATAGGGCTGCCCGAGCCAAATGGAAGAAGGAGGCCCAGGCCAGGGTGAAGGCTGCAGTGGAGGACGCTGGAAAAGCCGCAGTGGAGGCTTTAAAGGAAAGCGTTGAATGATATGATGCTATTATGAGCTGAGAAAAAGCCTTTTACACCGTTGGTCGTCAACACATGGTCCGGCACGCTATTGTTGATCCTTCTGTTGATATCTCTATCGAGCAGCTGGCCAAGAGAGCCTCTGAAGAGCAGTATGACATAGCTGCTCGGGGTGGCCATCCCCTTGTCCCCTACAACGACAACGATCTAGATGTAATAGCTCATCATGGCAAGGAGGATGAGGCAGAGCCGTGGGTCGCCCCTCCCATCAAGCAGGTTAACTTCAACACTATTCTGCAGGAGCTCAAGGAAGCTGATGATATGGAAGAGGATGAAGGGGATGAGATAACTCAAGACCAAATCTTTACTAAAGCCGAGCAAGGTGAGCAGCAGCAATAACAACAAGAGCAGGAGCATTAAGACCCAATTGATGATAACCAAGCTAACTAACTCTACTTCTTTTGATCCACCCTTGTAATTGAACAAGTATCAAACATTTTTTTCTTATCTTTGTAATCACTGTCTTGGCTCAATTTGGGAGACAGTTTAACATATACATTCGTAGCTCTTATTTTCACAAGTTCTAGCCCGCTTTGGGGGACTTGCTTATTTAATGTAGTTGACTTTGTTTTGATCCATACTTGCATTTGCATGTCGAACTAAATTAGGTGGAGGATCAGCCAAAGTCTTGGTTAGAACAGTTGGTAGATCTATGAAGCTGACCAAGGTTTTAGTCGAGCTTGTTTAAGAACGAGATAGACCTAAGTCTTAGGTCGGACCTGTTTAGGAACGAGGTCGACTTAGGACTTCGGTCGAATCTGTCTAAAGAACGAGATTGACTCAAGTCGTCAGTCAGAACTATTGAAGAACGAGGTCGACTTAAGATTTCAGTCGAATCTGTTAAAGGAACAAGATTGCCTTAAGTCTTCAGTCGGACCTGTTTAAGAACAAGGTCGACTTAGGACTTCAGTCGAATCTGTTTAAAGGAACAAGATTGACTTAAGTCTTCAATCGGACCTGTTTAAGAATGAGGTGGACTTAGGACTTCAGTTGAATCTGTTTAAAGGAACGAGATTGACTTAAGTCTTCCGTCGGACCTGTTTAAGAACGAGGTTGACTTAGGACTTCAGTAGTATCTGTTAAAGGAATGAGATTGACTTAAGTCTTCAGTCAGACCTATTTAAGAACGAGGTCGACTTAGGACTTTAGTCGAATCTGTTAAAGGAACGAAATTGACTTAAGTCTTCAGTCGTACCTGTTTAAGAACTTGGTCGACTTAGGACTTCAGTCGAATCTGTTTACAGGAACGAGATTGACTTAAGTCTTCAGTCAGACCTGTTAAAGGAATGAGATTGACTTAATTCTTCAGTCGGACCTATTTAAGAACGAGGTCGACTTAGGAATTCAGTCAAATCTGTTTACAGGAACGAGATTGACTTAAGTCTTCAGTCGGACCTGTTTAAGAACGAGGTCGACTTAGGACTTCAGTCGAATCTGTTAAAGGAACGAGATTGACTTAAGTCTTTAGTCGGACCTGTTTAAGAACGAGGTCGACTTAGGACTTCAGTCAAATCTGTTTACATAATAACATAGATATCGACAAAGAGTCGGATCAGCATAGAAGAAATACAACTCGTAGATAGAGAACATTCCATTTTATTGAAGAAGTAGAACGGTTGCATCGAGAAATTTGCTCAAAAGTAATACTTAATTAGATGTCTAGCATGGCATGGATGTTTCAGCTCATCACCCTCAGTATGACCAATCATATAGGTTCCCACTTTGATAACTCGAGTGACGACCTAAGGACCTTCCCAATTAGGAGATAACTTGTTCTGCTCGGCCTTCCTTCCAGTTACCTCTATCTTTCTCAGCACATAATCTCCCACAATGAATGGCCTTTTCTTGACATTCTTATCGTGGTAACCCTTGGTTTTTTGTTTATAGTTCACCATTCTGAGTTGAGCTGTAGTCCATTTCTCTTCCAGCAAGTCGAGGTCGAGCAATCTGTTGGCTTCGTTCTGACCCTGATAAAAAAAGACCACCCTGACTGTAGGAACTCGTAGCTTGGCAGGAGCCATGGCCTCCGACCCAAAAGTAAGGGCAAATGGGGTTTCTCCTGTAGGCCCCCGGGTGGTTGTGTGGACTGCACAAAGGGTGATGGGAAATTCGTCCAACCAGCTGCCAGCTCGACCAACTAATCCCGTCTTTAGTGCTGACAAAACGAGCTTGCTCGCTGCTTCTGCTTGTCCGTTACCTTGGGGATAGGCGACTGACGACTTCCAATAATGGACTCACAATCTGTTCATTTCTGCTTCGAAGGCTGTGGAAAACTGCAACCCATTGTCTGATACAATTGCACGGGGTATCCCAAAACGACACCAAATGATGTCATGGATGAAGTTGATGGCGTTTTCTTCGGTGATTCTAGCTAGAGGTTTTGCTTCGACCCATTTATTGAAGTCGCTGCTTCTGCTTGTCCGTTACCTTGGGGATAGGCTACTGACGACTTCCAATAATGGACTCACAATCTGTTCATTTCTCGCCGAAGGGCGTGGAAAATCGCTATGACCCGTTGTGCGATACAATTGCACGGGGTATCCCAAAACGACACCAAATGATGTCATGGATGAAGTTGATGGCGTTTTCTTCGGTGATTCTAGCTAGAGGTTTTGCTTCGACCCATTTAGTGAAGTATTCAATGGCTACGATCACATACTTGTAATTTGCACGGGCGGGTGGGAAGGGACCAATCAAATTTGTACCCCACATGTCAAAAGTCCAGGTAGCGACCACAGGAGTTTGCTCGGTTGTAGGCAGTCTTGGTAGGTCGACAAATCTCTGGCATTTATCACATTGTTGAACAAACTGGCGAGCGTCCTCTCTCAGGTGAGGCCAATAGTAACCCAAAGCAAAGTTATGGCCCCCGGGTGTCCACCACATACCCCACAATGAACTTCGTGCAGAAGTTGAGTGACTTCCTATGGGTGAACACATAATCTCTGGAAATGATTAAGATCTTAATTAATTGGTGCGAGAAAGTCAACTAATGCCCTCCCTATACACTTTCCTTACCTCACAAAGGTCTCCATCAAGCCATACACTTTCCAAAACATGTCCCCATCATCACCTTGACCAAGTCAACGACGGCGGCAGCATCGAAGAACAACAAAAGGTCACTCAGCATCGGAAGATTGACCCCATGTCGACAAAAAACCAGGGGCTTGCCTTCGCCTCACGTGCATCAAGAAAGTTCGAGCAGAGGCTTGCCTTCGTCCTCAAGTGCTTAAAAAAAAAGGGGAGCTCAAGCAAAAGCTTCAAAAAAAAAGAGAAAAAAAAAAAGCTCAAGCAAAAGCTTCAAAAAAAAAAAAAAAGCAAAAGCTTCAAAAAAAAAAAAAATGAGGCCAAGGACCCAGCACTGCCGATCAGAGGCTTGACATATGGGCAAAATTAAAGCCCGAAGAACGGATGTTGTCGACAACAAGGGAGCAGTTAAAGCAACGGCAAAAACATATCATAAGCCCTTAAGCTGCATTCAAAATCTTTCTCCCCCGATGAAGGACGACGATCAAGAAGCAACGGAATCGCTGAAATATCTGTCAAAATGACTTGTCAAGGAATCACCTCAAGGCCCGTACCTTATCATCCAAACTTCCTATCCGAGCCTTTTCACCAAAAGTACCACAAATGTTCATACCCCTTTTCCAAAGCCAAACACAGTTCAAGCCCGAACTACGGCGACCTGAGCTCCTTATAATAAGGGGAACGTAGGCAACCAAAAATGGTCCGGTCATAAACACATCCAAATCCCAAGAAAATTCGGTCTCATCAATGGCCTCTCCTATACACAATCTTTCTTCACAATTCGCCAACTTTACCCTTAGTATTGGTCGACTTTCTCCTCATGATTAATCAAAATGTTTATTCATATCGAGATTAGGGGTTTGAATAACCCGAACATTAATAAAGGGTTTTAAGCAATCTTGTGATCATTTTGAATAAAACATGTTTTCAGATGTCTCGACAAGTCTTCTTTTTCTACATTATAGGAAAAATAGAGCTAAACACTAATTTTCTGTCAGCAGGGGCTTCCATACACTTTTACAAACCTTTCTACACTTATGCTCTCTCAAAAGAGTCAAACCCAAAGCGAGTTCTTTTGTGCCTTCATCAAATGAGGCCATCAAATAATACAAATCGGGGATTCGTCCCCACTTTTCGAAAATATGCCCCTGCAGGTATACATTTCTAAATTGTCTTTCTTTTACATTTTCTTCCGGTTGACTAAAGAAAATAATAAAGTAAATATAGAAGGATGGGTTGCCTCTTTTGCTACATGACAACTCAATTTGCACGGGACTCTTTAAGGTGGGACTTTCGTCAAGCCATTTCTTTAGAGTGGGGCTTCTCTGGTCATGCCGGGTCCACGTTGGTTCTTCATTTCGCTACAAGATTCACAATCATGAGACTGAGGCTTTATCAAGTCACTTTTTCAAAATCAGGACTTCGCCAACACATCTCTTCAGACCAAGGCTTCGCCAAGCAAAGGGAGATTTGGTCGCCATACTGGCCATGGGCTTGTCAAGTGCAGTTCTTTGATGTCCAAGGTTGAGGACAGAATTTTTAATCAGAACCAGGGATTCATCATAATTCTATGGCTAATATTGAAATCCGAGTCCATAAAACTCCTTGTACCAATCAGAATGAGGTGTTGATGATCAATTTTGGAAGGTGTCAGGAATTTTAGTTTAATGATTTCCCTCAACACCGACGGGACTTTCACGGTAGAGGAGGAAGAGGATCCCCATCCCTCTCTTGGTCAGATAAACTACCGCCAGATGCCACCACCTTCCTCATATAGAACCTCCACCGGGCCACACTCATCTCAACCTGTGAATCAGCCATCTTTTCGGCCTCAGTCTGGTGAACATTCACAATTCGGTCCGGGATAATCGTTTGGGGAAACAAATTGAATTCGGTCCAATTTGGGCCAGTATGGTGTGCCTCAATGCAGTCTATCGCAGCAGTTTGGTATGTCTCAACAGTTCGGTCTGGTCGATCGGGGGCTTCTCAGTTACATCAGTTTGGTATGATTTCTCAGTTGGGTTTGGGACGACGGTCAACTATGGATCAGTTTGAACTTCTCAGTCCCAGTAGTTTGGAATGCCTCGACAGCAACCCAGTTCAAGACAGCCAGTCCCCGGCACCGCACAAGTCTCACAAGATCCCTTCATGACCGCCTCAACGGGACAGCAAACCCCTAATCCCACTCTCAGTCGTCCAGACTACACCAGAATTCCACCACTAGCCTCCTATGATACCACTACCAGAGCCCCTGCTCCTCAATCTATGGGTCAGCCAGCTCCTCAGCGACATCCTAGTAGCCTCGTACAGTCCGACGAGACAAGCCAGTTT
Source organism: Adenophora triphylla var. japonica (assembly GCA_022495995.1). NCBI lineage: Eukaryota > Viridiplantae > Streptophyta > Magnoliopsida > Asterales > Campanulaceae > Adenophora > Adenophora triphylla. Next base: position 95,977 of record JAFEMH010001801.1, on the reverse strand, counting down.
GTCGTCCCCCAGTGGGGACAAAGTCAGTATGAAATGTCCTCCCATGATTGGGGACACCTAGGAATACCGCAACAAGTTGGGATCCCTTCGCAGTCTGGCACAGATCAGTATGGGCCTTCACAACAACTGTTCAGGGTGCCGCATCAGCAGTTTGGAATGCCGCCACCACAGTTTGGTTTAGGACAGCGATCAGGTGTCCCTCCTCAACGATCTTGGTCGGCGGCTCCGGTGCCTCACCAGCCTCCACAAAACCATTCCTCACTCAATGCCCTATAGGCCAGCAAGCCCCCATCCCCGTCTCATCAGAATCACTGGGACCACAGTATCCTCCCGATTATACACCATCACCTCAGCCTGGCATGAAGTTCAACAACCAAGGGCCACGACCCACATTTAAGTTTCCCTTTATAAGTCTCACCCCGGGAACCCAAGCTAACCTGCCACTTCTGGTCTGCCACCACCCTTCTTGCCCATTGGGAATCAGTAACAGGCCGATGGATTCTATCCTTATGCTCAGGCTCCTACTTACACTCCCAGGATAATTTAGGCCAAGGGCGGGTTTACGCCTATGCCCCAGGCCCTGCCATCCTTTCCACCAGCGTGCCGCCAATGGTTCCACCACCGGACCCTCATCTGGCTTTGGTTCATGGAACAGCATAAGGAAATGAAAGCGCAGGTCGCCTAGCTGACAGGAAAGAAGGCCGCCCTCCGGCCCGCAGATCCCGATTCCATTATGCCTCTACCACACAAGTTCGTGATGCCTAACTGTTTGATGGGGCTGCCTGTCCCAAGATCCACCTTGACACCTACAAAGCCAAAGGATGCATAAACCAGCAGTCGACTGACTACTTCTCCTTAAAACTAGGGGCTTCTAAAGTGGTTCTTTCGGTTGAAACCCAAGTTCAGGGCTACTTGGGAACAGATCACCAACGCTTTCACTGAGAAATACAAAGCTAATCTGGAATGGGAGACAAATAGAGTTGACCTGCAGACAACAGTGCAGCGTTCCGAGGAGAATATCGGTGACTTTTACAAGTGTTGAAAGCTTAAGTTGAGCGAAATGGCCAGCCCTCCTTCTAATGAGGAACAATTGGACATCTTTCAATCATGCCTGGAAGCCTCATTTGAGAAAGTCCCCTATCCAAATCTGCGTGCAACGGTCAGTTCTGGGGCTAAAGTTTGACCAACAGCAAGCCACTGCTCCTACTTATCGGTATCAAGCTTCTGCCTCTAATCCAGTTCTTGTCCTACCCAAAAGGCAAGGAAGCAATTAACTATGCGGGCCAGGATTGCAACAATGCCACTCCTTTTGTGCCAAGGAAAGGTGATGTGCCCAAGCCGCGGAGCCTTAAGCTTGAAGATTTCGGAATGCCTCTGAGCGACGTCTTTCAGGGACTTGTGAAGGAAGGTTTGACCAGACCTTTGGACAACCATCAGCCCATGGATCCCGATGTCCCTTTGTACACAACTAAACTCTGTGCTTCCCACTAGTATGCTCCTAAAAAAGGGAGGTGTTATAAGTACCCCAATCTGGATCATCCTCTTCCGAGTACACAGGAAACACCGCAGACTCTCAAACGCAGTCTCGAAGACCTCTGGCACTCAAAACCCTCAAAAAACCAGCAGCCAAACCAAGGGAGGAACTTTTCTGGGATAAAAAGGGACAAAAGGACCTCTTGGGAATTTTCAGGAAATCAGAAAAGCATTTAAGGTCCGTACGGACCTTTTTGTTTCAATGATTACTAAATCCCCTTAAAGTCCACAATATTCCCTCAAATCCTAGAGAACATCATTACCCCCCCTGCATGGTTGGTCCGTACGGACCTCTTTGCATGCTAAGATGGTCCGTACGGACCTTATTGCATAGGGGACATCATCACGGCTGAATCTTCTTCATCATCACATATTCCCTCAAATCGAGGAAAACCAAAATATTGGATTACCTAGGAGGTCCGTACGGACCTCTTTGCAATTTTCTGGCACTATAAATAGAGGGCTCCCCCTCCCTCATTTTCACACAATTTCCTCTTCTCTTCTCTCCCCCAGCCTTCAGGCTCCCCTCTAAGACCCTTCGGGGCACTCCCGGCCCCTTTCGGATCCTTCCGAGCCCCCTCGAGGTGCTCCAAAGCCTCCCCGAGCACTCCCGCGATGCTCCCGCGCTGCCCCGAGGCACTCTCGAGGTACTCTGAGGCCCCTCGTGGTACTCCGAGGCCTTGCCTGGTCTTTCCCGAGGCGTCCCGGCTCTTTCCGAGTCAAACCGGCGATCCCAAACCACGCCGAACCTCTGCCCGAATCCAACCAACGATTCCAACGCACGCCGAACCTCTGCCCGAGTGATCCCTGCGATCCCAACGCACGCCGAAACTCTGTCCGCAGACAACCGGCCCCTTTTCCGACGGAATCCCGGTCTGTACCGGAACACTATTCCGTCCTCAAACACTATTCCCCTGTGGAAGACAGACACGAACCAACAATGGTAAGGCTTCCTTCCTATACTATTTCAATACATTTCAATAAAGCAGTGTACAATGTAGACATCCGACACAACATGCATTTTTAAAAGCACATACACACACACACAACATTTAAAGAATATTAGGGGTATCCGAAAGACTCGTTTTTACGAGGCGACTCGAGTGAGCTCTAAGATTCTAATATTCTTTTCCCGAGGAGTCATCTGACCTCCGAACTCAAAATCTCATCACACAACAAAAACAGTTTATTTTTAAACTGATGCCCTTTTTCAATGTTTTGGGCTTAATAAAAACGGCGTGGCGACTCTACAAAGCAAAAACACGGGGAGATACCTCCAACACGAAAAACAGCGCCGCAAGGCCCTGTGAAATGCCAGATGCCGGGGCGCGACCGCGCTGCCTCTCGGATCCGGGCTATTTCAGTTGGCGACTCTGCTGGGAACGTTTTGTTTTAAAAACTTTTAAACAAAACAAATGATTTTTAAAATGATGATGAGGGTCAAACTTTCATTTTACCCCTTTCTTTAACTGTTGTGTGTGTGTGCATGTGCTTTACTTTTTATTTTACAAAAAATAAAAATACAAAAAAAAAAAATGCATCAATATACATCTGTGCATACATTTAAAATTCTTCGAAAAACTTCTGTTTTACTCAGAAAAAGAATTTTAGAGATCGCACACTACGCGCACTGCTTCCTCGGTTACACCGCACACTACTCTGCTTCTTGCCTCGGTTACACCGCACGCTACGCGCCTTCTTTGCCTCGGATACACTGCACACTACAACCCTTAACCCGGGGTGGTCTCAGTTGCAGTTCGTTTGGCCTTCCTACGCCTCTCGGACGCGCACGAGATCATTCCAAACATCCCATCCTAGCCAAGCGTCAACCCCGCACGTTTGAGTCTTGAGTCACACTCTGTCCAGACTCGGTTGGTTTTTACCCAATCCGTGTCATATAGCCTGGATACATATACCATGCCGGCCATTTTCTGAGTCAAGCCTCAGAACTCAAGATCCCTTGCGCAAGCAAAGCGATGAAAGGTCATGCTAAAATCTTGACCTGATCTTGATTTCCGAAGCTACACCCAGACAATGTTCCGTCCCGGATATACATCCATGCCCACATGACACCATGTCATCAAGCCTTTGATACGTCAGCCATGACGATACGACCCAGCCAACGCCTAACGTCACAGATCCCTTGCGCAAGCAAGGTAAAGAGAGGTCATGCCGAACTCTTGACCTGATCTTGACTCAGTGGCCGGCTCGGTTCACTATTCACATGGCTAACGCATTAAAACGAACATGACAGGCTCGGTCCTTAGGTTCGGTTTTTTCTTTTAGGCCGATGGAAACCGCTTGCCCTATAGGACCCTCGCCTGGGGCTGTCCACCCTGGGATGTCGAAATACAGGTGCAAAACGAGGGGCTTATAGCCGCACAGATGGTCTCCACTGACCCAGGATCTAGCATAGTTGCGAAAAAGAAGAGCAATCTTTTCCAACCTACCTAGGACTCTGAGAAAACACGTTTTTAAGTAAATAAAACAACAAAAAAAAAATCGGAAACCGCATGTCACATGAGCTTTCCTCCTCTTATCCCGAAAGGCCTTCCCGTGTCTAAACCTTGCCCGTCACCCCCTCCAGCTAACAGAGAGTGATCGAGAGTACCCGGGAACCCGTCTCATAGTGTCAAAGCCGCAAGGTCCAACATCCTTCCCTCCGCAGTCACCAGGGTAGTCCATCAGCTCCCCATGGCCAAGTCAGTAGATAACAACGAGGAAAATGGGACCTTACCCCCGAGAAATTTCCCTACCTTGGAAGAAGTTTGGCAGGTCCTCATGACTATCGAGAAACGCCAAGGTGAACAACAAGCCTGGATTGAAGGCGCCATGCACCACTTTGGGACATTAGCCACCGAACTACCTGGGGCTTCCAAAGTCATGACCGCTCCTGCAGCTTCTAACCTCTCTCATTGCCGCCCAGAGGTCAACCTGTTGCCCTCATACGAGCCATGCAGTTACGACGTAAAGCCACAAGACCCCCTGGGGGAAAGCCTGCCCATTCAGCCTCCTGAGGTCCCGGTACCACCGCCAAACAACGAACACATCTGGTGGGACGTCTGTGATTGCAGTGCTTGTCTGGAAATGGAATTCCAAGATGAAACGAACGAGGGCCGTCCTCGAAGAAAGAAGAAACCCTCTTCTCAACAAAAACTGAAGAAGAGGTATGAATCCGGCGATCCCACAGTCGGAACCCTTGGAGAACCCTCAGGAAAGTTTGACTACTACGTCATCTACTCCAGCAAATCTCCTCAGCCTAGCTCTGCACAAGGCCACGGCAACGTCTGCTCCATGATCAGCTGGGATGAGCTCCGCACCGCCACCGATGGCCCGAAGGTCCAGATACCTCAACCCTTGTCTTGGGAAGATCTCAAAGCCACTGTGGATGTTTCCACAAAAGCTATGACGGTGAACGAATTGAAATGCGCAGTCTGGCCCTACGCCAACCAAGGCCCTCCCATTACAGAGATAGGAGAGACAAGCAAAGCAGTAAAGCCAGAGGTGAATGTACTGACACGTTCCGGTCAAATCCCGATGAATCCTCCACGGGCAGACAAAAGGCCAGCCTTACCTGAGCCACGAACTGAAAAGGGGCCCTACGCCAAAGAAGCCGAAACCCTGGACCCAAAGGCTGAAGATCCTGTCTTATCTCAGCTCAAGCGTACTCAGGCTAACATCTCGCTCTGGTCCCTACTCACTTCATCTTACCCACACAAGCTCAAGTTGGAAGAAAGCCTGGCTCAGACCATGGTTCCCATCACGGTGACACCTAATGAAGCGGTTCAGATGATCGGCAACGTTAATTACAGCAACATCATCACCTTCACGGAGCTCGACCTCCCAAAATTTGGGGCTGACCACAATGAGCCTCTCTACATAACAGTTCAACTGGACGAGCGCCGTCTCCCTCGAGTCTTGGTAGATGGGGGATCATCCATGAACGTCCTTCCATCCAAAATGATGGATCTGCTAGGGATCAAAGCAACTGATCTGAAACCCTCAACTCAGGCAATCAAGGCATACGACTCAACGTCTCGCCCAGTCTTGGGAATAGCTACCTTGAACCTGTGGTTCGGAAAACAAATGGTCCCGACCGACTTCCAAGTCATCGACACCCCGATCACATTCACTGCTATCTTGGGACGCCCTTGGCTACACCAAATCAATGGGGTGGCATCCACTCTCCATCAGTGCGTAAAGTTCGTCCAAGGAACAGATCTAACCATCATCTACGGTGATAGCGTAGTCACCGAAAAGACCGACACAAATGGCGTCCCGGTCTTAGAGATCAAACACGACGATGATGGCATGATGCTAACAGGGTTCACCATCGAAAGCCCAAAGGCCCAGGTATGCCACATAGACCTGCCTTTGATTTGGGACAAGATCCCTCCCACGATGAAAATGATGAAGCACATGAACTACATCCCAGGGCTCGGTTTGGGAAAACGCCATCAGGGTACCCAACAAATCATCAATATCAAAGAACAGAATACCCTCCATGGCTTGGGATATTTTCCTACTCCCGAACACATTGCGGAAGACAAGCGAGCTGCACGGAAACGCTCCGTAGATAGCAAAAGAGGCTTGCACGTAATCTCCAATCTTCACCCTTACAGCTTCGACATGACCAAGTACTTCATAAAGAAAGATGACAACTTGAACGAAGACACAGGAAAGGGAACAGAGCTGATCAACGCCAAACAAAGCTGGCCGACAACCATGGACAAGCTCCAGCGGAACCTGGCAAGATTTAGAGGCCTCAAGCCAAATCCCGTCCGAAGAGCATTTCTCGACGCACCGCCTCTACCGGGACCCATGACCACCACTATTCACAACGAATTTTGGTTCGGGAAAACCCCCTCTTTGGCGGAAGAACTCGAAAAACTCTTTGTCAACACTCCTGCCTTCAACAAGTGGGACGAGTCTGCATTCGAGCTAGTAATGCCCAAGACAAAAGCAAAAGATTCCGCAGACGATGCTTGGAATGAGCCACTGCTCCACCTGCTCTTTAATGAAGAAATCGAGATGCCAGACCTGATCGATTTTGTTTCTGATAACTCTGTGATAGCAATGATCGGGAACGGTGACACAAAGCCTTTCAAACCCCGCCTCCTATCAAGCTCATTGCCACTCAATAACTGGGCCACCTTCTCCGGACTCACCGCCAGCAAGAAGGACATGATCGAACAACTTGGCCTGACCCCTCGAGTCCTAGAGTCCAGTGTCAAAACCCATCCCGAGTCCATTATCTTTGAATTTGAGTCTCTCGAGTCATCTGATGGCCTCACGCCAGAAGATTACAAACTCATTGCCAATAATGTATTCCCGTATGCTCTTAATGAATGCTTCGATCTTTCCGAGTATCCTCTCATTGCATCTTTAACAACTGATAAATTAACTAACACACAAACAGTTAATAACGATTCACTTGATAAAGAAGCAGTCACATTAAACGAACAATACATTAAGCACATCTTTAAGCATGTTTTCAAACGAGAGAAAAACCGGGCCCAAGCTGCCAAGGAGGTTTTAACCAAAGTAAATTTGGGAACTGCTGAAGAGCCAAAAGAGACGCAAATCGGAAGTTTCTTTACCGGCACAGAGCAAGACGCATTGACTGCACTGCTCAAAGAATTCGTGGACGTGTTCGCTTGGTCTTACCAAGACATGCCTGGATTAGATCCAAACATTGTAGAACACCGGATTCCCTTGAATCCCGAGGCTAAGCCCATCAAGCAAAAGCTACGCCGAATCAAGCCAGAATGGTCTTTACAAGTCAAAGAAGAGATCGAGAAGATGCTCCGCGTCGACTTCATCAGGGTGATCGAGTACCCCACATGGCTCTCCAATATCGTCACGGTCACCAAGGCCAATGGAAAAGTGCGTTGCTGCGTGGACTTCCGAGATCTCAACAAAGCAAGTCCCAAGGACGACTTTCCACTACCAAACATCGACATGTTGGTAGACACTACAGCCAATTTTGAGGTCAAGTCCTTCGTGGACGGGTTTTCCGGCTACAATCAAATCAAGATGGCCGAGGAAGATCAAGTAAAGACAGCTTTCACAACCCCCTGGGGAACCTATTGCTACACAGTAATGTCGTTCGGGCTAAAGAACGCTGGGGCTACCTACCAACGAGCAGCAACTGCCCTCTTCCACGACATGATCCACAAAGAGATCGAATTGTACGTCGATGACATGATCGTCCACTCAAAGGGATCAGATGGACAACACCTCACAGACCTGAGAAAGTTCTTCAATCGCCTCCGAAAACACTCAATGAGGTTAAACCCTACCAAATGCACATTTGGGGTCAGCCGAGGCAAGGTCTTGGGATACATGGTCACCGAGAGAGGCATCGAGGTTGATCCTCAAAAGATCAAGGCCATCATCGAAATGAGACCACCGCAAACTCAAACAGAGGTGAAAAGATTCATGGGCCGCCTGTAGTATATCAGCTGCTTTGTCAATCAATTGACCTCCATGTGCGAGCCAATCTTCAAACTGATGAAGAAGAACGCCGACATCGAATGGAATTCGGAATTCCAAGATGCCTTTGAAGAAATAAAGGCATACCTTGTGAGTCCTCCGATTCTCTGTCCTCCCCATGAGGAGAAGCCATTGTTGCTATACCTAACTGTGATCGACACCGCAGTTGGAGCCATGCTCTGTCAAGAAAAGAAAGAGTCACGAGTCGAGAACGCCATCTACTTCGTCAGTCGAAAGTTTCAAGGCAGGGAACTCAACTACTCAGCCCTCGAGAAAACCTGCGCAGCTCTGGTATGGGTTGTCGAAAAACTACGGCACTACATGCAGTCGCACACGGTACACTTGGTTTCCAAAATGGACCCAGTCAAATACCTCTTTGACAAACCATCTCTGTCAATGAGGCTCGCCAAATGGTCTTTCTTCCTAGCGGAATTTGACATCAAGTACGTGAACCAGACGTCAATCAAGGGACGGGCAATGACCGAACAACTGGCTGACTTCCCAACCGATGAGGCTCGAGGCCCCGAACCACAATTTCCCGACGAGGGAATCTTCGCACTTGAAGGCGAAAATCGATGGCAACTGTTCTTCGATGGAGCAGCCAACAAAAAAGGAAACGACATCGGTACGCTCTTGGTCGATCCCAAGGACGAGCACACCCCAATCGCCATAAAGCTCAATTTCGAGGTAACCAACAATGCCGCCGAATATGAAGCCTACGCTGGCGGACTACAGGCCGCACTCGAAAGGAATGTCTAGAAACTCGAGGTCTATGGGGACTCAGCCCTGATCATCAACCAAGTTTCCAACAAATGGAAAACCATAGACCCAGGCTTGCAAAAATACCATGCCTGCATGGAAGACCTCATCACACACCCGAAGAGGTCACCTTCCACTACTTGCCAAGAGACCGAAACCGGTTCGCGGACGCCTTAGCCACCTTGGCTTCACTCGTGGAAATCCCTGAGGGAAAAGCAATCAAGCCCTTCAAAGTCGGGCGAAAGGAAATTCCCGCCACCGTTGCGAGATCGAACCAGAACCCAAGCCCATCAATGAGCCATGGTACAACCAGATCTTCCAATACCTCAAGAACGGGGAAACCGCCTTCATGAATGAAGAAGTCCAACACAGGGAAGGGGTCAAAGCCAAGAGCATCATGGCCCTAAAATGCCTAGCCTCCCTTGGGGACATGCTATACAAGAAACTCTACCAAGGACCACTCCTACGCTGCATCAGCCAGGAAGAAGCAAGCAAGTTCATGAACGAAGTCCACAATGGGGCTTGCGGTCCCCACATGAACGCCAGAGCCCTGATGCAAATCATTCTCAGGATGGGCTACTACTGGATCTCCATGGAAGCAGACTGCATCCGCTTTGTTTGAAGATGCGACAAGTGTCAACGGTTCTCCAACCTCAATCATCAACCTCCCCACGATCTCAACTGCATGACTACACCCTGGCCTTTTGCCACTTGGGGAATTGACGTCATCGGGAAAATCGCTCCGCCAGGCAGCAACGGTCACGAGTTCGTCTTAGTAGCCATCGACTACTTCCCCAAATGGGTCGAAGCCAAATCTTACAAGGTGCTCACCTCCAAGAAAGTCGCGCATTTCCTCAAGAAAAACATCATCTGACGATACGGCATCCCGAACGAGGTCATATCAGACAACGGCTCACACTTCGAAGGGGAATGCGACAGACTGTTGGCCGAATTCAAGATCACACGCCACAAGTCTTCTCCCTACCGGCCACAAACAAATGGCGCCGTAGAAGCAGCAAACAAGACTCTCGAACGGATCATCCGAAAAATGACCACCCGAGGGCGAGATTGACCCGAGAAGCTGCACCTTGCACTTTGGGGCTACCGAACATCAGTCAGAACAGATACGGGAGAAACCCCATTTGCCCTACCTAACATACGGGATGGAAGCAGTCCTTCCCATTGAATTGGAAATTACCTCACTCCGAGTGCTGCTGGAAAATGACGTCAACGAAGTCGAATGGCTTCGAAGCCGACATGACGAATTGGCTCTGCTAGACGAGCGACGACTAAAGGCCATGGAACATGTCCGAGCCTACCAAAGCAGGATGGTGAGAGCTTTTGACAAGAAAGTCAAGTCCCGAGACATCAGGGAAGGCGACCTTGTACTCAAAGAAAAGCCTCCCACTCGAACCAACCCACAGGGAAAATGGGAACCAACATGGATCGTCCCTTTCGTGGTTCAAAAGATCTTCTCCGGAGGTGCCATGAAGCTGACAGACCTAGACGGCAATCCCTTCATGAATCCAGTCAACGGAAGCAAACTTCGCAGATACTTCGCCTAAAGAAGAACAATCGTGCATCTTGTGGCACTCCATGTAGTGTCGAACTACGCAGACCTGAGCCCTCTAGTCCGGGGGAACGTAGATTGGTCCGGTCTAAAAACACGCAAAAAAGTCAAAAGTTTGAATGTCAATCAAGACCTCCATCAAGCTACGCACTTTTCGAGAGCATGCCCCAACTTCACCTTGACCAAGTGAAACGACGGCGGCAACATCAAAGGACATTCGAAGGTCACTCAGCATCAAACGACTGACCCGTGTCTACTTCCAAGCCAGGGGCTTGTCTTCGCCCTCACGCGCTTCAAAAAAAAAAAAAGAGCTCGAGCAAGGGCTCACAAAAAAAAAGAGCTCGAGCAAGGGCTCACAAAAAAAAAGAAGAGCTCGAGCAAGGGTTCACAAAAAAAATATATATAATAAAATACAAAAAAAAAGAAGCTCAAGCAGAAGCTGCGAAATTGAGGTCAAGAGCCCAACGCCAACAAACAAGAGGCAAGGAAGCTACAGAAATGACCGTCAAAACGACTTGTCAGGGGATCATTCAACCTCTCAGCCAAGCACAAAGCCCGAGCAAAGGGGATTGCCGTCAAAGCCAGTGCCGGTCAGTAAATGCAAATGTAAAAGTCCAAAGATGGACGCCGTCAAGGTGCACAAAAGAAACAAAAAGCGAACAAGAGATCTTGCGTCTCGACAAAGCTTTAAAAGTAAATCACAAATCACTAACGGTTACAACATTTCTTGATGAGTTCAAGCACGGTCTACTCTCAAGTTCACAACATGCTAAAAGACAGCTTAATACATTTAACAAATAATGTGTTTGCAAATGCAATGAATGGATACCTAGGAGGTCATTCCGCGCCATCTGCGCTTGTCCCATCACCATTCTTCCCTTTCTTTCCTCGTCCCCGACGAGTCTTCTTTCGCTCCACGCGAGCCAACTCCGCGTCTCTCAGTCCGAGATCAGGGGTCCTCCCCGTAGAGTCAAACAATCCAACAGCTCTCAGGGCTTCATTCGCCCGTGCTTCAGCTCGGATCTCCTAGTCAACTCTGGTCTCGTAGTCAAACAAAGTGTCTCCCGTCACATCCTGAGGGTCAGACCAGGCTTCGGCACTCCTAAGGCAATAGCTACTACGACAATCGGGCCCCAGAATTGCTCCACGCCTGCTCCCCAAAGCCACTTGGGACTGCCCAACACGCTGCTCATACCAAGCCAGGTACTGGGTCGTCAATACGACACTCTCCCGACGTCTAAGGAGCACCACCTGAGGGAAAGCGGAGTACTTCCATACCCTCAGAAAATACAAGAAAGCACCTGGAGCTGCCATACAAAGGGGAGCTATCTCCACAGTAGCAAGGTCATCCCAGCCCAACAAAGGCTCCTGCTTCATCCCAAACTGCCGGGAAACAAGCAACGGAATATAGAAGGAGGACCAAGACAAACCAGGAACTCTGACAACATAGGACCCTTCCTGCAAGGCCCTCCTAGTCTCGATCCCCCAGTGCGGAACCCACCAACGGATCTGATGCGTACCAAGCTGTGCCATCCATCTCTCCCAAAGTGATCGATCCATATCCAACACAAGAGGTCGCCGAGCAAACGACCACGGGCTAAACGACGTTGGAGCCTCGGGCATGGCCTGAAGTCTCTCTCGCAGCCACAAGGTGAGCAAAGCGGAACTTCCCCCTCTCATGAACCGATCCCCAGTCGCCAGACGTCCGATACCATGAAGAGTCTCCCCCAGCACCAATGGGACAATATCCTCTCCAGCTCTGCAGTGCCCAACCACATCTAGCAAAGCGCCATCGCAAACACCAAGGGAGCTGACCATGAAAAGCGTCGCTGTCACGCACAAGGCGAATGCATCCCAATCGACATCACTCTCGTCATCAACCATGAACCGCTCCGGCAGCGCAGAAATATCAATATGACCCGAATCAAGGATCATGCCCTGCACTTCTCCCAAAGAAGTACGAAGAAAGCCTGCAAGCTTCACGCTCACAGCAGCACCACCAATCAAAGGAAGCGAGATGGCCTCCACCTCCGGTCCTCCAATCAAAGCCCGAAAATCCTCAAAGGTGGGCACTGCCTCGTTGTAGGAGAAACAATACACATGCCTCCTAACATCCTAGAACTTCGCAGCAGCCCGCAACAAATCCCAATCAGGAACCAACTCCTTAAAAGACCAAACCGAGCAAAGTCGAAACCTTACCTCGAAAGCCCGCCTCTGATGCCTCATACGGTGTCGCATCCACATTTTCAGCTGCTCAAGGAAGAGTGCTTGCCGCTCCTGCGAAAGCCTTGGCAAATTTCTTGGAACGTACGAAGAATCCATGGCAAAAATGGAGGTTACTAGAGAAAATGGGGAAGAAAGCTCGAAAATGGCTGCAAATGGGGAGTGGGGAAAGTCCAGACATTCGGAAAACATTTATGTCATCCCCAAAAGCAAAGCTGGTCCGTACGGACCTCTTTGCATGCTAGGTCTGTCCGTAAGGACCTCTTTGCAACCATGACCCATTTCCCCAGCAAACAGTACAACAACCACTGTTACCAGCAGAACCTTGCTCCAAACGGCCCAAACACTGGCCAAAGCCATTTCCGGCAAGCATACACTACCCACAAACTCACGTGGCATGCACAAAAAAAAAATAATAGCAACAATTCCTAGGACAATTCCCGGGAATCACAAAGACATATTACATCTTAGAATAAAATGCTTTGCGATACAAATGCAAATGTTTTATCACAGGTACATATAATGTCTGTTGCTAAACAAAAAAAAAGAAGATATGGAAAGAGGGAAAGCAAATGAACCCTAATCCGACTCTTCAGCATCATCATCATCACCAAGATCCTCAAGCGAGAAGTCGGGCATCCCGGTAAAGTCGCCAGCCACACCCTCATTGTCAGAATACTGAACCCCCTCCTGGGGTGGGTACTCAAAATACTCGAAAGGGTCGAACCCAACAAAAGAATCAAAGTAGGCATGCTCTGACGAACCCTCACCCTGTGCATCCGGCGGAGGAAAGAACTAATAAAGGGTCTGCGACCTCTGAGCTCCTGAAGATGTCCCGGCATCCATGCTATACCGCCCCCGCGAAGGTCCCTCCTGCTGTGGCTCCGGCTCGGCTCTCGGAGGGGGAACATCCACAGAATGCCTCGAAGACATCGGCTCGTACGCCGGCACGCGCCGTGAAGACCGGAAAGACATCTTCGTCGCCATCTTCTTCGCGAAGGACCGCATCGCCACATAACGGCGGGTCAGCATGTCATAGGCTTTCCCCGGGACCTGCACAAGCAAACAGCCAAAGAAATGCTCAACTAAAGAGATACAGGCATACTCAACAAAAGAGAAAAATACAGAAAAGATGCCAAGATGGAAAAGAGTAAGCACACTCATACATGACACAACCACAGTCAGAAGACGACTCAAGTCTTCATACATGACACAACCGCAGTCAGAAGACGATTCAAGTCCTCATACATGACACAACCACAGTTAGAAGATGACTCAAGTCTTCATACATGACACAACCGCAGTCAGAAGACGACTCAAGTCTTCATACATGACACAACCGCAGTCAGAAGACGATTCAAGTCCTCATACATGACATCACTATCTCCAGCCCGGAAGGCTTTAAACCACTCGGTCCGGAAGACCGTATAAACCTCCCACATTACTATCTCCAGCCCGGAAGGCTTTAAACCACTCGGTCCGGAAGACCGTATAAACCTCCCACATTACTATCTCCAGCCCGGAAGGCTTTAAACCACTCGGTCTGGAAGACCGTATAAACCTCCCAAATCACTATCTCCGGCCCGGAAGGCCTTAAACCACCCGATTCGGAAAATCGTAAAATTTCCATCTCAGGATGCCACCACGTCCTCACAGTCGACCTCGGCGGTCACAAACCATCTTCTCGTAAGATTACCCATCTTCTAGTAAGATTGCACACCCTGGACGCCACCACGTCCTTACCACTGACCTCGGCGGTCACACGATACTTCAGGGCACCACCACGCCCGCATACACTCACAATTTCACGACCTCTGAACTACGATCAGGCTTGATTCCCGCCAGGGATACGTAGGAATCCTATCACAGGGTCCAGCCAATTGACCTAAACGGTCACACAACAGGACACCGCCACGTCCTCCCACCGACCTACACGGTCACTTCCTCTCTCAACACGCGATCCAGATTAGGACCCTTATCTTATCGATGACCCCACTTCCTCCGTAAGTGACGTCATTGAGGGGCTTCTGTAAGTACCCCAATCTGGATCACCCTCTTCTGAGTACACAGGAAACACCGCAGACTCACAAACGCAGTCTCAAAGACCTTTGGCACTCAAAACCCTCAAAAAACCCTCAGCCAAACCAAGGGAGGAACTTTTCTGAGATAAAAAGGGAAAAAAGGACCTCTTGGAAATTTTCAGGAAATCAGAAAAGCATTTAAGGTCCGTACGGACCTTTTTGTTTCAATGATTACTAAATCCCCTTAAAGTCCACAATATTCCCTCAAATCCCGGAAAACATCATTACCCCCCCTGCATGGTTGGTCCGTACGGACCTCTTTGCATGCTAAGATGGTCCGTACGGACCTTATTTCATAGGGGACATCATCATGGCTGAATCTTCTTCATCATCACATATTCCCTCAAATCGAGGAAAACCAAAATATTGGATTACCTAGGAGGTCCGTACGGACCTCTTTGCAATTTTCTGGCTGATGAGTGAGTTTTACACTCATCCATTGACTACTTTATGAACTTATTATTTGCTTAATCCTTGAGTTTTGTGTGTTTTAATGGATGTTTTAGTGTTCTTTAGTTTTCAGTGGTCTAAATGAAGATTGGAGGAAAGTGGAAGAATTCTGTGAATAAATCAAGCGGAAAAAAATGCGACTATGCAATTATGGGACGGACCGAGTTCTAAAGGGTATTAAGCATTGAGTAAGGTGGCCGGCCAAGTGAGGAATCAGTTGGGCCAATGCAAGAATGAAGTTGGGCCAAGGAAGCTGGAATTTGGGCCATTTCAAGCAGCTGGGCCGGAGGGAAAGAGAAGAAAATGACCACATCTGTCTGGGGTGATGGGCGGTCGGCCAGGGTGATGTGGGCGGCCGCACATGAAGTGTTTTGAAGACCAAATGTTTCTGGAGACGTGGGCGACCGCGGAGGAAGAAGTGGGCGACCGCCCACGAGGCGTTTTGCAGATGGAGCTGAAGCAACTTGGAACGGATGTGGAATTATGGAACTTATTAATTGTGACTTTTTATGGGGAATTTAAGACAATAACAGCAGCCGGGTGGTTTTTATATTTAAGGAAGAACAATTACTATTTTAAAATGTTATGGTTTTTTAGGATTTTTATGAATTATCTTCTCCCTAGTTTCTTCTTCTTCAATTTCTTGGGTGTTCTTCATGTTCATGGATAGCTAAACTCTTTAGTTCTTGGAATTGGAGGTAACTATTATGTTTTAAGTTTTACTTTTTATTAATATCATTGTATTACTTGGGATTGTCAAGTTGCTTTTAATTGAATTTTAGAATACTTATCTTGATCACATAATTGTTCTTGAATTATTTGGGAATTTCAATTGTGAATCGCCAAATTCATAATTGAAATTAGACTTGACTTGATAGTAACAATTCATTGAATCTCCGCCAAAAGATTCATAAGAATTGTGGTTTTTTCTTGTATTGTTCTTAAGTTCTAATTTGGTTCCGAATTAATCTATGAACGGGCCAAGGGAATAGATTAATTGGGAACACTTGATTGCAAATCACCCGCCAAAGTGTCCCAATCATATTTTTGTAAGAACAAAACCCCAAGTATACTTTGATTGATGAATTGTGAAACTTGAGCATAATTTGTGAAGCCAATTCCGGGAATTTTCTCTTTATTATTGAAATCTCTTTTATAATCAATTTTACTTAAATTTCTGCAAAAGCATTAGTTTTAAAAATCAACAAATCCTTCACTTTACAAGCTTCTTTGTCATAGCAGTAATTTTATACACTTTAAACTTCGTGTCTCGGTGGTTCGACCCGACTTACCCTATCTACAAATCAACTGTAGATAGTTTGAGTTGGAAATTTTCTTTTGACGTTTCAACGCTCGTCAAAAATTTGGCGCCGTTGCCGGGGACTCGATTAATTTAAAGTTGATTAAATTATTTTCTATTGTGAATAGTCTTTTGTATATTTTTTTTTTTGGTCTGTTTTAACTTGGTGTTGCAGATTTGAATGTTTGGTCGTAGGTCGCTACAACCAGATTTGTTACCAATTGACCACAACATTCATCGCATCAACAAGAGAAAGCACCAGGAACCAAGTGATACAGAAAGTGATTCGGTTTATTCTGAACAGTCCGAGAATTCCGATTCTGAAGAAGAAGTTAAAATGGTGGAACCACAAATGATGGGTGATTTTGCCCGTCCGGTAATTGAACCATCACCATTGTGCATAGTGCTCCCACAAGCCGCGAGGAGTTATGAGTTGAAGAACCTTCATTTCAACATGCTCCCTTCATTCCATGGGATGGCATCGGAAGACCCAATTACCTTCATGAGAGAGTTCTATAGCACAGTGCAAGGTTTTCCATTGGGTCAACTAACCGAAGAGCAGTTGAGAATGAGGTGTTTTGCGTATACGTTGAAGGATGCTGCCAAGACATGGTTTATGGCACTTGCTCCGGCCTCTCTAAACACTTGGACGGAAGTTTACAACAAGTTCATGGCAAAGTTTTACTCTCATCAAAAGACATCCGATTTGAGGTCCAAGATAATGTCTTTCAATCAAGAGCCAGGTGAAGCTTTTCATGAAGCTTGGGATCGATTTAAGATGTTGTTGGTCCAGTGTCCTCATCACGGGTTTCCTTTAGCCTCTTAAATCAAGCCTTCTATGACGGGTTGACCCAACAAGGTCAAGCTCAAGTAGATAATGCAGCCGGGGGTGCTATGGGTGAGAAAATGGCTGATGAAACAAAAGCCTTATATGAGAGACTTGGCATGAATTTGCAGCAGAAAAGTGTGAGAGGAGGAAGAAAAGGTGTTTATGAAGTTGAGTCTAATGATGTTCTAGCACAACAAGTTTCGGCATTGACTACGCAAATGAAGAATTTCATGGGGATGATGATGGCTCAAAACCAAGGTCAAAACCAAGGGCGAAGTCAAGGAGAAAGTAGCTTGGGCACAAGTTGTGTAATTTTTAATGTGAATACCCATGATATTATGGGGTGCCCATTGAAAGATCAGTTCCCGGAATTTCTTGAGCAAGCAAATGCAATGAATGCTTTCCAACCAAGAGTGAGGAATGATCCGTTTTCCAACTCTTACAATCCGGGTTGGAGGAATCATCCCAATTTCTCTTGGGGAGGAAATCAAGGGCAGGGTCAATTTCAGCAACAATACCAACCACAAATGCAACAGTCGCAGCAACAAGGGCCTGCAAGGCCAAGTGTGGAGGAAACGTTGCAGAAGTTTATCCAGGCCTCTCAACAGAATCAGGTGATCATGGACCAAAGAATGGGGAACCAAGAAGCTTCTCTGAAAAAGCTCGAAAATCAGATGGGTCAAATTGCTGAGGCACTCCAAAAGCACAATCCGGGTACACTTCCAAGTCAACCGGAACAAGCAAAGGCCGTCACCCTGAGGAGTGGTAAGACTCTTCAGGAGGTACACTCTTCTCCTTCTCCTTTAGATGATAATAATTTGCATGAGAATGAAGTGGTGGTTGAGGAACGAGTTGAAGTGACTCCCGAGGAGAAACTTCCAACTCCACCCCTTAAGCCGTATGTGCCTCTTGTCCCTTTTCCCGGTAGATTGGTCAAGAATAAGGTCGAAACCCAATTTAAAGAATTGTATGACATGCTTTCTAAGGTGAATATAAATTTACCTTTGCTCAATGTGATTAAGAATATTCCTTCATATGCTAAATTTTTCAAGGAATTGAGCACAAATAAAAGAAAGTATGCTCCGAATGAAAAAATTGTGGTTTCGGACCAAGTTAGTGCTGTTTTTGAAAAAGATTTGCCTCCTAAGCTTAAAGACCCCGGTAGTTTTAATGTGATGATTTCTTTGGGGGACTCTAAGAAAGTGAGGGCAATGTTAGATTTAGGAGCTAGCATTAACTTGTTGCCTTATTCTTTGTTTGTGGAGCTTGGGTTGGGTGAACTAAAACCTACTACTATGACCTTGCAACTTGCGGACCGTTCGGTCAAATATCCAAAGGGAATAGTAGAAGATGTTTTAGTTCAAGTTGATAAACTGATTATCCCGGTTGATTTTGTGGTTCTTGATATGGAGAGAGAGGCTAGTGATGTGAATGATGTCCCTATTCTGTTGGGGAGACCTTTTATGGCTACCGCAGATGCGGTAATTAATGTGAAAGATGGAAGTTTGTCTTTGACTGTCATGGATGAAATTGTTAATTTCTCTATCTTTGATTCCATGAAAAAGCCATATGAGGTCAATGAGTGTCTATTTTGTGATGTTGCTGAAAATTCTGTGTTACTTGAGCCTGATGTTGAGGGCTCTCTTGTTTCTGAGTTTGTGGATGAGTTAGTTATGGAAGGTGTTTTTGATCAAAATGAGGCGAGAGCCATTCTTGCTGAGATGGATGTTATGGAGGAAATTACTGAAAAGGTTCCTTTGGAATCTTTAGGTAATTTTAATCCTAAGCATTTGCCATCTATTGTCTCTCCTCCCGAGTTAGATCTTAAACAACTTCCATCTAGCTTAAAGTATGCTTTTCTTGGTGCAAATGATTCTTTGCCTGTTATTATTGCTTCGGACTTAACGGAATTGCAGGAAAGAAGGTTGTTGGATGTGTTGAAGAGACATAAGTCCGCACTTGGTTGGAGTATTACTGACATAAAGGGAATTAGCCCAACCATGTGCATGCACAAAATCCATATGGAGGAGGATGCCAAGCCAGTTCGGCAGAATCAAAGAAGGATGAATCCTCACATGCTTGAAGCGGTAAGAAAAGAAGTCTTGAAACTGTTGGATGCAGGTATTATCTATCCTATTTCCGATAGTAAGTGGGTAAGTCCTGTTCATGTTGTTGCTAAAAAGTCCGGAATTACTGTTGTTAAGAATGAGGATAATGAGCTTTTGCCTACTAGAATGGTCACTGGTCAACGCATGGTTATCGATTACCGAAAACTTAATGCTGCGACTAGAAAGGATCACTTTCCTTTGCCATTTATTGACCAAATTCTAGAGAGGCTAGCTGGTCAGGAATATTATTGTTTCTTAGATGGTTTTTCAGGATATAATCAGATTCCCATTGCTCCGGAAGATCAGGAAAAGACCACATTCACATGCCCTTTCGGAACATTTGCATATCGGAGGATGCCCTTCGGTTTATGCAATGCTCCTGCTACATTCCAAAGGTGCATGATGTCGATCTTTTCTGAGATGATTGGCAGGTTTGTTGAGGTATTTATGGACGATTTTTCGTTGTATGGTGATTCGTTTGATGCATGCTTAAATAATTTGACTTTGGTTCTTAAAAGATGTTGTGATACCAATTTAACTTTAAGTTGGGAAAAGAGTCATTTTATGGTTAAGCGTGGAATTGTGTTGTGTCATTTGGTCTCAAGAAAAGGGATTGAAGTTGACAAGGCAAAAATTGAGATAATATCTAAATTGCCTCCGCCAACAAATGTTAAAGGAATTCGTAGCTTTCTTGGTCATGCGGGTTTTTATCGGCGTTTTATAAAAGATTTTTCTAAAATTTGTAAGCCGTTAACAAACTTGCTTGCTAAAGAGACGGAATTTGTTTTTGACCAAGAATGTCTCAATTCTTTTAATTTGTTGAAGGAAAAATTGACTTCAGCCCCTATTCTTGTGGGTCCGGATTGGACTCAACCTTTTGAGATAATGTGTGATGCATCCGATTTTGCGGTGGGTGCAGTTTTGGGTCAGAAAATTGATAAAAAGTCACATGTGATCCAATATGCAAGTAGAATGTTAAATGATGCTCAATTGAATTATACTACAACCGAGAAGGAATTCTTGGCTGTGGTATTTGCTTTAGAAAAATTCCGTTCTTACTTGCTAGGATCTAAGGTGATTGTTTATTCGGACCATGCTGCATTGCGTTATTTGCTTTCTAAACAAGATGCTAAACCCCGATTGTTAAGATGGATGTTGCTTTTACAAGAATTTGATATTTCCATCAAAGACAAAAAGGGTTGTGAAAATGTTGTGGCGGACCACTTGTCTAGACTTGAAAAGGGGTGTGTGAGTGAAATTCCCTTGAATGAAAATTTTCCTGATGAGCAGTTGTTTGTTGTGAAGGATTGTGAGCCTTGGTATGCCGACATTGTAAATTTTTTGGCTACGGGGGTTCTAAATCCAGATTTTTCGAGTCAAGAAAGGAAAAGATTTTTGTCAATGGTTAAGCAATATTATTGGGATGACCCATATTTGTTTAAACATGGTCCCGATATGATTATTCGTAGATGCATTCATGAAAATGAGCAACAAAATGTTCTTTCTTTTTGTCATGAATTGCATTGTGGAGGTCATTTTAGTGGTAAGAAAACCGCTCAAAAGGTGTTGCAATCGGGTTTCTTTTGGCCTAGTCTTTTTAAAGATGCATATATTTTTAGTAAAAGTTGTGACAGGTGCCAAAGAACCGGTAACATTGGTAAGCGAGATGAAATGCCTCTTACGAATAACTTGGTTGTGGACTTGTTTGATGTATGGGGCATAGATTTTATGGGTCCTTTTGTTGTTTCATGTGGTTTTGAGTACATTTTAGTATCGGTGGATTATGTGTCAAAGTGGGTGGAAGCAATTCCTACCCGAACTAACGATGCTAATATTGTTGTCAAGTTTGTCAAGGATGTAATTTTTAGCAGGTTTGGCGTTCCAAGGGCGATAATAAGTGATGGTGGTTCTCACTTTTGCAATAAAATTTTTGGAGCACTCATGAAGAAGTATGGGGTGAATCACAAGGTTGCAACCGCGTATCATCCCCAAACTTCAGGTCAAGTGGAAGTGAGTAACAAGCAAATAAAGGCCATTCTTGAAAAGACGGTGAAGCCAAATAGGAAGGATTGGGCCTTGAGGTTAAATGATGCATTGTGGGCGTACCGCACCGCCTACAAAACTCCGATTGGAATGAGTCCATACCGGCTAGTCTTTGGGAAAGCTTGTCATTTGCCGGTGGAGATAGAGCATAAAGCATTTTGGGCAATCAAGGAGTTGAATATGGATTTGCAACTAGCCGGTGAGCAAAGGTTACTTCATTTGAATGAGCTTGAGGAGCATCGGTTGGAGGCATATGAGAACTCACGGTTGTACAAAGAGAGAACAAAAAGGTACCATGACAGAAAGATTGTGCACAAGGAACTTATTCCGGGAAGCAAGGTGCTATTGTTTAATTCAAGATTGAAGCTTTTCCCGGGAAAGTTACGTTCTCGTTGGAGTGGTCCGTTTGAGGTGGTGAACGTGTATTCTCATGGAGCCGTGGAGTTGGTGAATCCGGTTACTAAGAATAGGTTCAAGGTTAATGGACAAAGAGTGAAGCTGTATTTGGATGGAGGTTCGGGATCAAGGAATGTGGAATGGATCGAGTTGAAGGATCTATAATCGTTGAGAAGGTCATTCCGTCGAGCCAACGACGTTAAACAAAAGCGCTGCTTGGGAGGCAACCCAAGGTAAGTAGTTAAATTAGTAGTGCCCTTAAAGTTAATTTTTTCTTTGTTTTCATCACTTTGAGGACAAAGTAATCATTAAGTTTGGGGGTGTATGAGTTCTTAGTTTTCATTTCATTGGTTGCTTTTCATATATATATAAAAAAAAAAATTAAAAAAATAAAATAAAATTTGTTTTCTTGCATTTCGGGAACGTGTCGAACTACGGTGACCTGAGCCTATTTTTGTTGGGTAGTCCGCCCGCATCAATGGGGACGTAGGCAGCGAAAGTGCGGTCAAAATATAGGTCGAATTTTAGTGTATCAATAGATTTTATGCTTGGTTTTTGTTTTAGTGGTGTTGTGCAGATTGAGAAACCAACCAAAAATCCTCCTGCTGATCTGGGCGACCGCCCATGGTGTTGAGGGCGACCGCCCATGCTTGATTTGAAAAAGATTGGAGCTGCTAGACATATGGGCGACCGCCCATGGTGCTGAGGGCGACCGCCCATAGCTGATTGAGAAAAAGGGGAAAATTGCTGTTAAGGTGAGCGGCCGCCCAGGATTGGATAAGCGACCGCCCACGTTTGATTGGTAAAATGGTTGAAGTTTCTGGACATGTGGGCGGCCGCCCAGGAGGGGGTGAGCGACCGCCCACCTTGAAATCAGGCGTTACAATTTACGCCCTAAAACAGAGCGCCGCCTCACTTCCTCTCTCTCATTTCAAATTTCAAATACTTTCTCTACTTCTCTCTAAAAGACCCGCCCCTCTCTCTTCATCTCTCTAAGATTTCTTCTTCCAAACACCCAAATCATCCATCATTTCTCCCTAAATTGTTCTTCTCCACCATACTTAACCCACCTAAACCAAGATCTAAACCTCTTTCCACCATTGTTGGCCAAGAATTTTGAAGAGACTTGAAAAATTTGCAAAGGGTGGAAAAGGTTGCAAGAGGTTGATTTTGAAGCTCAAAGCCAAAGGCTTAGTGTGGGAATCTTTGTTTAAAGGTGTGAGGCTTCTTCCTAGTTCATCTTCATCAACTCCGGCGAGATTCCGGTCAAATTCCGGCGAACTCCGGTGACTTTTCCGGCGAAGTAAGCTTTTCAATTCAATCTTCTTTAGTACCTTCTCTGTGGAAATTTGTGAGTGTATTGATTCAAAAATGCCTAGACAAAGAAATGCTCCCGTCCCGGAATCGGTTGTTGAATATGATGAAACAAAGTTTGTGGGTGGTAAAGCGAAGTCATTTTTTGATAAATATGCAAACAAAGGTTTCACAATTGAAAATGAGTTTAAGCCGGATGAACTTGGGTTGGATGATCTCTTTGCAAGGTATGGTTAGGGTAATTTAGCGAGCCGTCCAACTAATAGAGGCTCGGCAGTGTTGGTTAGGGAATTTTATGCAAACGCATATGAGGCTGGGCAAAGTAGGAAGTGTGCTTGGGTTAGAGGCAAGAATGTATATTACAATGGGGAAGATATCAATAGCTATTATGGGATGGAGTCGCCTGGGTTTGAGAATAGTGCTTGTGATTATTACAACAGTGCAAAGATCATGGAGCTAAATGTGGCGGGGAACCTTGACAGGTTGGCTCCGTATTTTGTAGATATTGATGTGACACTATTGAGAAATGGTAATGTGAAGAAGGCGAGGGATATGGATTTGAGGATGCGCGCTTTGCATAGATTTATTTGTGAGCGTATCATGCCTACTTCGCATTACAATGATGTGCACTGGAGGAGAGCACTGTTGATGACCGTGGTGTTGTCCGATCAACGTTTTAATACGGGACTGGCAATGTCAAAGGAGATTGTGAACACAATTAAGACTATTGGGCGGTGCAACTTTAATTTTCCGCTATTGATATCTGGATTGATTGAGAAGAAAGGAGTGAATTTTACTCGTTTGCGTATTCTAAGGGATATTGGGTCAACTGGGACGACGGTGAGTAAGAGGTCCCTTACTATAAAGGGGCATGCCTGATTGCGGCTGGAGAAGGTTCATCTAGAGGAGCGAGAGGGAGTGAAGAAGATGAGGATATGGAGGAACAGCAGTTTACTCCAACTGAGGCGGCCTATTATGTAGCGGGTCACGTGGACGCATTGTCAGAGGAGATTGGTCAGCTTCGGGGACAGTATGGTGTGATGGATCAGCGGTTAGCAGTAATGGAGGAGAATCAGAGGCAGCTGCAGTCTATGGCTACTGAGGAGTATTACGCTGCGAGTATGTGGAGGCAGCGTATGGAGGATGCACAGACGGAGATGTTTCAGGATATGAGGGACAGACTTCCTCCACCTCCACAGACTCAGCATATTCCGTATCAGCCGCCTTTATATCGTGATCCTGGACAGTTGAGAGGATGGTCCTCGTGGCAAGCACATGAACAGCAACATCAGGAGCGAGCGGCGGCGGCGGCATTACAGCACGGGATCGAGCGGTAGTGGCTCGGTTGGTCCGTGGGATCAATTTTGGAGATGATTTTTGGTTGGAGGTATTCCTATCCCTTACTTTATTTTGTTGCATTAGGGACAATGCATGTTTTAAGTTTGGGGGTGTGGGATACTTTTTACTGTTTGTGTTTGCTTAATTTACCATGTTAGTTAGGATTTACTGCTTTTGTAGGTAGGAAAAAAAAAAGCAAAAAAAAAGAAAAATAATTGAAAATTTTTCTTGAAAAAGAATAGTTAGCTATGTCTTTAACATTCTTGGTGTTTCCCTAATTGCATGTGAATGGTTGTGACCGCTAATGAGGATAATTGGGTGTGATAATATGTACATGCAAGTTGGTATATTTTTGATTAATTGTGGTACATTACTTAAGAGTTATAATTGTGTCCTAAATCTCTTAGTTGTAGTTTTGTGATCTTGGAAATATTCTCTTTGTTGATAATTTTTGATCCATTGTTTATAATGTTTAGAGTACACCATCATCTTTTAAGTTAATGAGTTTGTTTATCAATTAGCAACATTAGGCAAGTCATAAGATGAGTATTCCCTTGATGTGAATAGATTTTGACTCCCCCCCCCTTGCTATCTTGAGGAAAAAAAAAAAAAAGAAAAAAGAAAAAAAACAAGAAAAAAAAAAGAAAAAAAGGGAATGAGAGCAATGGCAATGTAACTTATACTCGGTGAAACCTCCAGACGCGTAGATTAATTGGTTAGGGATTATTCTAGCTTAACCAGATTTCTGGGTATGCAGTAGCGTTATGGAGGAAGAGCTTTACCGCCGTGATGGTCCGTACCAAGCTCGATACCGAAATGACTAACTCTCAAAACCTTAAAATAAATCTCTACCTAGTATTAGGGGCATGGAGTTCGCTGCTACAGTGTTCCCTACTTGAACGGTAGAAGATTTTAGAATGTGCTTAAAGAATCAAGTTTGGGGGGGGGGTGTAAGCGGTTCTTGGGATATTCATGCTTTGTGTTTAAAAAAAAATGTTGTTGTTTGATAAATAGAGTCAATGAAGTAAAAGATGGTTGGTGTACTTAGCTTTATAAACATGGATCTTGGTTGTGAGTAAAGAGAAAGATGATAGCGCATGTAGAGATTTATGGTGTAATTATAATGGTTAAGTAATATTCTACAATTAATGGAAAATATATTGATACTTTCATTGTGGAAAGTCTTATCCTGCGGTTGATGGTATTTTGTGATTTGTTGCAATTGTGGAACATGCAAGAATGAAAAGACATAGTTGATTATTTGTTAGAGTAGTTTGCTTTTAGTTTTTGTTCGTTTAGTTGTTTTGTGTATAGTTTATTTTGGGTGTTTGCTCGAGGACTAGCAAATGTTTAAGTTTGGGGGTATTTGATGAGTGAGTTTTACACTCATCCATTGACTACTTTATGAACTTATTATTTGCTTAATCCTTGAGTTTTGTGTGTTTTAATGGATGTTTTAGTGTTCTTTAGTTTTCAGTGGTCTAAATGAAGATTGGAGGAAAGTGGAAGAATTCTGTGAATAAATCAAGTGGAAAAAAAATGCGACTATGCAATTATGGGACGGACCGAGTTCTAAAGGGTATTAAGCATTGAGAAAGGTGGCCGGCCAAGTGAGGAATCAGTTGGGCCAATGCAAGAATGAAGTTGGGCCAAGGAAGCTGGAATTTGGGCCATTTCAAGCAGCTGGGCCGGAGGGAAAGAGAAGAAAATGACCACATCTGTCTGGGGTGATGGGCGGTCGGCCAGGGTGATGTGGGCGGCCGCACATGAAGTGTTTTGAAGACCAAATGTTTCTGGAGACGTGGGCGACCGCGGAGGAAGAAGTGGGCGACCGCCCACGAGGCGTTTTGCAGATGGAGCTGAAGCAACTTGGAACGGTTGTGGAATTATGGAACTTATTAATTGTGACTTTTTATGGGGAATTTAAGACAATAACAGCAGCCGGGTGGTTTTTATATTTAAGGAAGAACAATTACTATTTTAAAATGTTATGGTTTTTTTAGGATTTTTATGAATTATCTTCTCCCTAGTTTCTTCTTCTTCAATTTCTTGAGTGTTCTTCATGTTCATGGATAGCTAAACTCTTTAGTTCTTGGAATTGGAGGTAACTATTATGTTTTAAGTTTTACTTTTTATTAATATCATTGTATTACTTGGGATTGTCAAGTTGCTTTTAATTGAATTTTAGAATACTTATCTTGATCACATAATTGTTCTTGAATTATTTGGGAATTTCAATTGTGAATCGCCAAATTCATAATTGAAATTAGACTTGACTTGATAGTAACAATTCATTGAATCTCCGCCAAAAGATTCATAAGAATTGTGGTTTTTTCTTGTATTGTTCTTAAGTTCTAATTTGGTTCCGAATTAATCTATGAACGGGCCAAGGGAATAGATTAATTGGGAACACTTGATTGCAAATCACCCGCCAAAGTGTCCCAATCATATTTTTGTAAGAACAAAACCCCAAGTATACTTTGATTGATGAATTGTGAAACTTGAGCATAATTTGTGAAGCCAATTCCGGGAATTTTCTCTTTATTATTGAAATCTCTTTTATAATCAATTTTACTTAAATTTCTGCAAAAGCATTAGTTTTAAAAATCAACAAATCCTTCACTTTACAAGCTTCTTTGTCATAGCAGTAATTTTATACACTTTAAACTTCGTGTCTCGGTGGTTCGACCCGACTTACCCTATCTACAAATCAACTGTAGATAGTTTGAGTTGGAAATTTTCTTTTGACGTTTCGACGCTCGTCACTGGCACTATAAATAGAGGGCTCCCCCTCCCTCATTTTCACACAATTTCCTCTTCTCTCCTCTCCCCCCAGCCTTCAGGCTCCCCTCTAAGACCCTTCGGGGCACTCCCGGCCCCTTTCGGATCCTTCTGAGGCCTTCCGAGCCCCCTCGAGGTGCTCCGAAGCCTTCCCGAGCGCTCCTGCGATGCTCCCGCGCTGCCCCGAGGCACTCTCGAGGTACTCTGAGGCCCCTCGTGGTACTCCAAGGCCTTGCCTGGTCTTTCCCGAGGCATCCCGACTCTTTTCGAGTCAAACCGGCGATCCCAAACCACGCCGAACCTCTGCCCGAATCCAACCAACGATTCCAACGCACGCCGAACCTCTGCCCGAATCCAACCAACGATTCCAACGCACGCCAAACCTCTGCCCGAGTGATCCCTGCGATCCCAACGCACGCCGAAACTCTGTCCGCAGACAACCGGCCCCTTTTCCGAAGCAATCCCGATCCGTACCGGAATACTATTCCGTCCTCAAATACTATTCCCCTGCGGAAGACAGACACGAACCAACATTGGTAAGGCTTCCTTCCTATACTATTTCAATACATTTCAATAAAGCAGTGTACAATGTAGACATCCGACACAGCAAGCATTTTTAAAAGCACATACACACACACACACAATAGTTAAAGAATATTAGGGGTATCCGAAAGACTCGTTTTTACGAGGCGACTTGGGTGAGCTCTAAGATTCTAATATTCTCTTCCCGAGGAGTCATCTGGCCTCCGAACTCAAAATCTCATAACACAACAAAAACAGTTTATTTTTAAACTGATGCCCTTTTTCAATGTTTTGGGCTTAATAAAAACGGCGTGGCGACTCTACAAAGCAAAAACACGGCGAGACACCTCCAACACGAAAAACAGCGCCACAAGGCCCTGCGAAATGCCAGATGCCGGGGCACGACCGCGCTGCCTCTCGGATCCGGGCTATTTCAGGTGTGAGGACTGATCGAAAAGGGTGAGTTTGAGATACCCCAAGGGCCCAATACAGTCAACAATCCATTCCCTAGGAAAAAACCATAGGGTGAATATGATTGAAGCCATGAACAAGCCAAGCGCCACTATGGCTAACAGTTCCCATATGGAAGACACCCTTCGAAGGGAGGATTATAGTTGCATAGTTGTTGTCAATTTTGCCTCGAGGATTCCAGTTGTTATCAAAGATGGGTTTCTCACTTCATGACGTAATGCTACAACTTCACCTTGAGGGCTCTCACGTTGATCGATTGGCTCGGTACTTCATCAGTATGTCAGTTTTACAATCAAACCTTTAACTGGACCTCTGTAGTGACGCTTTGTCGAACCTGGGGCTTCATCAAATCATTCAGAGAAAGATTCCGTGGCTTTCGCCATGTCTCTTCCACGGAATGGGGCTTTATCAAGTCACACCTATCTTCAGAAGAAAGGCCTAGTCACCTCAACAACTATCTTGGAGTTTCAGCTTTAGAACTTGGTATATGGCAACTCCCTGCATCATCAAAGGTTGAGAACTGGGAATCTCCTCATATCAGCATTTTGCCAAGCCATTCTCCAAATTTATGTCAAGTCCCAAGCGAAAGAGGGTTCATTCATATCAACATACTTTTAATTCTAGAGCCTGTCAGCATCAGCTTCAAATGTCCGAGACTGAAAAGAAATTTCAATCGAGACCCGGGGTTCAAATCCAACTTCATCCCAAGATCAAAATTGAGGTCCGCATGATACTGCTGACCTATAACAAGACCTCATCAATGACATGCAATTCAGTCCGCGACCAAAGGATATCACCCCACCTGCTCAAAGCTTGTCCCAAACAGTCCACAACACATACAAACCCTCTCACCACATGCATCCCCACAAAAATCTCCCCAGGGCTCATGTAGCATGCAAAACATGAATCAATAATAAAAAAAAAACCTAAGCGATTGCGAATCATTTTAGTTCCATGCATGCATCCATCATCATGAATGTCATATGTGCATTTGTCCCTCTACTAACAAATGTAGCAATTCAAGCACGAAAGACCAGTTTTCCATCACTACCCGAAGCCTCTCCGCAGCAAGGATGGTCTCCACCGAAGCGTAATTCCAATGACTTCAACGGAACTACCCAAATGACTGATACCTCAAGTCAACACCCTCTTGGTTCAAACCCCTCAAGCCCACGTCAGTTTGTGCTCAGACACCTAAAGTCGACATCAGCCTGATTCAAATACCTCAAGTCAACACCCTCTTGGTTCAAACCCCTCAAGCCCACGTCAGCTTGTGCTCGGACACCTAAAGTCGACATCAGCCTGATTCAGACACCTCAATCCTGCACCATTTTGGCCTCAGACACATTAGGTCAACACCACCTTGGCTCCAGATCTACAGTGCATCAAGTCCGTGAAGACATCTTCCGACATCTCCAGTTCGGCAAAGACGACCTCCAATGTCCACAAATGGATGAAGACAGCCTCCAGCATCTACAGTTTGGCAAAGATAGTCCCCATGTCTATAGCTTGGCAAAGACAAGCTCCGTCATCTGCAACTTGGTAAAGACAACCTCCAACATCCACAAATGGATGAAGACAACCTCCAGTATCTCCAGTTTGGTAAAAATGACATCATCTCCTCTAGAACCATCGCCACCAGCAAAATGCTTCCCAACACATCACGCTCGACCAGAGTGCCTTTGAGTCCCTCTCTACCAAATTAACACCTTTCCTCTAGTTTCCCTCTTACCAAGTGTTAGATGCCTTTTTGATAAGGACCCTCTCATTTCAAACCTGGTTCCTGCATTTTTCGAACCCAAAGCCTTCCACAGCGAGAAGTCCCAGGTTGACTACAAGTTCAACAACCTCTACAAGGTCGATGATCACCAGCAAGATGCCGACTCAAACAAGCTTCTCCTTCAAGTCAAAATGCCTCCAGACTTGTCCCTATTAGGCTGATCACCCTTCGCACATCAGCACAACCCGAAGGAACTACTTCCGTCTTGTGAGATATTTCTCCGCGCCCACTTCCGTTTTGTGGGATAATTCTTCATGTCTCCCTCGATACGCACGCGGGATCATCCGCCATCCCTCAATCCATTTTACCGCAACCGCCTATTTCGTCCAAAGCCCACGCCTTCGACGCGACGTTCAACAAACCTTAACGGAAGCCGACTCCCTTCCTCATTTTCAACCCCGGCCTTCAACATAAGCCCATCTCCTCCAACAAAACTTAACGGAAGCCCTTTCCCTTCCTCATTTTCAACCCCTACCTTCAGCAAAAATCGTCCTCAAATAACCTAACAAGTCCACGGCATCGAAGCACGACATAGTGCCCCCTCAGCAAAGAAGACCATCCCCAGCAGTTTTCGAACTACGTCCTGGCTTGATCCCCATTCGGGATACGTAGGTAGCCTACCATAGGTCCAGCCGCTTGACCAACACGATCACCCTTTTCCCCGGTAATCATCGTAAGCTCGAATCTTCCCCAGCGAGAACGCCCTCAAATAGTCTCCCTCAGGTACAAAACCTCGATTTAGGGTCATACTCCTGAACTAAGCCCCCATTTAGGTTCATACTACGGAACTAAATCTCAACTTAGGTTCATACTCCTGAACTGAGTCCTTATTTAGGTTCATACTTCGGAACTAAACCTCAACTTAGGTTCATCCCTGACGAAAGTCAACGGAATTCCGTCTCTTTCCTCGTTTTCACCTCTGGCAGCAAATGTAAGACCGATCCCTTCAAATGAAGTCCACCAAAAGACTGTCTATCCCCTCAGAGTCCGTCCCTAACGAAAGGATACGAACATCGAAAGAAATCATTTCAAAGCAAGTTGATACCTCCAGATCACCATTTGTCAAGGTTCGAGGCACCTAAGACGCCATCATCAAGATTTGAGGCACCTAAGACGCCATCATCAAGGTTCGAGGCACCTAAAACGCCATCATCAAGGTTTGAGGCATCTAAAACGCCATCATTAAGGTTTGAGGCACCTAAAGTGCCATCATCAAGGTTCGAGGCACCTAAAACGTCATCATTAAGGTTTGAGGCACCTAAAACGCTATCACTTCGATTTCGACACACAACACGAGGAAAGCGATAAATCGCAATCATCCCCTAAGTCGACAAACCGAAATCATTACCAGGGTGACTTCCCAAAAATAGTCAAATCTTAGGGCGACTTCCCAAAAATAGTCAAATCTTAGGGCGACTTCCCAAAAATAGTCAAATCATAGGGCGACTTCCCAAAAATAGTCAAATCATAGGGCGACTTCCCAAAAATAGTCAAATCTTAGGGCGACTTCCCAAAAATAGTCAAATCTTAGGGCGATTTCCCAAAAATAGTCAAATCATAGGGCGACTTCCCAAAAATAGTCAAATCTTAGGGCGACTTCCCAAAAATAGTCAAATCTTAGGTGACTTCCCAAAAATAGTCAAATCATAGGGCGACTTCCCAAAAATAGTCAAATCATAGGGCGACTTCCCAAAAATAGTCAAATCTTAGGGCGACTTCCCAAAAAATAGTCCCTCTAGGGTCAACGTCTGAAGATAGTCGAAAGACCCGAACTACGACCGGCTTGATTCCTCTTAAGGATACGTAGGTAGCCTACCATAGGTTCAGCCATCAGACCAAAATGGTCATTCCTTTCCCCAGCGGTTCGACCCAAAATGGTCACCCTCTTCTCCCCAGCAGATTGGGACCTCACTTTTATCGACGACCCCACTTCCTCCGAAAGTGCCGTCGCCGAGGGGCTACTGTAAGTGTCCCAATCTGAACCGCCAATGTTCCTTCAGCCCAATTTAACATTTTCCACGTCAAATAAACACTTAAGGGCATTTTGGTAACTTCCTAAGGCAATTTAAATGAGGAAGGAATAAAAATATGGCCAAAAACCTCGCTGAAAATTCATCATTTCCAAGGAAAATCACCTTTTTGACCAAATAAGAAACAGCCAAAACAGCTTTTCTGCAGTTCAGGCACGCCGTCGATCTTGTCCGCGCGGACAAGAATGAGGCTCGATCTTGTCCGCGCGGACAAGAATGACGCTCCAGACAAATTATAAATTCAGCCTTTCTCCTTCAGTTTTGACAACAACAAACACCTTTCCCCACTGTTACATTGCCGAAATCCCTCCTCAAAACAGCCTTAAACACTTCCACAACTCCAATTCAACACCAAATCCAACCTCAAATCCACTACCAAACCATACCTAAGACTTTGAATCCTTCAAATCCCAAATCTCACTCACTAAACACTCTCAAAACTCTCTTAAACACACAAGCTCAAGCTTAAATCAACACTAAAGAGGAGGATTAGAGAGAAAACATAGAGGACTTAAGTGTTATCTACTTGTTTTCCCTTTGACCAACTCTATTAACAAACACTAAACACACTTAAGCCTTGAATCTATTCAAGCCAAATACAACATTAACAAGAAGATTGGGCTTAACCATCATTGGTAAACCCTCCTTCTTTAAAACCCTAAAATACTCTTTAATTTCATGTCTTGATTTACATTTTTGTCTTAATTTGCTTGTTTAAAGTTCTATTTACTTTCTTTGTTCTTGTCTTTAATTTACTTGTCTTAAGCTTAAATCTTTACTTCATTTTGTTGTTAGTTTGACCTAATATGGTCATCTTTGGGGTTAAGTCCCCATGATGATCATCTTAGGGTTTAACTTTCTTTCCTCTTAGTTAATTTCTCTTCTTAAAAACCTTTTTTTATAAACTCCCCCTCCCATTTTGCTCTAAACCTCCATTAATACCCCAAGGATGACTTGATATGATACAAAGAAATGAATCACCAATCAAGTCTAGGGATGAAAATGGGGTGAAAATAGATGCAAAACCCTAAAATCACATTTTCCTTCAAGAATATGTTGCTGTCCAGTAGCATTTTTCTGTGACCTCAGTCCATTTTCATATTTTTTTGACACAGTAAACCTTGGAATTTGGTGTTGACTAAAAAATACTTTTTGTAGCCAATATCCATAGGATTCCAGAAATATTTTTACTTTATTTTTTACGTGAGTCTAACTGCCTTTTCCAAATTATTTTCCAAAGGTCAGTTTAGCAGTCTCTGGAAATCCAGATTTCACATCTGTGATTTCCAGAGGGTTTTGGTCCATCAAATCATCTCCAATTATAAAAATCTTTTGTAGTAACCTTATTTAAGATGTTTTGAACAACTTTAATTCTCTGACTTTCCCCAGATTCTGAATTTTTAAAACTCTTAAATCCATTTTAAAATCAAGTGTTCACTGTCTTTTTCATTCTGGCAGAATTAACTTTCAACTTCAAGGAGTCTTTTGAGTACCAAAACTCAACCCTAAAGAAACACACACACACACACACACACACACACACACGTACAAATGGTTTTAAATTAGGAAGACTCGTTTTACGAGGCATTCCGGGTGAACCCTAACGTTCTTCCCGGAATGTAACGTGACCTCCGAACCCATTTTTCTCTAATTTTGGGCATTTTTCAATGTTTTGGCCCTTAAACTAAAAACGGCGTGGCGACTCCGTTTGATTTTCAAAAAATCGGTCATCATCACAGCCAATTCGTTATCTTCTCGGCCTACCCTTTGAATCTCCCAGAATTCCATGTCCTGGACCAACTTCTTCACTAGGTCGCAGTATTTAACTAGAACGGGATTGAGTACCTCGTATTCCCCTTTGAACTGATTGACGATCAGCTGAGAGTCACAGTAGGCAATTATTTTGGTCGCCCCAAAGCAATTGGCATACTCAATAGCAACAATCAAGGCCTCATATTCGGCCTGGTTGGTGGACGCCTCAAATTTGAAACTCAAAGCCTCATCAAAGATCTTACCCATCTCAGGCTCGATCAAAACTATCCCAGCCCCGCTTACGGTTTTGGTCGCAGGTCCATTTGAGTACACCTTCCAGCAATCTTCGGGCAAACTTACTATGGGCTGGCTCGCTGGTTCCTTCCCCTTCAAACTTTCCTTTGGGGTATTCTCTTTGCTTTCTTCCTTGGTGAACGTAAGCTCGACTAAGAAGTCTGCCAAAGTTTGAGCTTTCAAAGCCTTTCGAGGTCGATACTCGATGTCGAATTCTGTCAATTCAATGGACCAGTTGAGAAATCGACCTAAACTCTCCGGCTTTGTGCAAGATTTTCTTTAAAGGTGCATTTGTCAGCACGATGATAGGGTGAGCTGAGAAATAAGCTCGCAATTTTTTGGCCGCTACTACCAAGGCATAGGCCACCTTTTCTGCATTGTAATATCTTCCTTCGACATCGGACAGCGCCTTGCTTACATAATAAATGGGTTTCTAAACCCCACCTTCTTCTCTGACCTACACTGCAACCACAGCTCGATCCCCGATAGACAGATAAACAAACAAGCTTTCTCCCATGATCGGGCTACTCAACAAAGGTGGAGAGGCTAAATACTCTTTGAGTTATCGGAACGACGATGAGCATATGGTCGTCCATTCAAAATTTTCCGTCCTCCTCAATGTTTTGAAGAAGGGGAGAGACCTCTCTGCCGACTTTGCTATAAAGCGACCTAGAGCTGCCACTCTACCGTTCAGTCGCTGTACTTCCTTAATGCAGGCCGGCTCCTGCATCTCAACCAAAGATTTTATTTTTTCAGGGTTAGCTTCTATGCCTCTCTATGACACCATGAAACCCAAAAACTTTCTAGCTGCCACTCCAAACACGCACTTGCTATGGTTCAACTTCATGTCGTTTGCTCGCAGATTCGTGAACGTTTCCCTTAGGTCGACCACAACGTTCGGCCTTTGTTTTTACGACCATATCGTCGATGCAGGCCTCCATGTTTCGGCCAATCTGACTTGCAAAGACCTTGTTGACCATCCTTTGATAGGTCGCCCCTGTATTCTTCAGCCCGAAGGGCATCATGACGTAGCAATATGTACCCCCAGCAGCTTGGAAGGCAGTCTTCTCTATGTCATCCTCGTGCATATTGTTCTGGTGATAACCGGAGTAAGCATCGAGGAAACTTGGCATGTCCAGCTATAGAATCGACCAGCTTGTCAATCCTTGGTAGAGGGTAACTATCTATCGGGTAGGCTACATTCAGATCAGTGAAGTCAACGCACATCCTCCATTTGCCATTTGCCTTTTTTACCATCACCACATTTGATAGCCAGGTAGTATAAGATGCCTCCTTGATGATACCTGCACTAAGAAGTTTGTTTACCTCTAGCTTGATGGCCTCCTCTTTGTCACGAGCAAAAATCCGCAGCTTCTGCTCTTTAAATTTGATGGAGGGATTGACCCCCAAATGGTGCACAACGACCTCTTCCTTTATCCCCTCATGTCTTCTACTCGCCAAGCAAAGACATCCATGCTTTCTTTCAGCAGCTCGACTATTTCTATCCTTTCTTCAGATGACAACTGTCTCCCTATTCTGATAAGTTGCTCGGGGTAGGAAGGGTTTACAACTACTTTTTCCAGCTCGTCAACTGGCTCTAGCTCCGGGCCATCTCTAAATTGCAGGGTTTCAATGATGATCTCTCTCACCCTTTTTCTTTCTTCAGCCTCTAAGTGTGGAGCTTCCTCAATGATCATATCATCTATTTCAGCTGCTATCTCCCCACTGGTGGCCCCGAGTTATGGTTGATCTGGAGGCTTAGGTCGCCTATGATCACCTGGTCGACCATAACTGCATCTGTTTCGACCATAGTGTTTCGAGAGGGACGTGTCGGCTCAGTCATGGAATGGTCATATAAGGGATAGGTCACATCTTCTACACAGGTGATTTTAGATAATCGTGAAGTTGTGGTGACCGATTTGGAGAGCTTCCAACTCGCTTCTGGAGTATCAATTTCTAGCTCCCTTTTCTTTTTTGATCGCAGTACATGATCCAGATATGCCCGGGCTGCACCCAGAACACATCCCACTCCTGCTAAGGTGGGGAACTTGACTCGCTGATGAGGTATTGAGGCTACCATCCCCAGGGCGGCCTATCCAGGTATACCTAGAATAGCAAGATAGTCACTAACAACATCTATTACAATAAATGTTACCTTGGCAACTGTCCTCAACGGGTGCTGTCCGATATCCACCTCTAGTACGATCTGGCCCTTGGCATCAACCCAGTGGTTAGTGAAGTCTTCGAGTCGACCTGAATAAGGTGACAGCCTTGTGTCTGTTAGGCCCAAATCGAGGAAAGTTTTTTAATACAGGATATCTTTGCAGGCCCCCATGTCGACCAAAATCCTACTGGATATGCACTCATCGATCAACCCCAGAATCACCAAAATCTGTTCTCTTGCAGTCATGTTAGCCGCCAATTCGTAGGGATAAAAGCTGATTACCTCCTCTTTAGCGTAACTCCTAGGAGGCACATATGGAACCTTGCTCAACTGAATTTTTTTGCTTTTAAGGGCAGTGTTGCTTGTTTCCTCAGCAATCACTCCCAAATTCAATCTAGGCTACCTGGGTTCTGGCATACCTCCCCCAGCTTGCTCGCCTCCGGTAGGTCGAGCTCCTTTCACAAACCTGTCCAACCTTCCACTGTCGACCCACTTCTGGATGATCCAGTTTAGGCTCATGCATTCCTCAATAGTATGGCCGGGGTCTTTATGGAATTCACAGTACTTGCCAATATCCCTCCTGAATTTATTTTGAGGGTTCATTGGAGCAGGTGGGCCCAGGTCAACTGTATTCATAATTTTGGTTCGACTTACAGTCAAAGGGGTGAAACTCTCAGGGACTCTCTCATTCGCCCTCGTTATATTCTTCCCCTTGTTGTTGTCATTGTGTTTCGCCTGACCCCCTTTATTAGACTCTCCAACTTCTGTATGCTTCGAGCCTTTGTCCTTCTTCTTTTCTTTCCTTTCCTCAGCTACGGCCACATCGTAGGCCCTTTCAAACAACTCTTGCCTCGTAGTCGCCCTCCTAACTTGGAGCTCGTAGTCCAAGTCGGGAGAGGACACCCCATTTCGAAAACAATTGATGACCTCTCTATCTGTCAAGTCCTCCTCAATCTGGTTGACCAATTCTTTAAACCTTGTGAAGTAGCTCATGGTTCTCTCTGTTTTCCCTTGAGTTAGGTTGTTCAAGTCGGTGACAGTCTTCTTACGGGCCCCAGCCGTAGAGAATTGATCTAGAAATTTCTTCCTCATGTACTCCCACGAGGTAATGCAGCCCGGTGCCAAACCACATAACCAAGTTAGTGCTGCACCTGTGAAGGTGCTGGTTAGTGCCATGCACAGCACGTCATCCTCGGAGGAGACCAAACACATGGTGGCCTCAAAAAGTTGCATGTGGTTCAGGGCGTTGGTCGCACCCGAATATTTGTCCAATGAAGGTAGCTTGAAACCCACGGGAGGCCTTAGTTCGAGCAAATCTTTGGACAAGGGTCGAAGAGTGTTATAATTTCGTTCGCCCTTTCCTTCATCCTCCTTTCTGTCAGCCTCCATTTTTTCCAACCTCCTTTTCAAATTCAACATCTCTTTGGCATCTTGGTCATTCCTCTGATAGGAGACGTTGTTGGATCTTTGCCTCTCATCTTGGTGATGATCTCCTCTAGAGTAGGCCCTCTGCCTTTCACTCCTAGATGGAGTTGCTTCTCTACCTCTTCTTTCTCTGTAGGATTGCGACCTAACTGACCTCACTGCGACCTTCGCCTATTCCTTTCGGCCTCATGCTGTCTCCTCGAGGCTGACTCGGCCTCTTGCTCTCTTCGTTGGTCGAGCCTATCTCTTAGGTCGACACTGGGATCAATGTTGATGAGAGAGGGAGGAGGCATCTCGATCCTCGACTGTTTAGCAGACGGCCTGGGACCTCCATTCTGTCTAGCACCTCCATTAGCTCGTTTGTGGGAGGCAACGGAAGGAGCAGGTCGATGTGATATCCTATCAGCCTTAGGAGATTCTGGCATGTCGAGCAACTATTCTTGAACTTCCAACAAACTTTGGAGCAACTTAGCCCGCTCCATCAAAATATCTTTCCTAATGAGGTGATTAGTTGAGGGACCTGGATTGTCGCCTGCAACTGTTTGACCAACCAGTTGTCGTTTTGGCGTGGTGGGGGAGGAGGTAGATTAGCATTACGATTTTCGGCACAGGTATCCATGTTTCTATCGGCGTTTTCTTGTCCGTTCTCAGTGGAGAGGGAAGCGGTGTGCCCATCTGAACCATTGTTACTGTTTGACTAAGATTTCGAGGTCAAACAAGCTTCGATTCCCGGCAATGGAACCAAACTGATGCTACAGGGAATGTGTTGATCAACCTACGTCCAGCAATTAGGTTGATCCGCTGGCTTTGGTTGACCTAAAACAGTGAACAAACGACTAGTCGGGGTGGTCTCCGGCTAAGACCCTCCGGCGTAGGATAAATATCACGTATATGACTTATAAACTGTATTGAGAATTGAACCAACCCAACACTTAAAAAGCAAATTGTTTTCGGCCCTTATGGACCATTACAAACCAAAAACCGTAAATTGTTTTACAAATTTTCCTGGGACCCAGCCCGTCATAAACCAAATTTTATCAAAAACAAACTTAAAAATCCTTCACTGGGTGGCTACTGCCGCTGGTGTTGTTTCTTCCTCACGCACATCGTCATCCTTCAAGCCTGACGATACCCCTCACATTCAAAATCCCTAGAGTTTGTATCATCTCTAGAACTCAAATGACTCCTAGAGGAAACTTCACCTTTTGATTTCGACAACTTTGCCTTACCCATAGGAGAGAAGTTACAAACAGAGAAGGACAAAAATTACAGAGAGAAAAGTGAAGATAGTTACCTCAGGTTTTCACCGCTGTTGAAGCAAGTAAGAAGATGGAGAAGATGTAGAAGACAGAAGAAGAGTGAGATAAAAAGAAGGAAAAGACTCGGTTAAAAAACCCTAACCGTCCATTATCCTCGAGAAAAATGCACATTTATTTGCCTAGGAATCTACCACGTCTTGTCAAGTAATTAAACCGTCGAAATTCGAAGTGTGTAGAAATTTATCCTTTTATCTTCCGTAAAAGAAGTTTGGGGACAATTGCTGTGGGTAAGATTTCAGATGACGACGTCTTGAAGATAGTCAGTATGTCAATACCCTGGGTCCTGCAGTTAATGTAAAATAAGTTACTATGTTATTTATTAATAATTACTATCTATTATACAGGGTAAAAACAAGAACGTGGAAACGTGCCCTACATGGATTCTTCTTAACGGATAAAAGACCAGGTCAAGGCTTGAAGATAAACAACCCGAGATTTGAGGAAGATTAGTTACGTTTGTTATCTTTTTTTTATATTTAAAGGACTCATGGCTGGAACACAAACACACACGATTCACGCACACTCTTGTACTCCGCCATAGCTCCACCATCACTTGTAAATCAATTATCAATACTACTGTTCGAGAAGGTAGGTGCTCATTAACACCTTCCGAAATTTTATGCCGGCGAGATAGTAGTCTCAAGGGCTTTCCTCGTTACATTGTCGTGTCAATCTTGCCCTACATTTATACCGGTTATATTTCATTGTGCCTTCCTTACTTTCTTATCTTACTTTTGATTCATTGTTTTTCACCAAAACAGGCCTATATAACAGTTCTCATTGCATTTGTAAGGGGGGAGGTATTGATTTTGAAGGGGAAAGAGCTGCCTTCAGGTTCTCTCCCTTTCCTTTTCATAAAGCTTTTGAAATCAATTTTGGGACAATCTTGCCATAGTTCTCTATTCTATTCGGGGCTGCAGTGATTGCAATGCTACTGCACCACTGTTGATCCAAGTCGTTGTGTGAGAATGGTTGTGTAGCGTTGTGAGAAAATTTCGTCTTTTCATCTTTTTGAGTCGCCACCTATATTATTCGTTTGGAAACATAGGAAAACCATTTTAAAAGAGATTTGGGTTCGGGGCTTAGGTTATGAAATGGGTAGGTTTAGAAGGCATCCATTTCACCCAATCCGGAGATCGGTCTTGCTAAAGAAAAGAGAGGTTTTCAATCTTTTTAATAAAATAATTAAAGAAGAACAAATAAACCCTAATCAATTTCTTGATTAGGAATGTCGGATTGTATGCTTCGAGATCGCCTCCATTGACTGAAGGGACTCTAGGCTAATCCTTTTGATGGGATTACACTACTCTAAAATCAATAGAGAGGTTGAGAAGAGAAACGAAAGTTTAAAGGATGATTACCTTTTGAGGAGAGATTCGGACAGAGTTTCGACTCAAGTTTAGAGTCAAACCTTGATTCGGACAGAGCTTCGCCTCGATCCTTGATTTGGATCTTGATGCGGACGGAGCTTCGCCTTGGTCCTTTGATTCGGGCTTCGATGTTCGTCAATCAACGTGGTTGAAGGACGAATTTAGGAGTTGTTTGTGAGTGATTTGAAGGAGTCTTTCGTGGAAAGAAACCAACAAATTGTGTGTGTTGTGTGTTTTCTTGATCAAGGATCAGAATTGTCGACCTCCGAAACACTGAAAATCATCCAGTATTTATAGGAGGTTGGAGAGGTGAAGGTGGAGAGGGAAATTACCCTAGGAAGGTTCCAACTCCCGCCCGATTGGATACCCGAATTGATAAGGTTTTATCCAAAAAGAGAGCTTGAAACGGAGAAGGAGAGTGATTTCTGCACATCCTGTCGAGGGGATATCTCGCGCGAGATAAGGTATCTCGTGCGAGATAACTAGTCTGATGACTATTTTGTCCTCTTCAGTTGTTTCGTTAGTCAGTTAGGTCCAAAACTAACGAGGTTAGTTAGAAACTTAACGAAACATGACGAAACTGATATGCTTTCATCAAAACATAAAAGAGAGATGAAGAGTAGTGTAATCATGTAATTATGAGTTCAGAATGGAGTGTCTACAGAGCCCCTCGGCGACAGGTCTTAGGAAAGAAGAAGTGTCGTCGATAGAAAAGACATCATTCTGAACACTGGGATGGTCGTGCCGCACGGCTGCCTACGTATCTCTATCGGAGAATCAGACCAAAACGTAGTTCGACTCCAAAACACGAAAAGGTTGCTTTAGGTATTTTGAAAATCATTTTTTGAAAATCGAGGAGATTTTATTTTTGAAAAGGCAAATCCATACTGAGGAATCAAATCATGACCCACCTCGAAGATACCTGTCTTTTGTGGAAGTGAGGTGACGATCCTGGCGATTCGGGACCGAGCTTTTGTTGAGGTGACGATCCTGGCGATTCGGGACCGAGCTTTTTGTTGAGGTGACGATCCTGGATATTCAAGACCGAGCTTTTTGTTGAGTAGTACTCGACATACTACTTGTAGATGCTTGACGCATCTTAGATGCTTGACACACCTAATTGGTGACGATCCTGGCGATTCAAGACCGAGCTTTTTGTTGGTGAGTACTTGACATACTACCTGTAGATGCTTGACACACCTACTTGGTGACGATCTTGGCGGTTCAAGACCGAGCTTTTTTGTTGAGTAGTACTCGACATACTACTTGTAGATGCTTGACACACCTACTTGGTGACGATCCACCTGTAAGGGCGCTGAATCGGGCTTTTGATAAGGTAAGTATTTGACATACTGGCCCTAGATGCTTGACGCATCTTAGATGTTTGACACACCTAATTGTTGACGATCCACCTGTCTGGGCGTTGAATCGGGCTTTTTGTTGGAATATGCTTGACGCATGGCACTTGACGTGATGGATGCTTGACGCGATGGATGCTTGACGCAATGGTTGCTTGACGCAATGGATGCTTGATGCGATGGATGCTTGACGCAATGGTAGCTTGACGCTATGGTAGCTTGACGCTATGGTTGCTTGACGCAACGGTTGCTTGACGCAACGGTTGCTTGACGCTTTAAGATATGCTCGACGCACTTAATTTGGATGCATTGGTAGATGGTAAGCGAAATTCAAACACTCAACATGTTTGATCTAATTCTTGAAAGTAGGCACTTGACGTGCCTTACGCATTTTAATTCCTGCAAGAGGGTTAGTGAAAGCATTTGCATAACAATATACATTCACTTAAGAATTTGTTTGTTCAAGACGATCAATGTGCACTCGACTCCAAGAATCAGCGGGGAGAATGAGTTCTATTATGTGAGGATTGAAAATTGTTTGTGATTTAGATTTTGGTTTTGAAGACCAACTCGTGAGGTTCATCTAAAGATCGAATGAGACAATCGTCTAATAGGATTCCGTTGAGATAACCGAAGTTCAACACTAAGGTTCGAGATGCTTCGAGGATTTTTCCGTTGTCGTAGGACTTTTTTCATCGTCAAGCCCCAAGTTTCTCATGTGATGATCATTGACTGAACAAGGTCCAAACCACTCCAATGGCTTTCGCTACGTAGAACTGATGCTGCCCAATCCAAAGCACGTATTTTCCAAAGGCTTCTCTTGACACCAAACCCCAAGACTTCTTGTATGTTGTAGATGACTTCGTGAACAGGCTTGTGAGACTGCGTGAATTGAAGAAGGATCCCCTCCTTTTTCCCTTTGATTTTTTTTTTTGTGACGCACCCTGGTTTTTGCCTAGACTGCCCTTTCGGGTTTTCAATCTAACGGGCATCTCTTTTGCGTCTTTTGTTTTTGTGCTCTAACTTTTGCCTAGGCCGCTCCTTATGAGTTTTCAACCTAGCGAGCTATTCTCTTTTTTTTTTTTTTTTTTTTTTTTTTGAAAAGTATGTGTACTCGAAGGTGACTCAGTTGGAAGAATCTCATTAAGGAAAAAGATGAGATCTCAAGTTTAGTTGAGGAGAGACGGACTCTATTTTTTGGAAGATGATCCAAGCATTGACTCTTTTGGGGAGTGTATTCTCTAATGATGAGAGTGAGAAACGAAGAGGAAAGCCCCTAATGCAGATTTGATTACGCTCGAGAGTTTGAGTAGGGATTGACTGGGGGAGGAAAGGTTAGGAAGCCCCAGTTTTGATGCTTGGATTTCAAGAGTGTGTATGAGAATGGCTAAGAGGAAGCCCCTAGACTCAACAAAGAACGCTATATGGCTCAAAGGTCTAGAAA
Organism: Adenophora triphylla var. japonica; assembly: GCA_022495995.1. NCBI lineage: Eukaryota > Viridiplantae > Streptophyta > Magnoliopsida > Asterales > Campanulaceae > Adenophora > Adenophora triphylla. The sequence continues at coordinate 52,828 of JAFEMH010001801.1, read as the reverse complement.
AGTTGCTCTACTTTTAATGGACCTTGTATCATCTAGAAATTTCTTAACGAATTTGAAAAGAAAGCCAATCATTAGTATGAATTAAGGCTAAACATTTCTCTTTATGGATTGATGTTGAAAGTCTTCTTCATTTGCGTTGCCATTCGGGCTTCATTGTAAGAGGATGTTGAGGGATCCTCTTTTCTTCATTGATATCACTTGACTCTTTTTCTCTGTGGGAGAGTCCTTCTTGCCTTTGTTGAAATTTCATCCTTGTTGTGGGGCGATGAAGGCTTGAGAGTTTTTTTTCATTTTTTTTTTTTTTTTTTTTTTTTTGATGCTCTATTTTTGCCTAGGACGATTTGAGGAATTTCGACCTAGCGAGCTTTTTATTTTTGTACTCTCAAAGCCTTGAATTGAGTAGCCCCACTTTTCTTGGGATGAATGTTGATAGCAGCGCCTTTGGCTTCCTTCGTTTGTTGACTTTCGATTTTCAACAGGAGTAATGTTTAGCCTTAAGCCTTCTAATGATAGTTTTCGTTTCAAACTTGTTTAGAAGTTTCTATTTTTCGTGATGATTTAAGGAATGAGTGTCCACTATTCAGCATGGATCAAATGATATTCATAAAGAAAAACAACTCTTGGGAAAGTGTTTAGGATAAAGAGATAACTTTTATTGATAAGAAAATTTGAAACAGACTCGATAGTTCACTTGACACAAACTAGAGAGGATAGAGATGGACTAGAATGACAGAACGACTCTTCGAGAACATACTAGGAAATTCACCTAATCTATGTTTTTTTTTTTTTTTTCTTCTTTTGTTTTTATTTTTTTCAAAGGAAAAAAGGGAGAGGACAATCGGAGCCCCAAGGTGGTGATGCTTCAGTTGATCTTGCCGGCTTCATACAAGTCTTGGATGGCATCCCTCAAATTGTAGCAATTGTTGGTGTCATGACCACTAAACTGATGGTAATCGCAAAATTTGTCGTGGTCCCAATCTTCTCTCATTTTCTTAGGATGATAGTCTTCCATTGGCTTCAATTTTCCTTGGCCTACTAGATCATCGAACATTTCCTTAAGAGTAGCCCCACCAAAATCATGATAGGTACGACCGGTGCTCCCCTTTGTTGGATGATTCTCCTTTTCTGAATTCTTTCTAAGAAGGATAAATTCATCAACTCTAAGGCCCGCTTTATGGAGTTCGAGGAAACTAGGGAAGTAATTGCCGGCAAGCTTCTCTTGGTACTCTTCGCGGAGGCATTGAAGTAGGATATGAATTTGTTCGTCTAGGCTTGGCCTATCAATGATTTCAGTCAATTTGATCCTCCATCTCTTGACGAAGTCTGCGAATGATTCATTCGGAAGTTGCTTGGTTTGCTCAAGGTCTCTCCTAGTAGTGCGGTAGGTAGTGTTGTCCTCAAATTGTTCTTGGAAGGTACGACTGGCGAGTGGCCAATCAAGCCTCGTGGAGAGTGGAAGAGTCATGTACCAATCTCTAGCGGCACCATCAAGGGTTTGAGGGAAGCATTGAACTAGCAAGTTGTCATCGACACCCATAGGTAGCATGGCCCAAGAGTAGGTTTCCAAATGAGCTTTAGGGCAAGTAGAACCATTGAATTTTGCAATGTCGGGTGTCTTGTACTTTCTAGGAAGCTTTGACATGGATTGACGAAGGGTGTCATAGTCGATAGAGAGTGAGGCTCCCTTACTCACATCGAGGGATGCAAGTTTCTTTTCTAGCATTGCCATGGTAAGGGGTTCGTCCTTGCTTTCTTTCTTTCTTTCTTTCTTGGAAGCATAACTCTCATTGTCGGAGGAGGAAGATGATGAGCTAGACTCATACACCTTTTTCTTGTGCTTGCGGTGCCTTTTAGCTTTCTTAGGGAATGATACTTCATCATCGGAAGAGGTCCTACTTTCTTTCTTCTTGGAGCTTAATTCGGCCATTTGTAGTTTCATGGCTTGGAGTTCGTCAACCATGGCTTTCATTTCCCCGGCTTGAATTCTCCTTTCAAGTTCTAATCGGGCCTCCATTTCATCGGCTTGGGCTTGTAGCATTTCTTCATATCGAATCCTTTGATCCTCAATTTCCTTTTTGAGTGCTTCGGAATTCATCGTGTTGGAAGGAAATTGAAATGCTACCGTTGGAGGGGTAAGGGAGCTTGACGGCCTTAGAGATGAACTAGATATCCCAACGAAACGTCTTTTAGAATATTAGCCCCAAACGATCCTAGATGGAGAAAAGGATGATGGTTAAAATTACCTCACGAGTGATTTTTTTGAAGTTTTATTTTTATTAGAGACGGAGTTTTGACTCAAGGAGGGAGCGCACATCGATTATCAATCACAAACACGAAATCTGCAAATAATATCTCGCGCGAGACTAGGTGATCTCGCACGAGATAACCATTCGGAGAGATGGATTTTATTCCTTTTTATTTCCTAAATTCATGGTCGAACGGACAAAGATCCGTTTTCTATCTAGCATCCTAGGTAAATCTTGAAGGCGTAAATAATTCGAACCAAACCTAGGGACTCGGTAATTAACCATTCTTTGTAAAATAAAGCCACGTAAAATTGACCGGAAGGATTTTTTTTCTTTAAGGGACTTCCGAAGGGGTCATTCCGAAGGGACATTTCCGAAGGGACTTTTTCTTTTTCCGAAGGGACTTTTCCGAATCCTTTCTCGATAGTCAATTTTACATTAACTTTATTTTGGTCAAAGACAAGAAAGATTATCGAGTCAAAAACCGACCGGTCACGGAGTGTTCCTAGAAAGACAATCTACATGATATGTGGTGATGCAGGGCTGGAAGGCTAGGCTCCCCGCGATATGACAATCTAGGTGGATTGAATACGCGGAGTGGGATGATCCAACTTCGGAGAGACCGGCGACTAGGTGGTTACCGTCATCCGTCCTTAGTGTGGGTCCCGGGTTTATCAAGGGTATGTAGTGCAATGACAGATATAATATGAGTGCGCGTGTGTGAGAGTCAATCTAGGTGATAGATAAAATAGAGATTTTTTTTTTGAAAATCAAAAGAAAAACAAATAATGGCCGCACCAAGTGGTTGCCTACGTTTCTCCCAATTTGGGGAGACTCAGGCCGTCGTAGTTCCACATAAAGAGAGATAAAGAGAGATAAATAATTCAATTTACAACTCCCGAATCCCCAATGGACCGGACTTTAATTAAATAAAATCCAATCGCACGCAGTTCATAAATAATAATCAATTATTTAAATGAAATAAAGATTCGAGTTATACACCTTAAGGGAGGCCTTAAGATGTGGAAACTCTGCAGATAATGAATTTTGGGATCCCCCTTGCATGTTCGGCTCTCGTCTTGGACTATGAGATGAACGGGAGAAACCAGAAAACAACCAGATTGCCGAGGCAATATCTCGCGCGAGATATGATATCTCGTGCGAGATATGCCTCATCTGAGAGCAGAAAATTCGAATTTACAAAATTTTGAAAACCTCTCTTTTAATTTTGACGCAAGTTTAAGCCTCTTAATTTTAAGTCCCCAGCGGAGTCGCCACTGTAGCGTTGTGAGAAAATTTCGTCTTTTCATCTTTTTGAGTCGCCACCTATATTATTCGTTTGGAAACATAGGAAAACCATTTTGAAAGAGATTTGGGTTCGGGGCTTAGGTTATGCAATGGGTAGGTTTAGAAGGCATCCATTTCACCCAATCCGGAGATCGGTCTTGCTAAAGAAAAGAGAGGTTTTCAATCTTTTTAATAAAATAATTAAAGAAGAACAAATAAACCCTAATCAATTTCTTGATTAGAAATGTCGGATTGTATGCTTCGAGATCGCCTCCATTGACTGAAGGGACTCTAGGCTAATCCTTTTGATGGGATTACACTACTCTAAAATCAATAGAGAGGTTGAGAAGAGAAACGAAAGTTTAAAGGATGATTACCTTTTGAGGAGAGATTCGGATAGAGTTTCGACTCAAGTTTAGAGTCGAACCTTGATTCGGACAGAGCTTCGCCTCGATCCTTGATTTGGATCTTGATGCGGACGGAGCTTCGCCTTGGTCCTTTGATTCGGTCTTCGATGTTCGTCAATCAACGTGGTTGAAGGACGAATTTAGGAGTTGTTTGTGAGTGATTTGAAGGAGTCTTTCGTGGAAAGAAACCAACAAATTGTGTGTGTTGTGTGTTTTCTTGATCAAGGATCAGAATTGTCGACCTCCGAAACACTGAAAATCATCCAGTATTTATAGGAGGTTGGAGAGGTGAAGGTGGAGAGGGAAATTACCCTAGGAAGGATCCAGAACTCAGTTCTGATTGGATACCCGAATTGATAAGGTTTTATCCAAAAAGAGAGCTTGAAACGGAGAAGGAGAGTGATTTCTGCACATCCTGTCGAGGGGATATCTCGCGCGAGATAAGGTATCTCGTGCGAGATAACTAGTCTGATGACTATTTTGTCCTCTTCAGTTGTTTCGTTAGTCAGTTAGGTCCAAAACTAACGAGGTTAGTTAGAAACTTAACGAAACATGACGAAACTGATATGCTTTCATCAAAACATAAAAGAGAGATGAAGAGTAGTGTAATCATGTAATTATGAGTTCAGAATGGAATGTCTACAGGTTGAAGTGGTAGAAGGGTTTAGTTGAACCAGTTTATAACTATGTTGAGTTTAATCTCATGGCCAGGACTACCTCTGTCCTGATCCCACTAATGTGCACACTTTGCTGGTCAATTACACTTTGATTATAATTTTATAAAAATTTAGATATTTCTGTTCAATTTAAAAAATTATTATAGATATTATTTTTAATTGTGAAAAAAATAACAAATTTTATAATTGCATAGTAATATCTAAATTCTTATAAAATTATTGTCAAAATTAGATACAGTTAACCAAATAAACATTAATAGTGCACATTGATATGGGGCGAAAGTAAAAATTTTTAAGTTATGTTTACTAGTTTTTTTTTTTTTTGCCCTCAGGAATTACAACCCAATTTTTTTTTAAGTAATAATTGACTTAATGTTGTGCACATATTTTTTTTTAAAAAAAATCTCTAATATTATTATGGTAATAATGACATTATATTATTCTTGAATTAATTGCATTTAAAATTTATTTTTTAACTTAATCTTCGTAGTTATAAACATTTCTTTGATTTGTTTATTTTCTTTTCTCAAAATATCATGTAGTGCGTTTGACACACCGACGCTAGGGTGTGCTCCAGAGTTTTAATAACGGGGAAAAGGAAGGAAAAGAGATGAAATCTAAATAATTTTCTTGTTAATCTTGCTCGCGCGATTTTTTAGTAAGGAAATTGAGAGAAAGGAAAGGAATTTTTTTTATCATTTTCCTCCTAAACAATCCTCACAAAAGTGGGAAAAATGAAAGGAAATGAAATGTTATAAAAGAAACTTTTTTGATACACCTATTTTACCTCTCAAATATAAAGTTTCTTTTTCTTTCATTAAAAGTATAAATATAATGCTATTTTTTTTCCTTCCCTTCCCTTTCTAACTCGAGAGTACCTCGAGAAGAAATTAACCCTATCATTTTCTTTCTTTTCTCTATTATTTTTTTTCTTTTCACTTACTTTAAAATTCGGGAGCACACCCAGCCTTAGACTGGCTTGTGAATATAGTACAATCCATTAACATTTATAGTATGCCCTGTTAGGGATGGCCAAACCGGATCGGAACCGGACCGGAACCGGAAAACCGAACCGGAACCGGCCCGAAAAAGCCCGGAACCGCCATGAACCGGGGAGAAAACCGGAACCGGGGTAACCGGAACCGGTTTGGAGGCGGGCCGGTTAAGGTTCACCAAAATGGTGAACCGGACCGGAAAAAGCCCGGAACCGGACGAAAATTTGTTGTTCTTCAATAGAACCGGCCCGGAACCGGAGCGGAAAAGCCCAGAACCGGACCAAACCCGTGAGAAAACCGGAACCAGATAACCGGAACCGTGAGAAAAGCGGGCCGGTTAAGGTTCACCTCCTCGCCGAACCGGAACCGGCGGTTCAAGGCCCGGAACCGAAACCGGACCGGATTTGGCCATCCCTATGTCCTGTCCCTTACCTTCTTATTTTAACAAATAAAGCAGATCTCATCACATTCCACAGCTTCACCTTTTTACCAAAGTGAATCATTTACCCAATCATGTTATAGGCTCCGTTTGTTTTGATGTAAACGTATTTTGAAAAATGAAAATATTTTTCAGAAAATGAAGATATTTTTCGGAAAATGTTTTACTTAGGAAAAATTCGTAAGTCATTTTACTTAGGAAGATAGTAAAATGTTTTCAGCTGTTTGGTAAGGAAAATGTTTTTCGAAAAATATTTTCATGTATTTAATGATTTTTTTTTGATATATATATTATTATTATTATTATTATTATTATTATTATTATTATTATTATTATTATTATTATTATTATTATTATTATTATTATTATGATTTTATTACTATTATTATTATTATTATTATTATGAATATATATGTATATATATATATATATATATATATATATATATATATATATATATTATTAAAATGAGGAAGTAGAATGTTGTACCTTGTGAAATATGAGTTGTACATGAAGGGCACCATTTTCCGAAAAATGTTTTACTTAGGAAAAATTCGTAAGTCGTTTTAGTTAGGAAGGGCGTAAAATGTTTTCCGGAAAACGTTTTCTCAATTTTCCGGAAAACAACCAAACACCAGAAAACGAGTTATTTTACGGAAAACATTTTCCGAAAAACAACCAAACACCGGAAAATGGGGAAAACGTTTTCCGAAAAACAACCAAACAGCGGAAAGCGAGTTATTTTATGGAAAACATTTTCCGAAAAATATTTTACTTCGAAAAAAACGGAGCCTTAGTTAGTAGTCATTTACGAACTTTACGGCGTCGTATGTCAAAATTTTGAATCTTGAGGACTCAGCAGAAATAGTTACTAATAAAAAGTTTTAAATTTTATTGACATAATTACTTCTACTTTTATTTTTTGAAAAATTGCATCAAAATTAGCTCAACTATTTAGATACTTTGAATTTCATACCAAAATTCATTTTTGTTTCGTTTAAAATACTTGAATTTCTTTTTGGTTGCATCCATGATATCTGAGGCTAATGAAATTCATTTTTTCCAGTTGAGTGGGCATGTGACATGCATGTGACAATTTTTTTAAGAATAAAATAGGAAATCATACAAATTAAGTTAAACAACTATCAATATTCTAAGTATGAATTTAAAAACTAAAAAGTAGATTAATTAAGGATTCGTTTGTTTGGTGGGAAATATTTTCTGAAAAATATTTTTCCATTTTTCGATGTTTGGTAACCATTGAAAAATAAAGTCAATGAAAAATATTTTTTGATCAATGAAAAATAAGCGTGTTTACTAAGGAAAATATTTTCCGAATTTCTCATACTCAAAATATTTTTCGAAAAATTCTTATTAACATCATCACCCCAACCCCAACCCCCTCCCCCGCCAATTTTTTTTGCTCATATTAATTTTTTTTATTAACTCTCCTTGCACCCCTCAATCCCCCACCCACCGGTCAAAATTTCTTTTTTGCCCATATTAATTTGTTTATCAACTCTCATGCCGCCCTTTCAATCCCCTCCCGCCCCCCACCCCCTCCCCCGTCAATTTTTTTTTTGCTCATATTAATTTTTTTTTATTAACTCTCCTGCCGCCCCTCCACCCCCCTAAAATTACTAATATTAAAACATTTTTTGGAAAACATTTTCTGAATTATCAAACAAACGAATATAATATTCCGAAAAACAATTTTATTTTCGAGAAAATGTTTTTCATAAAACATTTTTCCCAAAACAAACGAAGACTAAGTTAATTTATAAGGGTAAAACAACAAATTCAAGGGTTTAAATTTGAAAAATGAGCCCTAACATTTAAACCCAATTCATCTTCTTCCTCCCCCTTCATCTTCGCCGCCACAACTCTGTAAACTTTGATAAATATTAATATTGAAAAGGATATCTTGAGTTTTATTGATATTGTAAAGACCCTATTTATACATAATAAGAGAAAGTAAATAAGGTAATAACAAAACCTAATAAGACTAGGATTCTAATATAGTAAATATAATTCTAATTGGAGAAAACTTTTAACTTAGGTAACTTTCCTAAGTTGGCTCAATACCAACTTAGGTAACTGAATATTTGGTGATTCTCCTTCTTTATCTCTAACATACCCCCGCAAGATGGACGGCCGATAGGAGAGTCCAATCTTGAACATAATGAAGACTTGTTGTTGCTGCAAAGTTTGTTGTTGTTGAAGATTTTGTTATTGTTGTTGTTTATTACGTTATGATGAAGGTAATTTTACGTCGCAATGACGAGGAATTGTGTCTCATCGACTACGTCTCAACGACAATTTTATGTCTCGACAATGAATTGGGTTTGGTTTTCAAAGGGAGATTGAGTGAAGAGGCGAAAAGAATACTCAACGTTACATTGAGATAAGAAAAAAAAATTAATAAGGAGATGACACAATAGCATCGCCAATTTTTAATTTAGGAGAACAATTTGATAAAGAGAGTTAGTTTGCGATAAAAAAAAAAATCTTCATTGGAAGAGAAAAAAATATTAATAAAGAAATAAAATGATTTTAAGAGAAAAGGAAAAGAAAAAAAAATATTTAATGGCTTTTCTTCGGTGGAAGAAAAGACATTGATTTGAGTAAGAAGGGGTGGGTTGAGGGTTGGGAAAAAAAAACTCCTTATCCACAATAATCAAGAAAAATTTAAGAAGAGAAAGAAAAGGAAGGGGGGTTGGTGGGTTCCATGTGAGGAGGGTGAGATTTTTAATTTCGATCAAGATAGATTGTCAAGAATGATAAGAGAGTTCGGGTTGATGGGGTTAGGGAGGGTTGAAGCGTGGGCGACCATTGGAGAAGATGGCTGGAAAAAAATTGATTGAGCGGAAGAGGTGGGGAGAGTTTTGATTGAAAAGCTTCGATACCATATAAACTTTGATAAATATTGAAGAAGATATCTTGAGTTTTATTAATATTGTAAAGACCCTATTTATACATAATAAGAGAAAGTAAATAAGGTAATAACAAAACCTAACATGACTAGGATTCTAATATAGTAAATATAATTCTAATTGGAGAATACTTATAACTAAGGTAACATTCCTAAGTTGGCTCAATATCAACTCAGATAACTGAATATTTGGTGAATTTTCTTCTTTATCTCTAACAAACTCCACCGCCTCCTTCTTCCCCGCCACACCTCGCCGCCTCTATCTTCACCACCACACCTAACATCCCTTTTTCAAAAAGCATCTTCAGAAAAGCATGAAATTGAGCTTCTTCAACCTCCTCAAATTATCTCTCTCCTCACTCAAATTTCTAGAGAGAGAAAGTGACCGAAAGGAGTAGCTCACAAGCAAAACACTCAAAAACCTCCTCTAATTCACACACGCAGACATACACACACACTCAACTTGTGACATTTGATTTTTATTGCCGGAGACGAATCGGACCATTGACAGACTTGGGATTTCACGGTTATGGGTTTGGGGTGGGGTTCATGGCCGATTTGGAGAATGAAGTTGGTAAAAATTGAGGGATTTAAGGGTGACGTGGGTCACCGAAGAATGAATGAGAGGTGGTGGTGTGGTTGGGAGGAGGGGAAGAAGAGGATGGGTTGGTTTGGAGGAGGGAAATAAGAATATGAGTTTAATTTGGCTGGAACTTGGCCTGAAAAAAAAAAAAGGAAAGAAGATGATGGGGAAGAGGGTTGGGGAAGAATAGAATATGGGGGGCTTAATTTGTGAATTAAAATTTTACATGAATGTAATTTTTAAATTATTTTATTACACCTTTTACTTTTAAATTTAACACTTAGAACCTTTAATCTTCGAATTATTTTAATTTGTATGGTTTCCCTATTTTACCAAAAAAATATTGCAACATGTAAATATGATACATGCCCAATTAACTGGAAAAAATGGGTATCGTTATCCACAGGTACCATGGATGCAACTAATAATAAATAGAGCTGTCAATACGGGCTGGCGGGGCGGGGCGGGCCCAATCCTCCAAAGCCGGCCATTAAACGGGGCGGGCGGGCTGGCCCAAATTTCTGGCGAGCTGGAAATATGTCATCCCAACCCAACCCACCTTGGGTTGATGGGCCATGTGGGCCAATCAAATAAATGAAATTTTGGCTTGAAATTGTGTATAAACTGATACAAAAAAAATCATAATAGTCAAACAAACACAAACTGTCAAAGACAATAATATCTCAAAATATAACAAAAATCATAACAGTCAAACAAACACAAACAAAGTTCATATCAATATAAACTAATTTTCAAACAGGCAACACAGGTAAACGTTAGACAAATTGTTACAAATAAACACAGGTAAATCATGATAATAGAAATAAAGATTTATATATCAATAGAAATGAAGATAGAGAAAGAGAGAGATACATGTGAGGAGATCGTAGCAGTAACGACATCGAATTAGTGATATATCGTGATGGAGTGTACCAACGACGATAGAAACGTCGACGAGGGCGATGGCGTCTTCTTAGAGTTTTTCCATTTCTGTTCTCTACTTCTCTCGAGTCTCTCTCAATTAACGATTCATGGATTGAGTCCACAAAGTCGATGTAGCCCCAAAAATTTCATTTAAAAATGACGTTATTTTGTGGCAAAAATAAATATAAAAAATATAGTGGGCTGGCCACCCCGGCCCGTGCCGAACCTGTTTTGACCCGCACTCATATGGGCCAGCCCAAATTGGCCCACTATTAATTGGTTTATTAGTTTTAAAACCCAACACACCCTCATTATATTATATGGCGGGGCGGGTTGGCCCGACGATGGACCCAACCCAAATTGACGGTTATAAAAATAAATTCAGTTATGTTAAATGCAACAAATATAAGTCCTGATATGAAATTCAATGTACCCCTTGGGATACTTTTTTATACAATTTGAAAGAAATGGAGCGGCTAGGAAGTGCACAGGAAGTTACAGACGCCTGATGTGAGTACTGATGCTATCACACCAGCCCTAGCATCAGCGATAAACGACAGTGGAATAATGAAATCAAAACGAATTTAAACACAAAAAATAACACTTATCTAGAGCAACTTGTTGTAGACAATAAAACTTCTCTTATTAAAACCTTTTATGAACCGATTACAAAAAGAACATAAAGAGAAGACAAAATCACCAAAACAACTCACACAAAAATAGGACTCTTCAAAAGCTTCAATGCTTCAGCAAATAGAGTCTGTAAAAGGCGCATGAAATAATGAACTGAGATATTCATATATATATCCAAGGAATCCTACGATTTAAGATGAGATAAGCTTGAGGAACACATCTTTTAGTTTAGACTTCTTTATCTTCTTAACAACTCAAGCAATCCTTCTTTCTTTAGACTTCTTTCCTTGTGTGAGAGTCCTACAGAAAATAACCAAAATAAACACTAAATAAATCCAATATTTTGTTAGTGGGTTAGATCAATAAAATAAATAACTAAATAAACTAAAGAGATATTTACAAATATATTCTAAAAATAAGAAAGATACAAATCCTAATAATTAAAAAATCATCCTTGGAAAATTTGTGTGAAACACTCACACTTACAATCTCTCCCTGATTTGTAGCTTTCTGATCAAAACCAAGATTTGATAAATATCATATACACAAGCCAATAAATCAAACGACCAAATATAGAAACTCCCCCTAAATTATGAAATGATCCAACTCCGCCTTAATTTGTTACAGCTTATCATCAACCTTCAGTTATAGGATGTGATCACATCAAGGGACACATCTCCTCTAAGAAAGTCAATGAATTGAAATCTTGTCTTGCTTGGCCTCTAGGATGCACCCACCCATTTTTTATTTGTGGGGAAAGATTTTTGGGTAGCTTTCACTCTTCTTTATTTTCATGGATAGCCCTTTTTCAAATGATCTTATTAATTTGACTCAAACTTTCTCTTGATGTCATTTTGATCACATTGAAATGACTTCATACCATGAGTGGAATAGTCGTTTCCCTTTAGATTAGGCACCCACCAAGAGACATCCAATAGGATAAATTTTGAGTCAACAGTTGTTGACACCTTTTAAGAAGAATTCACAATTCAGAGAGGAGACAAGTCAAAGATGTAATACAAGTGACCACACTGAGAGATATCGTGCAAATTAAATAAATATGCATGCTTTTTTTTCATCATTTTTTTTGCATTTTTTTTTAATAATATATAATACAGGTGTAGACCATGATGTGACCACACATGGGATCACACCATCAAAAGACACACAAACAGTGAGACTTTCTTAGAGTGTAAAATCTCTCAAAATCAATGGCCTTGATGAAAAAGTTAGCCTACTGTTTTTCAGTTCTCATAGGATTTAGGCTAAAAAATTTATGCTCAATAAGGTCTCGAATAAAATGATGTCTAATGTATTCGAGTTTAGTGCGAGAGTGCTTAACAAGATTTTTTGAAATGTGTATAGCACTTAGATTATCACAAAAGACAATTAAGAAATTAATTTTATACCCGTGGTCCTTAATCCTCTTATTCATCCAAAATTATTGAGAGCATCATCCGCCTATAGAGTGAGAAGCATAGTTTTGATTGTACCAAGAGACCATGTTATTTTCAAGATAAAAACAACCCCCAATTTTACTCTTCAATTCATTTGTACCCCACTCATCTTTTACTATTTCAACAATTTTGGGCTCAAGATGAGATAAATAATGACAAACACTTACCTTGGGTAACACAGAAGATGTCCAGTTTAGGCCAGTAGAGTCTTTGTAATTAACTCTAGCCTTTGGTTTGGTGCTTACCTTTGCATGCACGTCTCCAAGCACTTGTGAGATGGAATGGTCCATTTGTATTTTGTTTGAAATGTCTCTGGTCCTATCCATACTTGCTTCTACACTGTCTGAGCTGCTGGGAAGATGCCTCTGAATCTGAACAGCCATTAAATTTTGCTAATGTGAGCTGCAATGTGATCACATCACAGGGTACATCAGTCTTTTCTGCATTCTCTTGCTTTCTGTCCAGAATTTTCTATTCAGATTCTTTATTGGCGGTCTCCAGCTCTTCAACAAAACCTGTAACTTCTTCATTGGCGGTCTCCAGCTTTTCAACAAAACATATAACATCACAAAACTTATAGTAATTGTCAGAAGTTTTAAATCCTTTAAAGACACAATGGTTTGTTTTATCAAAAACCCACAAACTTGCTTATCAAATTTCACATGCATATCATCGTCACACAAATGACTAATGCTTATGAGATTGACCTTAAGGCCTTCTACATGAAGAACATTATGGAGATTAGGTAGACCATCAACACTTAAGGTTCCTTTACCAACAATCTTACCTTGGCCTCCGCCTCCATATTTCTCTTTTCCTCCATTCATAGGAGAGTAATCAGACAGGGATTCAATTGTTCCTGTCATGTGCCTAGATCACCCATTATCAAAATACCAAGAGCTAGACACACTGCTCTTCGGAGAAGTGAAAACAACCTTACACTCCTCATCCTTCTTCTCAGCCCACACAAACTGCCCAGATTCCTGGTGATGTGAGTGGTGATGTGAGTACATCCGGAGGCTCATTTGCGGAGCAGATTTTCCAAGATCATGAATTCTTTGGTAACAAAAGGGTCTGATATGACATGGAGCAAAATAGTAATGACACACAAACTTTCTTCTCCTAGGTTTGGACTCTACCTTTTGAAAATCTTTAGATTTAGAGGTACCTTCACCTTCTTTTACAAATGTGGATTCATAGCCAAGATCAGTTTTAGTTTGAATTTCCAAGTTTAAAACTTCTTCAAGTTTAGCTTTTCCAGAGTTTAACTTTTTAAAAGTCCCATTCTCTTTTTCAAGTTCGTCTTTGGTTTTCTCGAGTTCAATATCACGCTTAGTAAGCATGACTTCGAGTTTGGCTATGGAATCCTTTTGGTTGTCATTTTCAATGGAAACTCTCTCAAGATCAGATTTTAAAGAAGAAAATTCAGTTGAGAGTTTCACATTGACCTTTTCAAAAACATCAAGTTTTTCAATACGTTATTGCCAATCGGCAAAAAGATCAGTATATGCCTCATGAAGTTTCTCAAAATTACCATCACATTCCTCTTCATCCTCTGGTTTTTCAGAAACAGAAGAATTAAAGCAGTTGAACAGAATCAGATCTCCTTTTTGAAAACTTCTAGGTTATTTAAAAGTATTTTCAGTATCCTCCTTAGAATTTTCAATAGTTGATATGTTTTGGCTTTCTAATGGAAACTTGTTATCCTTTTTGTTTTTTAAAAAAGATATAAACCTTTTAGTGAGTAAAGCCACATCTTCAAATTTCAAATCAGAAATCTCTATATCTTTAGAGATTTCTACAATTTCTTTAGAAACTTTGGAGGTATTGGAAAGAGCATCAACAAGAGCAATAATATCATCCTTATGTTGATGTTGAATTGAAGTGTTCATCTCAAACATGGTTAGTTTACCCACAAGAGTATCTAATCGCATGGTTGTGGTATCATGTGCTTCTTCAATAGAAGCAATTTTAATATTGAATTTTTCAGTAACAGTTCTCAACATCTTACTTACTAGCCTTGCATTAGGTATAGGCTAACCTAGGGAGAGACATTCGTTTGAGATTTCTCTCAATTTAGCAGAATAGCTTTTTATGTCTTCGATCTCATTCATCCTCAAATTTTCAAACTTGGTCATGAGAATTCTCAACCCAGTAGCCTTTACACTATCATCACCTTCACAATGACCTTGCAAAATATCCCAAGCTATTTTTTCTACATTTTGATTTATAACAAGTCTAAACATGTGTTCATCCACATGACTTGATATAGCACCAAGAGCCCTAGAATTATAAATAGCAAGGGTAATTTCAGCCTTAGTCCAGGCTTCCTCAGATTTAAGTTTGTAGGATTTTTCAGAGGTTTCACCCACTACATCCTTGCTTTCAACCTTAGGAGGAGACCATGGGACAATAATACTAAGCCACGCCCTTTCATCAATTGCTTTGATGTAAAGACGCATCTAACTTTTCCATAAAGCATAATTAGTTCCATCGAAAACAGGAGGACGGTATTGATTCAAGTGTCCTTTCATAATGAACACTCTTTCTTGGATCTCACTCAGTGTAATCGAGTGGAGCTCTGATACCAATTGAAAGAAATGGAGCGGCTAGGAAGTGCACAGGAAGTTACAGACGCCTGATGTGAGTACGGATGCTATCATACCAGCCCTAGCATCAGCGATAAACAGCAGCGGAATAATGAAATTAAAACGAATTTAAACACAAAAAATAACACTTATCTACAGCAACTTGCTGTAAACAATAAAAATTCTCTTATTAAAAGTTTTTATGAACCGATTACAAAAAGAACATAAAGAGAAGACAAAATCACCAAAACAACTCACACAAAATAGGACTCTCCAAAAGCTTCAATGCTTCAGCAAATAGAGTCTGTAAAAGGCGCAGGAAATAATGAACTGAGATGTTCATATATATAGCCAAGGAATCCCACGATTTAGGATGAGATAAGCTTGAGGAACACATCTTTTAGTTTAGACTTCTTTATCTTCTTAACCACTCAATCAATCATTCTTTCTTTAGACTTCTTTCCTTGTGTGAGAGTCTTACAGAAAATAACCAAAATAAACACTAAATAAATCCAATATTTTGTTCGTAGGTTAGTCAATAAAATAAATAACTAAATAAACTAAAGAGATATTTACAAATATATTCTAAAATAAGAAAGATACAAATCCTAATAATTAAAAAATCATCCTTGAAAAATATTTGTGAAACACTCACACTTACACAATTTTTTCTTTATTTTTTAAGTTTATTAGAAGTGACTTAAAATTAAAGTGGTGGTTATATTCATGACAAATATAGAACTATAATATTTTCTTAAAAAAGATATTTAATACTTTTCCCTATCTTAAATGATTGTCCAATTCTTATTCGGACAGACATTTGTAAAAAAGATAAACTTACGGCTCTGTTTGTTTCAACGGAAAATGTTTTACCGAAAATGAAAATATTTTTTGGAAAATGAATTTTCTGTAAAATGTTTTCCGAAATATGAGATAAACATGTTTTCAGCTGTTTGGTAAGGAAAATGTTTTCCGAAAAAAAATTCATGTATATAATGAAAATAATTTTCGATAAAAACACAATTTGAAATAATTTGAGTGGAATGGGGGGCAGGAGTGGTGGTGGTGAGTGGAGTGGAGTGGGGTGGGGGCAGGGGGTAGTGGTGAGTGGAGTGGGTTGGGGAGTTGTTAAAAATAAATTTTAAATGATTAAATTTTTTTACCCGACGAGGGTGGGGGGCAGGGGTGGTGGTGGTGAGTGGAGTGGGGTGGGGATTTGTTAAAAATCAATTTTAAATGATTAAATTTTTTTTGACCTGATGGGGGGTGGGGGTGTGGTGGTGAGTGGAGTGGGATGGGGAGTTGTTAAAAATAAATTTTTAATGATTAAATTTTTTTTTGACCCGATGGGGGCGGGGGTGGGGTGGTGATGGTGAGTGGGGTGGGGAGCAGTGGGTGGTGGTGTTGAGTGGGTGGGTAACATGGGGATGTATGAAAAGTTAGGTGTGTGAGGGTGTTACCATTTTTCAGAAAATATTTTACTTAGGAAAAATTCGTAAATCATTTAACGCCGAAAAGGGCGTAAAATATTTTTCGAAAAATATTTTCCCCATTTTCTGGTGCTTACCAAACACCGGGGGGGAGGGGGGAAGTGAGGTGGGGAGTTGTTAAAAATAAATTTAAAATTATTAAAAAAAAAAAAATTTGACCCAACGGAGGGGGGGGGGGAGTGAGATGGGGAGTTGTTAAAAATAAATT
Organism: Adenophora triphylla var. japonica; assembly: GCA_022495995.1. NCBI lineage: Eukaryota > Viridiplantae > Streptophyta > Magnoliopsida > Asterales > Campanulaceae > Adenophora > Adenophora triphylla. The sequence continues at coordinate 35,962 of JAFEMH010001801.1, read as the reverse complement.
TAAAATGATTAAATTTTTTTGGCCCAACCCAGGGGGTGAGGGTGGGCTTGGAGTGGTGGGACGAAAGAAAATAGAATGAGGAAGTAGAATGTTGTACCTTGTGAAATATGAGTTGTACATGAAGAGCACCATTTTTAAGAAAATGTTTCTTAGTAAAAATCCGTAAGTCATTATACTTAGAAAGTGCGTGAAATGTTTTCCGGAAAACGTTTTCTCCATTTTTCGGAAAACAACCAAACACCAGAAAATGGGAAAAACGTTTTCTGAAAAACAACCAAATACCGGAAAACAAGTTATTTTACGTTTGAAAACAACCAAACACCGGAAAACAAATTATTTTACAAAAAACGTTTTCCAAAAAACGTTTACGTCAAAACAAACGGAACCTAAATATGGATACTAAATTGAACACGTTAGTTTGAGCACGTACATTGAACAAAGTGAAAGCACCTGTTTGCTTAATCAGTTAAAGGGAGATCAGGCAGTTAAGCTTTGACAGCTAAGATTGATTCTTAGCTGTCAGATATTAACTGATCAAAAAGCAGAAGTATAATGTGCAGCGGAATAAATAAAGTGAAATAATATAAAGACAAAGTGATTGGTGTAAGTGTGTGTGGGTGTGTGTGTGTTTGTGTGTGATAATACCAAATGACACAAGAATTTTAAGGTGATTCAGAGTTCACTCCTCCTACGTCCACCTTCACTGTCAGTCTGGACACGTGAGATCAATCCACGATAATCTAGTTCCCTTTAAGATTTACAATGATTGATTAGACAAGTTTCTTGAACCTCCTCTTCCTAATTAGTACAGTCAATTAGGGATTTGCTTGTTACGAAGCAAATTACAGAACATACTTAAAGTACAGTCTTAAGTGGTTTACAAGATTAGTTTATACACTTGAAGTGCAGTCTCAAGTGTCTCAGAATTGTTTGGTAATTGGTTGCAGGTTTTGCAGGTATGCAAGGGTGAAGGGAAGGTTGCAAAAGTTGTGTGTTGAAGGGCAATGACTTCAGTCAAGGAGGCTTCCTTTTATAAGCTGGAATATAGCCGTTGGAGGGGACAATGCAGTAAAAGAATGTGGGTGGAATAGTGTTTGCATTTAGAGCATTGTTGACTGGATAAGAACAGCTGGAATTTGCAACCATTGTGCAGAGGATCTTCATGGAGATGACATGGCAATATTTGTTGAGAGTTTTGGGCAAGGCACACCTTGGTCATCACAGAGATAAATCATTGATGTTGTCTTTGAAGATCATAGCTGTCAGAAGGATGAGACCTCTGCTGTTGAGATTCTTAGCTGTCAGGTTTAGCTATTTGATCTAGATGAGTAGGAGTCAAGGAATGAGACAGTTGACATGCAGTGATCTCTTTGTAATAAAATACATTTGAATTATTTGATTAGTCTCTATTGATCATTGCTATCAGATTGGTTTGTAAGTGCAGGTTAAGTCTTGGCTGTTCAATGTTCTTTGAGTGTATCTTGGCTGTCAGATAGCATTGGATATGTTTCTTTGTCAAAATCATATATAACTGTGTATCTACATAGTTAGTTCCTAACAATTTCCCCCTTTTTGGCAAAGTAATATATCTAATGAAGATATGACCTGCAAGATAGCTTATGGATTGAATATACCAATGAAGAAAAGATCAATCTTCTTGATTCAATCATAAGAGTCAAAACACAAATATTATCCAAAATAAAATATGTTTAAGACAGGGGTTAAAAAGGAAGAAAGTAAAAGACTTAGCCAAAAATGTTTCTAATTAGAAAATTCTTCTCTTTCTTTTCTTGCTGCAAGGATTTGATCTCTTTCAGACAGCAACTCCTTCCTCATCTTTTGTTCTACACCTCTGTAGTACATCTCATTGTTCCACTCCCAGCTCATCTCATCATCATAGGTGAAGGCATGATCTTGTCTTGACTTGAGCACAGCTTTGGACAGAGGTTCTTGATCATCCCTCAGTCTTAATGGACCCCATTTGGGAGCACTTTTTCCTCTAGCAGCTTGACTTCTGGTTCCTGAAAATAAGTTAGAGAAAAAAGGATTTGACTGCATAGAGAGGGTTTGTTGAGCTGGATGGTGAGGGGGTTTTGTGGAGACAAGGTTAACATCTGAGGTTGTAGACTGAGGCACTTGCTTCACTGGCTCATCATCTTCATCATCACTTGACACTATGATATTTGTTGTAGCACCAGAATCTCTTTTTCCCAGGTTAATAGCTTCCTCATCAGAATCAATTGGCTTTCCTTTGGATGTCTTCTTTTATGGTTTAGCACCAACTGAGACTTCCATTATGTGTCTCATCTTTGTGATCATTGTCCTTGTAAACTTTTGCATATCAAAGATGGTCACATGATAGGGAGGCACATAAGATGAGGGGTTAAAGTTGGAAGGGAGATTTAACTGAAGAGATCTGGTGTTTGGGGGAATGATGGGAGGTGGTTCTGAAGTGATAGAAGGAAACATGGCTGTCAGATTAGGCTTGGCAATGACAGCCATGATTTTGGCTTTGTTGCTGCAGATTCTCCAATAAATCTCTTTGGACAAGTCCACACAGAGAGCATAGACAAGGGAGGAGGGCATGTAGATGCATTCATTCAGATTGTTTGACAGAAATTTGGAGAACATGACTTCCCAGTCAATTATGGTTGACAAATCCATGAAGTTGGGTAATCTAGGGTCTGTATGGAAGAAGGATGAGGGGAGAGCTGATCTGTACTTCTTCCATTCTTCATACCCAAACATGATGAGGCCACTTCTGTTTCTGGAATGAACAATGATGGCATTTTTGCTTAACAACCAAGGGTTGTCAATGATATTTGGATTGGCAATTTCTGGGAAATGAGTGATTCCCTTGAATCTTTGGTGGGCAGCCATGACTGAGTGAAATGAGAAGTCAATTTCACAATCAAGAATCCAGGGCTAACAAGCTGGAAGGGGTTCAGCATCAGAGGTAGGTTTAGGTGGTGATTGAGGTTCAACATCTTCAACAGGTTTGGATGGGGCTTCACTATCAGGCTTGCTTGACTTTTTGGCCCTATCTCTAGTTTTGATCACATCTAGAGCTAATAACATATCATCTTCAGTCAATATTTGTCTCAGATATTCAATGACAGTGGGAAGTAATTCAGGGAATCCTTCAAAGGTTAATCCTTCAGAAGCTTTGAGGATATGTTCAGGAATGGGTGGTGATTGAGAGGGGCTGGAAATAGGTGAGGATTGGGATAAGGAGACCTTAGCTGTCAGATTAGGGGACAAGTGACTACTGTTCCCCCCTCAACTGAAGGTCATTTCCATCAGATTCAGAGGTGTTCCCCCTCTCATTTTCAACACTTGGCTCATTTGAACTCATGTTGGAAGAATTCAGATTGAGAATTTCTTGGGCTACAGAGATAGGAGGTGAGCTGGATTGTTCTTTAGTTAGTGAGGGATGAGGTGTATTTGGTTTCTTCTTTTTGGTGCAGTTGTAGCAGCTGCATCTTGAACTGTGAATGATCTCCTTTGAGTAGGAGAGTTTCTTAGCTGTCTGATTGTCCTTAGGTTTCTTTGGTTCAGGACATTCAGATGAGTAGTGACCAAGTTTTTTACAGTTGAAGCATTCAACTTTCTTTTTGTGGTTCTCTTGATCAGAAGTGGATGGACTGTAGCTTCTCTCAAATGTCTTCTTATCAGTTCTCATAGCATTTCTGACAGCCATGGATATGAGACTTGGTAGGTCTCCTTGAGAGATGTTGTTTGAGGGGTTGTTTACTTTCTGAAGGGAGATGAGAACCATGGAGTCAATATCTTCTTTAGTAATGGGTTTGTGAGTAGTTTCTTGGGCAGCTAAGGCAAGGGTTTGTAAGATAGAAGGAACTGGTTAAATTTTTATCATTCCTTCTAGTTCATATGCCTCAAGCTTCCCAAAGTATTGCTCAACAGTCATGGTGCTCCATTCTGCACCTTCTCTTATAGGCAAGGCTACCTTTTCTTATTCTTGGAGAAGGTTGGAATATATTTTTAGGCATAGATCTTGGTTCTCAAAGGTTTTTCCATGGTCAACAATGTATCTGACAAGAACTTCAAACCTTGGTTTAGCAGCACTGACCTTTCCACCAGGGTAGAACTTAAAATTGTCAAGTTGTCTAAGCAGATTGTACAAGTTTTGGGTTCTAACACTAGTGTGTTTCTGGAATTTGGTATGGATGAGTTCCCAGGCTGATTTTGCAGTTGGTTCTTTAGCAATCTCTTGTGCTAGAGAGTCATTTACACTCTTTTGAAGTATGTTTTTGACTTTGAGATTGATACTGATTAATTGCCTTTCAGATTCAGTCCAGGATTCTGGGGATTTCATTTTACTGCTTCCACCATTTGAATCTAGAGTGACAGGGCAGGTGACTTCATTTTCTAGAACATACCAGTTCCAAATACTGTTTGCATCAAGATAGGTTTTGATCTTTGATGCATAGATTTCAAAGGATCCACAATCATCAATGTGTGGAATGTCTTTCTCATTATTTCTTCTTGGTTGAGGCATGGTGGGTTAAGAGATGATCCTTCACAAGTTGTTAGACTTTTGGTGGTGAAGACAAGCTTTGATACCAATTGAAAGGTCCTGTTTACTTAATCAGTTAAAGGGAGATCAGGCAGTTAAGCTTTGACAGCTGAGATTGATTCTTAGCTGTCAGATATTAACTGATCAAAGAGCAGAAGTATAATGTGCAGTGGAATAAATAAAGTGAAATAATGTAAAGACAAAGTGATTGGTGTAAGTGTGTGTAGGTGTGTATGTGTGTGTGTGTGTTTGTGTGTGATAATACCAAATGACACAAGAATTTTAAGGTGGTTCAGAGTTCACTCCTCCTACGTCCACCCTCACTGTCAGTCTTGACACGTGAGATCAATCCACTATAATCTAGTTCCCTTTAAGATTTACAATGATTGATTAGGCAAGTTCCTTGAACCTCCTCTTCCTAATTAGTACAGTCAATTAGGGATTTCCTTGTTACGAAGCAAATTACAGAACACACTTAAAGTACAGTCTTAAGTGGTTTACAAGATTAGTTTATACACTTGAAGTGCAGTCTCAAGTATCTCAGAATTGTTTGGTAATTGGTTACAGGTTTTGCAGGTATGCAAGGGTGAAGGGAAGGTTGCAAAAGTTGTGTGTTGATGGGAAATGGCTTCAGTCAAGAAGGCTTCCTTTTATAAGCTGGAATATAGCCGTTGGAGGGGACAATGCAGTAAATGAATGTGGGTGGAATAGTGTTTGCATTTAGAGCATTGTTGACTGGATAAGAACAACTGGAATTTGCAACCATTGTGCAGAGGATCTTCATGGAGATGACATGGTGTAGCGTTGTGAGAAAATTTCATCTTTTCATCTTTTTGAGTCGCCACCTATATTATTCGATTGGAAACATAGGAAAACCATTTTGAAAGAGATTTGGGTTCGGGGCTTAGGTTATGAAATGGGTAGGTTTAGAAGGCATCCATTTCACCCAATCCGGAGATCGGTCTTGCTAAAGAAAAGAGAGGTTTTCAATCTTTTTAATAAAATAATTAAAGAAGAACAAATAAACCCTAATCAATTTCTTGATTAGGAATGTCGGATTGTATGCTTCGAGATCGCCTTCATTGACTTAAGGGACTCTAGGCTAATCCTTTTGATGGGATTACACTACTCTAAAATCAATAGAGAGGTTGAGAAGAGAAACGAAAGTTTAAAGGATGATTACCTTTTGAGAAGAGATTCGGACAGAGTTTCGACTCGAGTTTAGAGTCGAACCTTGATTTGGACAGAGCTTCGCCTCGATCCTTGATTTAGATCTTGATGCGGACGGAGCTTCGCCTTGTTTCCTTGATTCGGGCTTCGATGTTTGTTAATCAACAAGGTTTGACGAACAAACTTTAGGAGTTGTTTGTGAGTGATTTGAAGGAGTCTTTCATGGAAAGAAACCAACAAATTGTGTGTGTTGTGTGTGTTCTTGATCAAGGATCAGAATTGTCGACCTCTGAAACACTAAAAGTCATCCAGTATTTATAGGAGGTTGGAGAGGTGTAGGTGGAGAGGTAAAATCCCCTAGGAAGGTTCCAGAACTCAGTTCTGATTGGATACCCGAATTGATAAGGTTTTATCCAAAAAGAGAGTTTGAAACGGAGAAGGAGAGTGATTTCTGCATATCCTGTCGAGGGGATATCTCGCGCGAGATAGGATATCTCGTGCGAGATAACTAGTCTGATGACTATTTTGTCCTCTTCAGTTGTTCCGTTAGTCAGTTAGGTCCAAAACTAACGAGGTTAGTTAGAAACTTAACGAAACATGACGAAACTGATATGCTTTCATCAAAACATAAAAGAGAGATGAAGAGTAGTGTAATCATGTAATTATGGGTTCAGAATGGGGTGTCTACAGAGCCCCTCGGCGACAGGTCTTATGAAAGAAGAAGTGTCGTCGATAGAAAAGACATCATTCTGAACACTGGGATGGTCGTGCCGCACGGCTGCCTACGTATCTCTATCGGAGAATCAGACCAAAACGTAGTTCGACTCCAAAACACGAAAAGGTTGCTTTAGGTATTTTGAAAATCATTTTTTGAAAATCGAGGAGATTTTATTTTTGGAAAGGCAAATCCATACTGAGGAATCAAATCATGACCCAATTCCGAAGATACCTGTTTGTCTGAAGTGAGGTGACGATCTTGGCGATTCAAGACCGGGCTTTTGTTGAGGTGACGATCCTGGCGATTCAAGACCGAGCTTTTGTTGAGGTGACGATCCTGGCGATTCAAGACCGAGCTTTTGTTGAGTAGTACTCGACATACTACTTTTAGATGCTTGACACACCTACTTGGTGACGATCCTGGCGATTCAAGACCGAGCTTTTGTTGAGTAGTACTCGACATACTACTTGTAGATGCTTGACACACCTACATGGTGACGATCCTGGCGATTCAAGACCGAGCTTTTGTTGAGTAGTACTTGACATACTACTTGTATATGCTTGACACACCTACTTGGTGACGATCCTGGCGATTCAAGACCGAGCTTTGTCGAGTAGTACTCGACATACTACTTGAGATGCTTGACACACCTACTGGTGACGATCCACCCGTAAGGGCGCTGAATCGGGATTTTGATGGTGAGTACTTGACATACTTACCCTAGATGCTTGACACATCTTAGATGTTTGACACACCTAATTGTTGACGATCCCCCTGTCTGGGCGTTGAATCGGGCTTTTTGTTGGAATATGCTTGACGCATGGCACTTGACGTGATGGATGCTTGACGCGATGGTTGCTTGACGCAATGGTTGCTTGACGCGGTTGCTTGACGCTTTAAGAGATGCTCGACGCACTTAATTTGACATATGGGGAGGTAGATGGAATCCAAACACTCAACATGTTTGATCTAATTTTTGAAAATAGGCACTTGACGTGCCTTACGTATTTTAATTCCTGCAAGAGGGTTAGTGAAAGCATTTGCATAACAACATACATTCACTTAAGCATTTGTTTGTTCAAGACGATCAATGTGCACTCGACTCCAAGAATCAGCGGGGAGAATGAGTTCTATTATGTGAGGATTGAAAATTGTTTGTGATTTAGATTTTGGTTTTGAAGACCAACTCGTGAGGTTCATCTAAAGATCGAATGAGACAATCGTCTAATAGGATTCCGTTGAGATAACCCAAGTTCAACACTAAGGTTCAGGATACTTCAAGGATTTTTTCGTTGTCGTAGGACTTTTTCATCGTCAAGCCCCTAAGTTTCTCATGTGATGATCATTGACTGAACAAGGTCTAAACCACTCCAATGGCTTTTGCTATGTAGAACTTATGCTGCCCAATCTAAAGCAATTTTCCAAGGCTTCTCTTGACACCAAGCCCCAAGACTTCTCATATGTTGTAGATGACTTCGTGAACAGGCTTGTGAGACTGCGTGAATCGAAGAAGGATCCCCTCCTTTTTCCCTTTGATTTTTTTTTGTGACGCACCCTGGTTTTTGCCTAGACTGCCCTTTTGGGTTTTCAATCTAGCGGGCATCTCTTTTGCGTCTTTTGTTTTTGTGCTCTAACTTTTGCCTAGGCCGCTCTTTACGAGTTTTCAACCTAGCGAGCTATTCTCTTTTTTTTTTTTGAAAAGTATGTGTACTCGAAGGTGACTCAGTTGGAAGAATCTCATTAAGGAAAAAGATGAGATCTCAAGTTTAGTTGAGGAGAGACGGACTCTATTTTTTGGAAGATGATCCAAGCATTGACTCTTTTGGGGAGTGTATTCTCTAATGGTGAGAGTGAGAAACGAAGAGGAAAGCCCCTAATGCAGATTTGATTACTCTTGAGAGTTTGAGTAGAGATTAACTGGGGGAGGAAAGGTTCGGAAGCCCCAGTTTTGATGCTTGGATTTCAAGAGTGTGTATGAGAATGGCTAAGAGGAAGCCCCTAGACTCAACAAAGAACGCTACATGGCTCTAAGGTCTAGAAAAGTTGTTCTACTTTTAATGGACCTTGCATCATCTAGAAATTTCTTAACGAGTTTGAAAAGAAAGTCAATCGTTAGCATGACTTAAGGCTAAACATTTTTCTTTATGGATTGATGTTGAAAGTCTTCTTCATTTGCGTTGCCATTGGGGCTTCATTGTAAGAGGATTTTGAGGAATCCTCTTTTCTTCGTTGATATCACTTGACTCTTCTTCTTTGCGGGAGAGTCCTTCTTGCCTTTGTTGAAATTTCATCCTTGTTGTGGGGCGATGAAGGCTTTGAGAGTTTTTCTTCTCTTTTTTTTTTCATTTTTTTTTTGATGCTCTATTTTTGCCTAGGACGATTTGAGAAGTTTCGACCTAGCGAGCTTTTTATTTTTGTACTCTCAAAGCCTTGAATTGAGTAGCCCCACTTTTCTTGGGATGAATGTTGATAGCAGCGCCTTTGGCTTCCTTTGTTTGTTGATCTTCGACTTTCAACAGGAGTAATGTTTAGCCTTAAGCCTTCTAAGGATACTTTTCATTTCAAACTTGTTTAGAAGCTTCTATCTTTCGTGATGATTTAAGGAAGGAGGGTCCACTATTCAACATAGATCAAATGATACTCATAAAGAAGAACAACTCTTGGGAAAGTGTTTAGGGTAAAGAGATAACTTTTATTGATAAGGAAATTCGAAACAGACTCGATAGTTTACTTGACACAAACTAGAGAGGATAGAGATGTACTAGAAAGACAGAACGACTCTTCGAGAACATACTATGTTTTTTTTTTCTTTTCTTTTTTTTTTTCAAAGGAAAAAGGGAGAGGACAATCGGAGCCCCAAGGTGGTGATGCTTCAGTTGATCTTGCCGGCTTCATACAAGTCTTGGATGGCATCCCTCAAATTGTAGCAATTGTTGGTGTCATGACCACTAAACTGATGATAATCGCAAAATTTATCGTGGTCCCAATCTTCTCTCATTTTCTTAGGATGATAGTCTTCCATTGGCTTCAGTTTTCCTTGGCCTACTAGATCATCGAACATTTCCTTAAGAGTAGCCCTACCAAAATCATGATAGGTACGACCGGTGCTCCCCTTTGTTGGATGATTCTCCTTTTCTGAATTCTTTCTAAGACGGATCAATTCATCGATTCTAAGGCCCGATTTATGGAGTTCGACGAAACTAGGGAAGTAATTGCCGGCAAGCTTCTCTTGGTACTCTTCGCGGAGACATTGAAGTAGGATATGAATTTGTTCGTCTAGGCTTGGCCTATCAACGATTTCAGTCAGTTTGGTCCTCCATCTTTTGACGAAGTCTGCGAATGACTCATTTTGTTGCTGCTTAGTTTGCTCAAGGTCTCTCCTAGTAGTGCGGTAAGTGGAGTTGTCCTCAAATTGTTCTTGGAAGGCACGACTGGCGAGTGGCCAATCAAGCCTTGTGGAGAGTGGAAGAGTCATGTACCAATCTCTAGCGGCACCATCAAGGGTTTGAGGGAAGCATTGGACTAGCAAGTTGTCATCGACACCCATAGGTAGCATGGCCCAAGAGTAGGTTTCCAAATGAGATTTAGGGCAAGTAGAACCATTGAATTTTGCAATGTCGGGCGTCTTGTACTTTCTAGGAAGCTTTGACATGGATTGACGAAGGGTGTCATAGTCAATAGAGAGCGAGGCTCCCTTGCTCACATCGAGGGATGCAAGTTTCTTTTCTAGCATTGCCATGGTAAGGGGTTCGTCCTTGCTTTCCCTCTTTCTTTCTTTCTTGGAAACATAACTCTCATTGTCGGATGAGGAAGATGATGAGCTAGACTCATACACCTTTTTCTTGTGCTTGCGGTGGCTTTTAGCCTTCTTAGTGTATGATACTTCGTCATCGGAAGAGGACTCATTCTCTTTCTTCTTTGAGCTTAATTCGGCCAATTGTAGTTTCATGGCTTGGAGTTCGTCAACCATGGCTTTCATTTCCCCGGCTTGGATTCTCCTTTCAAGTTCTAATTTGGCCTCCATTTCATCGGCTTGGGCTTGTAGCATTTCTTCATATCGAATCCTTTGATCCTCAATTTCCTTCTTGAGTGCTTCGGAATTCATCGTGTCGGAAAGAAATTGAGATGCTACCGTTGGAGAGGCAAGGGAGCTTGACGACCTTAGAGATGAACTCGAGATATCCTAACGAAACGTCTTTTCGAATATTAGCCCCAAACGATCCTAGATGGAGAAAAGGATGATGGTTAAAATTACCTCACGAGTGATTTTTTTTTTTGAAATTTTATTTTTGTTAGAGACGGAGTTTTGACTCAAGGAGGGAGCGCACATCGATTATCAATCACAAATACATATTCTGCAAATAATATCTCGCGCGGGAGTAGGTAATCTCGCACGAGATAACCATTCGGAGAGATGGATTTTATTCCTTTTTATTTCCTAAATTCATGGTCGGACGGACAAAGGTCCGTTTTCTATCTAGCATCCTAGGTAAATCTTACAGGTATACGTAATTCAAACCAAACCTAGGGACTCGGTAATTAAGCATTCTTTGTAAAATAAAGCCACGTAAAATTGACCGGAAGGATTTTTTTCTTTAAAGGGACTTCCGAAAGGGTCATTCCGAAGGGACGTTTCCGAAGGGACTTTTTCTTTTTCCGAAGGGACTTTTCCGAATCCTTTCTCGATAGTCAATTTTACATTAACTTTATTTTGGTCAAAGACAAGAAAGATTACCAAGTCAAAACCGACCTGGTCCACTGAGTGTTCCTAGAAAGACAATCTACATGATATGTGGCGATGCAGTGGCCGGAAGGCTAGGCTCCCCGCGATATGACAATCTAGGTGGATTGAATACGCGGAGTGGGATGATCCAATCTGGAGAGACCGGCGACTAGGTGGTTACCGTCATCCGTCCTTAGTGTGGGTCCCGGGTTTATAGAGGGTATGTAGTGCAATGACAGTTATATCATGAGTGCGCGTGTGTGAGAGTCAATCTAGGTGATAGAGTAAAATAAAGATTTTTTTTTGAAAAATAAAAGAAAAACAGATAGTGGCCGCACCAAGTGGTTGCCTACGTTTCTCCCAAATTAGGAAGACTCAGGCCGTCGTAGTTCCACATAAAGAGAGATAAAGAGAGATAAATAATTCAATTTACAACTCCCGAATCCCCAATGGACCGGACTTTAATTAAATAAAACTCAATCGCACGCAGTTCATAAATAATAATCAATTATTTAAATGAAATAAAGATTCGAGTTCTACACCTTAAGGGAGGCCTTAAGATGTGGGAACTCTGCAGATAATGAATTCTGGGATCCCCCTTGCATGTTCGACTCTCGTCTTGGATTATGAGATGAACGGGAGAAACCAGAAAACAACCAGATTGCCGAAGCAATATCTCGCGCGAGATATGATATCTCGCCGCGAGATATGCTTCATCTGAGAGCAGAAAATTCGAATTTAAAAGTTTTTTTTTTTGAAAACCTCTCTTTTAATTTTGACGCAAGTTTAAGCCTCTTAATTTTCAGTCGCCACTGTAGCGTTGTGAGAAAATTTCATCTTTTCATCTTTTTGAGTCGCCACCTATATTATTCGATTGGAAACATAGGAAAACCGTTTTGAAAGAGATTTGGGTTCGGGGCTTAGGTTATGAAATGGGTAGGTTTAGAAGGCATCCATTTCACCCAATCCGGAGATCGGTCTTGCTAAAGAAAAGAGAGGTTTTCAATCTTTTTAATAAAATAATTAAAGAAGAACAAATAAACCCTAATCAATTTCTTGATTAGGAATGTCGGATTGTATGCTTCGAGATCGCCTTCATTGACTTAAGGGACTCTAGGCTAATCATTTTGATGGGATTACACTACTCTAAAATCAATAGAGAGGTTGAGAAGAGAAACGAAAGTTTAAAGGATGATTACCTTTTGAGAAGAGATTCGGACAGAGTTTCGACTCGAGTTTAGAGTCGAACCTTGATTTGGACAGAGCTTCGCCTCGATCCTTGATTTAGATCTTGATGCGGACGGAGCTTCGCCTTGTTCCCTTGATTCGGGCTTCGATGTTTGTTAATCAACAAGGTTTGACGAACAAACTTTAGGAGTTGTTTGTGAGTGATTTGAAGGAGTCTTTCATGGAAAGAAACCAACAAATTGTGTGTGTTGTGTGTGTTCTTGATCAAGGATCAGAATTGTCGACCTCTGAAACACTAAAAGTCATCCAGTATTTATAGGAGGTTGGAGAGGTGTAGGTGGAGAGGTAAAATCCCCTAGGAAGGTTTCAGAACTCAGTTCTGATTGGATACCCGAATTGATAAGGTTTTATCCAAAAAGAGAGTTTGAAACGGAGAAGGAGAGTGATTTCTGCATATCCTGTCGAGGGGATATCTCGCGCGAGATAGGATATCTCGTGCGAGATAACTAGTCTGATGACTATTTTGTCCTCTTCAGTTGTTCCGTTAGTCAGGCTAGGGTCCAAAACTAACGAGGTTAGTTAGAAACTTAACGAAACATGACGAAACTGATATGCTTTCATCAAAACATAAAAGAGAGATGAAGAGTAGTGTAATCATGTAATTATGGGTTCAGAATGGGGTGTCTACACATGGCAATATTTGTTGAGAGTTTTGGGCAAGGCACACCTTGGTCATCACAGAGATAAATCATTGATGTTGTCTTTGAAGATCATAGCTGTCAGAGGGATGAGACCTCTGCTGTTGAGATTCTTAGCTGTCAGGTTTAGCTATTTGATCTAGATGAGTAGGAGTCAAGGAATGAGACAGTTGACATGCAGTGATCTCTTTGTTAATGAAATACATTTGAATTATTTGATTAGTCTCTATTGATCATTGCTGTGAGATTGATTTGCAAGTGCAGGTTAAGTCTTGGCTTTAAGTCTTGACTGTCCAATGTTTTTTGAGTGTATCTTGGCTGTCAGATAGCATTGAATATGTTTCTTTGTCAAAACCATATATAGCTATGTATCTACATAGTTAAGTCCTAACACAAAGGTTAAGAAAAAGTAGGATCCCTAAAAGCTGATGGTGAGTGTGGAGACCAAATTTTCTGTATTATTTTTGTATATTATAGTATATTAATAGAGATCTAATAATTATAAATATAAGAGCTGACATCATAATATTGTCAATGATGCATAATCGTTGAATCAATATTATTGATAACATGGCTACAACTTTACTTCTTACGGACGTGGAACCGCTCCACCCAAGTTAGTCGGGTGGAGCTAACTGAAGCTGAGAGTGATTGGAGCAGTTTGAAACCACTTCTTACTCCTATTTTATACTTTAGGCTTTAGGGCCTCTTTGTTTGGAACTTTTCTAGATGTGGAATGGAAGCAATATATATGACGAAAATAGGAAGGCCGGGAACATTGTTTCTCCCTTTGTTTTATGGACAATGATACACAAAATAAAAAATGTATAGGGAAAGTTAATAGTGAAAACGCGTAATCTGTTGAATTAGTTTCTATCGGTAGGGTACATAAAGATTTATTGCAATCCAACGAAATACACGTTTTCAATATGATTTTGTCCTACACGTTTTCACTATGATTTTTCCCTACACGTTTCGAGATCAAATAGCAATGAACTAGATGAGGTGGAGCTAGACTGCCGAGCAGTCCGACTTCTGCCTTGGATCCATGAATAGAAAGATACCTTGGATCCATGAATAGAAAGATACCAGGCTCAACTAGAGAAACATCAACCATCAAACATAATTATATATATATATATATATATATATATATATATATATATATATATATATATATATATATATATATATATATATATATATATATATATATATATATATATAACTTGTAATGAGGGAGTAATAATTATCATAATATAACTGAAATTACTATGAAATTGCTTGCATAAAGCTGCAGAATCATACAATATTAGAGCTAATAATTCTTCTGAAAAGATTAAGAAAGAAAATCTATCTAGGGTTGATTTAGCTACTTCCTAGAACAAAGGCTGCAACATGAGAAAACAAAGTTGACAACTTTGTCTTCATGCAAAGCAAGGCAGACATTATTTTGCATGCATGTGACAAGTAGTAGTGCTCAAAATACAAAGGTTCCGTGAAATAATTGCTCCAAGTCCATGCCTTTTATACATCTTGTCTTTGTGCCCATTGCACCCTTCTGTCAAAGAACAAACTACTTTGTCCCTTCTTATGGTAGGGTTAACCAAAGCTACCTTTGTACATTTAAGGGATTCATAACCTCTATGCGGGAGCCTTTGGTGTTTGGGGATGGGTGTACGGTTGAGATAGCAAGCTCGCTAGAATGATCGGTTGCTTGAGATAGGGCTCTACGGGCCCACTATATATAAAACTCATCCCGCCGTACATCTCGTCCACGAGCTGATGAGACCACATCTCTACCATGCTAATAAGAAAACATGAAAATGACATTAACAAATGCTTCAGATCCCAATATAAGACCTCTTTCTTTTTTAGTTTCTTTCCTTAATTATTCCTCAAAGCCACAAGGGACCCAAGAAGTTGCATAAACTGAGTTGTGACCTTTCCATGTTAGCACCAACATATCTTCTTCACTCTTCATTCCCCAACCACTAGCATGTTCATCTAGCAAGAACTTAACTTCCTTAATTGTCTCTTCACAAAATGGAATGCTCAAGAACCCTACATTTCTCATTCTTTGTGAAAACTTAACTCCTGATTCTAGTCTCTCTATTCTTTGACCCCCTTCGAATCCGATTATGTTTTCAATCTTATGGCCAATGTCAGCCTCAAACTCTAACCTTTGGACACTTTCTTTGGGCAAGAATGTCTCCAAGGCATCAAAGGGTATCCATAGAAAGTTAAAGCAAGTGGTGATCCTCATAGCTAGGCTTGATGATCCCAAATCTGAGTCCTCATCGACTATTGTTACGAGTCGAGGGTTAAGGACTTTGATAGTTTCAAGAAAAGTGTCGCGTGAAGAAGGGTTGTGATAGTTATTATTGCCATTTTCCTCATCGGGCATGTAGCGTAGCCAGTTTTGGCAATTAATTACCAAAGTTTCATCATCCCTAAGATCTAGTGTTGTGGGGTTCATTTGACTTGAAAGAAGATCATAGTGAAAGGTTTTAGAAGAAGGTACTTGTGATCCTACTTCAATAACATTGAATTCAAAAGGAACATCCCTAAACTTTGCGAAGTTTGCCAAACGCTGCCCTACTTCTTCACACAATACATTGAGAAAAGGGGGAACATGTGGCCTCCACGAAGGGACTGAAATACGAAGACAAGGAGGCCCTTCGGGTCTCTTAGCCAATGCATCTATTAGAGTGGGCCATTGCATACAATGAGTGATGCTAAAATCAAGAATATGGACTTTAGGGTGGCCTTGTACTGCCTTGAAAATGGCGCTATTTGATGCTGAAAATCCAAACCTGTGCCAAGGGGATTAGATCAACGTACCCGGCTAGTTCAGTGACACTCATGAGCCTCCTCTGAAGGCCACTTCCACCATTGAAATTCATGGGGGTAGGGCACACCCTAGAAGCCCTAGAGATAAGTGCCCTTAAGAACCATGAAGTTAGCCTTTGGTTAGGGTCACCGGAAGAAGAGGCGACGTTGTTGAGTACCCACATCACTTGTTGAGCCGAGTTGATATCACTGTTTTCTAGGGCACTCGCGCAGTGAAGTAAAAGCTTTTCTATGCAGGCGCCATCAAGGTTTCCTAGGCATCCTTGAAAGAGGGAACTTTGAGGTGAGCTAAAGAAGGTGGTTGGGTTTTGAAGAGAAATTGGTGCATTGTTTCCTCTCACTTCTGCGTTCATGGTATTCATTTATGAATAAGATTATATCGTAGAAGAAAAGATTAGATTGAAACCTTCATACAAAGATCAACGGCGCAAAAAAAAATGCTAATTTTGGGTACCAATTTGAGGTCCAAACATGAACATAATTCAGGCGCCTCTAAGATGTCATATGAGAGAGAGAGAGAGAGAGAGAGAGAGAGAGAGAGAGAGAGAGAGAGAGAGAGAGATGGGAGCTAGTCTATCTTGATACAAGTTTATATCTAGGAGGTGACCATATATTTATACACAAAGACTAAGACAAATGAACTAACTGGATAATTATCAAAATAACTATATATATTGTCTTGATTCTTGAAGAAGAATGGAATTTAAACTGTAATGAAAGTGATTTGGTACTGCCAAAACTCCTGCAGTACAAGTTGAAGTTTCTAGCTAAGCTTAAAACTATGGGAAAATATTGCTTAAATTCTTGGACCATTTTCAACTTAATTAGTTTTTCTTACCACAAGCAAATTCTAATCTATTACTGCATGATTTCCAATCATTTGTTTATTAAATATGGTGTTTTTGTTAGTAACCATAATTAGAAAGACGTAAACCCTAAAACACAGCCAAATACTATCAATATTTACAAACCCCTCGGATAGATTTTTTCTACTAAATAGATGCTCTTTCACTTTTGCTACTTATCTTTATGAGAGACTATTAACTCTATGTCTATGCAAATGAAGAACCAATAATAGATTCAAATTCTAATCGGTTTTGGATCGTTTAATTCTCACTTATCTTTTTGTAAGTATGTCAAACTGGTTATGGACTTTCTCTAATCGGGTGAATTAGGGTAAAGAGTAGGTCAAGGATCCGTCTTAGCCGGCCTCTCTTTTGTCGAACTCACGAGCTCATAGAATGTCAATTAAGACAAATAAAAATCTAATTAATTATTCTAATTTTGGTTTACTATTTGAGTTTAAAAATGATTGATTGCTACCTTTCATTCCATAAGATATCATATTTGGTTTCTAGTGAAATATAATGCCACAACAAAGGACAAATAGCAAGCCCTTCTTTGTACAAGGACAAATAATTATAGGGTATTTTTTTCACAAAAATTGTTACCTTGTGTACTTGTTGAAAATCATAGAATAATGGACAAATAATTTCCAAGTTTTTGTATATTTTTACATCACAATTATTTGATTCAGACTATTGACTGGTGTAGTTGACAATACCTTGGAGGAATGAAGAGTTGCAAGAATTTGGAAGAAACATGTTTGGATCAAATAGGTCTCAGATTTTCGTTCCTTTGAAGGAAAAGGAAATCCTAAACGTAGGTTTAATTTCTAGGTAGATATTGGGTGCGTTAGCTTCTGCCAAAAGTAATAAGTTCAAAAATCTAATAATGCTTTATAACAAACACCCCCCCCCCCCAACCAAAAAAAAAAAAAACTCCCATCTTATACTCTCCCGTCCCGCTACAACCTGCACACTTTTTTCATTGGGCGTCCATTACAAACTGCACACTTCCTAAAATGGCAAAAAATATTTACTATTCCACCCACTAATTTTCTTTCCTACTTTACTTTTATACTCACAACACCAATCAAATCACTATTTTCTACCCCACTTTCTCTCTCCAACCTTACTTTTCATACTCAGAAGATTTTTTTCCATTAACTTTTTCCTTAATTCTCATACAAACAGTAAGGTGGCGTTTGGTTGGAAGGAAAGTGGGGGAAAGGAATGGAAAACTCCCTCTTTTCCATTCCTTTCCCCTGTTTGGTTCATAGAATTTAAAAAAAAAATTCCGAAGGAAAGTTGAATTCCTTCAAATGAAGGAATTCAACTTTCCTTCACAAAAGTGATGGAAAGTCCAATTCCTTGGGGCAATGGAAAAAAAAAAATTTTTTTTTTGCCTACCCCCCCTACCCCCCCCCCCCACCCCCCCCACCCCCACAAAATTTTTTTTTAATTTTTTTTTCTGCCTACCCTCCCCCCCCCCTACCCCCCCCCCACCCCCACAAAATTTTTTTTTTAATTTTTTTTTCTGCCTACCCCCCCCCCCCACCCTACCCCCCACCCCCCCCTACCCCCCCACCCCCACCCTACCCCCCACCCCCCACCCCCACGAAATTTTTATTTTTTTTTTCTCGCCTACCCCACCCCCCCCGCACCCCACCCCCACCCCCACCCCCACCCTACCCCCACCCCCACGAAATTTTTATTTTTTTTTCTCGCCTATCCCACCCCCCACCCTCCTCCAATTTTTTTTTTTTAAAGGGTAAATTGGTCATTTTATATGCTTTCATTCCATTCCTATAATTTGTATTTTCAAACCAAACATGATTTGCCAAGGAATTGAATGACAATTCCATTCCATTCCGTGCCAACCAAACGGAGGGGGTTAACCAGTTTTTTTCCATTCCAATTCCTTAAGGAATTCAATTCCATTGACAATTTCATTCCTTCACTTTTTTTCCACCGAACCAAACGCCCCCTAAGTGTGCTGGTTCTACAGGGACGGAGGGAGTATGCATCTAGTGAAAAGTATAAATCGGGCAGGATCCGTATGGTTGGGCAAGACTTCATTAGGCAGGGCGAGTAGAATTATCTAAGAAGGTTAAAGGAATTAGTCGACCTGAATTTCTTCGATTCTTTGATTTGATGCTAGTCCGGCGAGTAGAATTATCTAAGAAGGTTAAAGGAATTAGTCGACATAAGGGAGGGAGTCAGACCTGCCCTTGCTCGACTTAGGTCCCATAACTGAATCTTTTAACTTTCAACAATAGTCAATTGCTTTATCTCTAAACATCTTAATTACCTGCTCTCAAATCGGAGGGTGTTAGCCAGAGATCACCCGGCTAGTTTACGTTTGTTCTTCCATTTCAAACTAACCATTTGACCGGATTATCTGAACTGCTGGACAAGGACTGATCCAACAATTTTTGACATCATCATGCATCATATATAGAGATAAGTTTTGTAGTCGACTTGTCAAACTATTTGCAAATGTGTCTTAGGCTCCGTTTGTTTCATGTAAAACATTTTTCGAAAAATGTTTTCCTTGTTTTCGGGTGTTTGTTTCAAGTAAAATGTTTTCCGAAAAATGTTTTACCTACTTTCGAGTGTTTGGTAACCACTTGTAAAAGAAAGTCAAATGTAAAACATTTTACAAAAATGTAAAAAAAGGAGGTTTTCTTTGTAAAATGATTTACCAATTTCAAATTCGTAAATCATTTTACAACTCTTGTTCTTGGCCTTAATGTACAACTCATATTACGCTCGGTACAACATAATAATAATAATAATAATAAAAAAAATTTAACTGCCCCCACCCACCCCACCCCACCCCCCCCCAAATTTTTTTTTTCTGTAACCCACCCACCCCCCCCCAAAAAAAAAAATTTTTTTTTTGGAAATCGCCCCACCCACCCCCTGCCTACCCCACCCCCCATTCTCCCCCAAAAAATTTTTTTATTTTTTTGGAAACCGCCCCACCCACCCCGCCTACCCCCCCACCCTCCCCCAAAATTTTTTTTTTTTTTTTTTTTTTTGGAAACCGCCCCACCCACCCCCACCCCAAAATTTTTTTTTTTTTTTTTGGAAACCGCCCACCCACCCCCTGCCTACCCCACCCCCAAAAAAAATAGAAATTTTTCTTTTGGAAATCGCCCCCACCCACCCCCGCCTAGCCCACCCCCTACCCCCCCCAAAAAAAAAAAAATTTTTTTTTTTTTTTTTGGAAATCGCCCCACCCACCCCGCCTACCCCACCCCCTAACCACCCCCCAAATTTTTTTTTTTTATTTTTATTTTTTGGAAACCGCCCCACCCACCCCCGCCTATCCCACTCCCTACCCACCCCCACCCCAAAAAAAAAAATTTTTTTTTTTGGAAACCGCCCACCCACCCCCGCCTACCCCACCCCCTACCCACCCCACCCCACCCCACCCCCAAAAAAAATTTTTTTTTGGAAACCGCCCCACCCACCCCTCGCCTACCCCACCCCCCTACTCCCCACCCCCCATCCACCCCCTACCCACCCCCCAAAAAAAATTTTTTGGAAACCGCCCCACCCACCCCCTCTGCCTACCCCACCCCCTACCCCCCACCCCCCACCCAACCTCCCCCCAAAAAAAAAAAATTTTTTTTTTTTTTGGAAATCGCGGGATCGCCCCACCCACCCCCCCCCAATTTTTTTTTATTTTACACCACCCTACCCACCCCCCACCCCCCAAAAAAAAAAAATTTTGGGAGGGGGGTGGGTAGGGGGTGGGGTAGGCAGGGAGGGGGTGGGTGGGGCGGTTTCCAAAGTTGATTTAAATTAATAAAAAAAAGTGACATTTCCGGAAAACATTTTCGTCAAATTTGCCAAACAACTGAAAACAAGACCATGATATTTTACAAGAAAACATTTTACATGGAAATCTTTTTACATGAAAACATTTTACAAGGAAACCTTTTTACATGAAATCATTTTACATGAAAACATTTTCCGGAAAATGTTTTACGCGAAACAAACGGAGTCTTAGTTGCTTTGTATAAAATATAGTCTAAAATTAAGAATAAAAGAAAAAACTTCAAAATTTGTTTTCCCTTAGTTCCAAAATGAATATTCAAAAAAATTCTATTTTACTCTTGATCAAGAGTAAATTTGAATAATTTTGAACATTTTTCAGACAAAGGTATATCAAATGAAAAATTGTCATCAAATATACTAATAATAGACGAAAATTTACTAAAATAATCAAAACAACTATAACAAACTTCTAGGCTTCAAAACATTGATTAACAACTAAACAATATTTCAATTTTGTCTTTTAATATTTAATATACGGTACATTTCGTGGTTCAACCGCATGCGAAAGTTGCATTATTAATTAACGCCAGACAGTCATGTTCGAAATATACCTTGAATATTGAGCCAAAATGATGAAAAGTTGGATAAAGTGCGCTATGTGGCCACATCATTCAATCGCATAGTTTGTAGTCGGTTTGAGAATTTTGGCGTTGTAGACATTCGGGGATTTCAAAGGCTATGTGATCATATAGACCATAGTGGCTATGCAACAGCATCCTCGCATCATTCGGCTTCATAGACCTGGATAAGTTAGGAATTCGAGTCGCGTCTGGTACATGGTTTTCTAATCCAACATGGTTGTCTGACCCTACCGTATTAGGTATAGAGGGTGTAAATACTCTGCTACTCCTAATAGATGAAATAATTCTGATATCATTGAGAAGTCACAGTTTGTTCGTTGGTTCAAGAGGAATTCCAACAAGGAATTCTACAGTGAATCATGAAATAGACTAAGTCTATAGATATGTGCTAGCAATAGCAATTTGGTGATTATTGTTAGGTGATCTGATTGTTGTGTTCGTTGGTGATCGAAGAATACATCTGGAACATATCTGAATTTCGTATTTGGTATCTGCATCTGAAGTCGGAGATCTGAAGTTAGGGCTATGCAATTAGAAGCTAGCTAATATGGTAAAGTCTAAAGATCCAACAATCTGATATAATCTTGTGTAGTTTGCTTTAGTGATCTAGGATTCTGCTGCAAGAAAAGATGGATTTTGTCATTGATGTAAAAATAGAGAAGTTCAACAAGAAGGACATCTTATGTTTGTGGCAGATCAAGATGAAATCTTGGTTGAGGAAACAAGGCTTGTGGGCACCCTTGGTCAAGGATAAGGATAAGAAGGGCAAGACCACGTCTAAAATTCATACGAGTCGGGGGCAAGACTGTAGATATGGACGTTTTCGGGGAGAATGCTCATTCGCAGATCATTATGTCATCGTGATATGTTTTGGTTAAGGTCGCCATTAGTCTGTGGACAAAGTTGGACAGCCTATAAATGAAGAAATCTCTAACTAACAAGTTGTATTTGAAGTAGAAATTGTTTGTTATACGTATGTATGCAATAATGTATATATGTCCCTTGAGGATCACCTAGACAGATTTAGCAATATATTAATAGATCACTGCATATTATAGAGCTTTAAGATCGATGATGAGGATACTGCAATGCTGCTTTGATTTTTGTGATTTATTTACCTTTATTGTATGAAAATATGTGGATTCATGCATAAAGATACATTTTTTTCTGGAGGAGGCATGGTCTTCAATAAAAATTAGAGAATTGTGCCAAAAAACAAGTGGTAGGTGTACAAGTTATCAAGCGGTTGGACTAGTTGTTAGTAGCGATAAGGCTCTAGGGAGTGGGAAGAAGAAGAATAGGAATTCTTTTCGAGTCCCCAAGCCATGTGATAATTGTAACTATTGCAAGGAAAGGGACATTGAAAGACCTAATTTTCAAAGTTGAAGCAAACAACAAGAAGAAAAAAATATATTTACCATTATACCGGCAGATGATACATGTATTGAAGAGAATCTGGTCTGTAGTCTATTAAAGTAATCTGGAGATCCGATTCACAATTTTGTATTGTCTAGAGTAATAATTTGATTAGACCTTAAATTTGAACATCTCTATTGACTTCACATAGTAATTGATGTGTTCTCCCTCCATACATTGACGTAGCTAACACAAGTTAGTGAACTACGTAAATTTATGTGTTCTTGCTTAACCTTTATTATCATATGTGATATTTCTACGTCGAATTATAACAACTTCAAAACTCCAGCATAAATGACAAAGTCCCCATTGATGTACATCAAATATGCTCTTCTCCAACTAGATAGGAGACACAAAACTAACACCATGCAAACTCTTTGAACTCTCTTTTGTTTTTATGTTATTGTGACTTCAGGAAGTAAACAAGCTAAACATAAACAGTATGTTCCCTCCTTCAAAATAAAATGAATATATATATATATATATATATATATATATATATATATATATATATATATATATATATATGGAAAAGGACGTTTCCAGTTCAGATCGCTACATGCATGTTCACAAAAATCATTAAAAGACTTTGTAATTTTCGCCTAAACCGTGGTTCATAAATTAGACCATTTCATGGTTTTTGTTCTTAAGAAGAATTAGTAATGTAAAAGGAAACTCAAAAGGGGTTTGACTTTTTGACCTCTCACATCAAAGACTTTCAATAAATACATTAGCTTATGGTTAACAAGATTAAGTAGATGATACTTTAATTTCGTGTAAAACGAGTTACGGAAAATAATTTTTCGTAAAATATTTTTTGAAAAGTGAAAATATTTTTTGAAAAATGAAAATGTTTTCAAAAAATGACATAAATATGTTTTCAATTGTTTGTTAAGGAAAATATTTTTTGAAAAATAATTTCATGTGTTTAACAAATTAAAGGAAAATATTTTTCAATAAAAACACAATTTAAAATAAATTGAAATAGCTAGATAAGGTGGGGTAGGGTGATGAAAGTGGGGTGATAGGGTAGGAGGTGGGGATTAGTAGGGGTGAGGTGGGTGAGTGTGGGTGTGGGTGTGGGTGTGGGGTAGGATAGGGTGATGGTGAAATGTAAAGGGTAATATGATGAAGGCTAGGGTGGTGATAGGGTAGGGTGTTGGGTGGGGTAGGTGTGGGGTAGGGTGGGTAGCCGAAAGTGTGTGTGTGTGTGGGGGGGTAGGGTGGGTAGCCGAGAGTAGGGGAGTGGGGTTGGGTGGGAAAGTTGTTAAAAATAAATTAATTTAATTATGAGTAAAAAAAGTTTTACCGTGGGAGGGGTGGGTGGGTGTGTGGGGGTGGTGAGAGGTGTTAAAAAATAATTTTAATATGAATAAAAAAATTGTTTAACAGTGGAGAAGTTGTTAAAATATAATTTTAAAATAAAATAAATAAAAAAATATATTTTTTAACCTTAAGGTGGTGGTGGGAGTGAGGAGGCTTTTTAATCTAGGTTTAAAGGTTGTAATCAAGATTCAAGAATTTTGTTTACTTTTCATCAATCAATTCAGGTTTTATGTTTTTAATTTTATCTCTTATATCTATTGCTATGGGTATGAGTATGAGTAGCTAAATTCATTTTTCGCAGATTGGATGTAGCGACTATTAAATTTCTATGCTAGCAAATGTTTTAATTCTTCTCACACTTTTCTTGTTCTTGTTCAATGGAATTTGCTTAATTCGTTTTTAGACTTCAACAATATTGATTGATATTGTTGGTCTTTAAATTATTAGGATTTAAATTATTGCACTTGCGTGGATAGTTTTTGCATTGACCTAGATTCCATTGAATAGATCTAATTGAAGACCTTGCGGAAATCAAAAGGATCTAAAATCAATTGTTCCTTGGTTTTTAATGTATTACTTGTATGTTTTGTAGACCTTGCGAAAAACATCACTTCGAAGTACTAATAGGGTTGTAACTTGGCCATCTAACCATCTCAACTCTTTTTAAAGTGAACGATTTTTTAACCAAAATTAGTAATTGTTTTTATAAATCAGCATAGGAAGGAGATAGTTGTGAAACCCAATCCGTGAATCCTTGTCATCTTGATCTCATTATCTGTTTTATTTTCATTAGTTTAATTTCTTTGTTATTCTAGTTTAAAAAACCAAAATCAAACCTGATGCTGCAGGAATTGTGCTTATCAATCTTCCTCCACGTGGCAGGACGAATCACCTGACTCCTTGACCTGAAATCAGAACCCACGACTAGCCGGATGTGTCTCCGGCGAAGACCCTCGGGCGTGAGAGTAAGAACACAGTTGTATAAAGCTATCAATCTTCCTCCACGTGGCGTGACGAATCACCCGACTCGACTCCGAAATCGAACCCACGACTAGCCGGATGTGTCTCCGGCGAAGACCCTCGGGCGTGAGAGTAAGAACACAGTTGTATAAAGCTCAAAATGTATTGAATAACTAGATTTCAATAGCAAAATGGCAGTTACCTTTGCACTGTTGGTAGTGATGAGGTATTTATAGTTGATGTAGGTGATTTAATGACATGGCTACATGAGCTCCGAGATTGTAGGAACAGTTACATGTGGTGTGAACGTGTCCTGTAATGGTCCCTGATTTGTAGGGAAGCGCTTATGGTAAGACTTGTCTCACGTGCGTCTATATCGCTAAACTCGACGTTTGCTATTTAGGTCGAGGGCGCCATTTGTGGAATGATCGACTCCGACCGGCGGGTAGAGCATGGTTCGTACCCGAATTATAAGACGGGTCATGAGGTCGGACTAAGTTAAGTCGGGACCTGATAGGTCGGACCATGGACTTAGACGACTGATATTTGAGATGGGCCTTGGGCCTTGTTCTGATTGGATCAGTCTCATTGAGTATACGGGAGCCAATGCTATCTGTGATTGGGCTTTACTTGCTTGGTCCAACTCGACACTTTTGGTATGTTCAGTGGCCCCCAACTTTCGAGTGGACTTTGTCGACTTGGAAGTTAAGAAGATTTTTGATGTGAATTATTTTACCCGCAGGTCGCTACTAGTTTTTTGAAGTAGGTCGACCATAATGACGTGGCATAATCCTGGACGTTGGCGATGAACGGTTAGATCGGAACGAGCGCCGTTTTTGCCATAATGATTATATTTTTGACGTTTGAGAGTCCGCCAGAAATCAAGCTTTCCGCCATTAATTAGGAAAATTAAATTCGAATTTCCCTTTGCCCTTTCCAATTCAGGAAGCTATAAATTTGAGAATCCTTCTTCATTTACAACTTTTGCCTTCTCTGAACTCTGTGCGTGATTCCGGCGGTGATAAAGGAAATTGATTCTTGCTATAAATTGGTGTTTTTGCCCTCCATCGCTCCGTTTTTCTCCGCTGCTAAAGGTATTCCCCTTGTTCTTTAGAATTAGGTCTTTAATTTCTGCAATTTCTTTGATTTCGCCATGGCTAGGACCTTTAGTTGTGAGGCCGGAGCTGGGTATGGTTACTGTAGTGTCAATCGTAGAGTCTACAAACACTTGAATGGAGAGTGGAGGGAGATAACTGTAGAGGAATGTTCCTTAATTTTGACCCGATGGGGTTTGCGTTTCTCTGAGCTAAGCTTGCCTGTGGGAGATGAATTAGGTGCCTTAAGAACGGATGATCCAAGAATTGTGTCTTTTCACCTCTTCCATGAGCTTCTCGATCACATAGCTGTGTTTTATGTCAAAGATGCTAATAAGCCTTCCTTTATTAGAAATAGGATAGGATTTCCAGGGGAATCTAGGTCGCCCCTTAGTGTATCTACTAGGACTCCTGAGACTTCATGTAGAACTGATTCCCCTGTTTTCCCTTCTTCTTGTACAGATATGTCAACTTCAGGAGAAGCTGGTGTCTCCACTTCCTCAAGTCCGCGCATTGTGGATGCTTTTGAGACTACTGTGGTACCAGGCAGGAATGAGAGGGGATATGTGCCACAAGGGCCACTTAGGGGAAAGCAGAATTTTCCCTCTAGACTGTCTACCATCCATGACTTCTGTGAGGTGGACAGGAATGAGTTTGAGGTTACCCTTTACAGCAAGGCTGATTTTTTCAGACTATTTGGGAAGTCCTACAAGACTGATACCACCAGAGTAGCCTTCTATTATGGCCAGTTTATTGCCGGCCTTAGACTGCCCTTGGACCCCTTCATCAATGAGTTCTTAGAGTGTGCTAATGCCTTACCTCTTCAACTGGGTGCCAATACATGCAGAGTCTTGGTTTGCTTCATCATGGTGTGTCGTTTCTTAGGGTATGAGCCCTGTATGAGGGTGTTTAGAGAGTTCTTTGTTGTGAAGTTTGATAAGAATGGTGGCATAAGCACTCCCTCCAAGGCAAATTCCCCCAAATTATTTATAAACTTGCCTAGCAAAGTCGGTGGCTGGAATTCCCATGTAGCAAAAGAGTGGAGAGTAGGTTAGGATAGGAGTTCCCTCTACCAAGTGAGGAGACCAAGGTGGTGAGAGATGAAGATCAGTGGGAACCTCATTGGCATGGAGACCTGCGTAGGAAGTTGGCGGAGTTGGTTGCTCAGAGGCCCATCAGTTGGAAGATCCTTGGGACTACAAAATATAATTTTATCCAAGCTGGTATGATGCTAGGGGATGATGATGTAGTGCCGCTAGTTCCCATAGTGACGTGCACGAGGTATCCAGATTGGGTGACCCATGCTCATGCAAGATTTGAGAAGATGTGCTCCCTCCGTCGAAGACTAAGAATTATTGCAAGGATAATGGGAGCATTTTGGTGGTAAGGGTTTACTCGCCTCTTCCTCCTCTATATATGAAAAACTTCTTATGTGCGAGTTCCACCTTACTTGGCATCTGCCTTTTGATCATTTAGTCGCTACTTCCTGGTCCCAGTGTAACATTTGTGCCCTTTATATGTGCTGCCTATAGGATTTGTTAGCTCGCACCGATCTTGCTCGTATGTAGAACTCGCGGCTCGTACATAGAACTTATATTTTTGATGTCGAGCTAACACTTTACTTTTTTGTTTTGCGCAGCTTTTAACTCCCCGCTCAGAAGCTAATATGGGGAGAGCCGTTGATATCAGGAAGGCCAAGAAAAGCTATGGAAGAGCAAATGCCAAAGAGAACCGCGAGGCGTAAGGTGCCAAGAGGAATGACTTGTCAAGTTAGTTGATGAGGATACAACAAAGTTCATTCCGCGAGGAGAACTTGGAAGTGATAGATGATGCTATAGAGGGTGAGAATGTTGAGGGTGGTGAGGCCCAAGGTTCTCAAGAGGCCAACATTGCCGGTGAAGAAGGAGGCCGAGCCGAATGTGGAACTAGAGAAGGAGGTCGCCGTGCTGTGACTCGAGCTCAAGTTAAGTCAAAAACCAAAACCAAGACCCAAACCGCTCCAAGAGAAAGTCCCATGTCATTTCTTTGGATGAAGAGGAAGATGAAGATGATGCTACCCCTATAAGCAAGGTGATCAAGATTGGCCCCTCAATAGTGAGCTCGACATCCAATCAAGTCTGGTGCCAAATAACCACAGAGACCGAAGCCGAAAGTCCACATGTCTCCCTATTCAAGTTTCATATGACGAGCCGATCTTAATAGGGTTGCCGAGCTAAGTGAGGTGCCTCCTTCGACCAGGATTAACAGCCTTGGCTAGGGAGTATCCAGAGCCGGAATACGGCTAGGTAGTTGTCAGAGGGGAGCCGATCAGATCCGATCGCAGAGTTTACTAATAAGCCATTGACTCCGTAAGCTTGTCGAGCTCGAGTTGGGTTGGCTTCCTCCGAGGTAACCCTCGAGCTTTTAATGTATTCATTCTTCTTGCCATTTTCCTCTCCTTTCTTTTCATTTGATCTCGACCCTCAGATCAACTCGTTATTTCAGTCCCTTGCTATGATTGATTTAGCCACCACTTATTGGAAGGCGGCAGAGGAGAAGGAGAAGCTGGCCAAGACTATGTTGGCTCGTAAGAATGAGGAACTGGGGAAGCTGGAAGGTGATCAAGCTCAGTTGAAAGAGGACTATACAAAGTTGAAAGGAGAGTTTGACAAGTTGAAGGAGGAGAACTCAGACTTGGATAACTCTTATGAAGCTTTGAAGCTTTTGAAGGATAATGAAATCAAATTGAAGGAGGAGGCTTGGAAGAGCTTAGGGGAAGCCAACAGTGAACTCGCTCGTCTCAAGGAGGATAAAAAGAAGGTGACAGCTGATCTTGAGCTGGCAAAGCAACAGCTGGAGGAGGTTCCCGTCACCTTAGCCAAGAAACAGGAGGAACTGGATGCTGCTCGACAACAATGGGAGCTGGAACTCAACAATGCTGTGAAGGTGGCCAAAGATGAAGCTGTGAAAGCTTACAAAGAGAGTGACGAGCTCCATGATCATGTTACCAAGGAAGCCAGTGCCTTCTGGGACGTAGGTCGAGCTCACATGGCTCGACGTATTACGGTGGATCCTGCTTACGATATCTCAGTTAAACAACTCGCTCAATGGGCTGCAGAAGATCCCTATAATACGGCGGATCGACCGGGGCATAGCTTGGTGCCTTACAATGATAATGACATGGAGATTATAGCTAAAGATGACGCGGCCGCCGAAGCTGAAGTTTGGACTCCTCCTCCTGTTGCTCGAGTTAATTACAGCACCATTTTAGCCGAGCTTGAAGAGCCTGACTCACCAGCCTTTGATGATGATACTCCACAACACGGATTTTCTGAGTCAGGTAAACCAATCGGCCCCCAGCAGCAGGAGGGAACCGTAGATAAACAAGCGGCTACTAGTGGTCATGTTGAAGGCGATCCCAAAGATTAAATTTTGAAATTGTTGGTTGTGTAACGAACAAGTCCCAAACATTTCTTGTTTTTTGTCTTTATGAATACTTTGATGCCTTGGCCCTATTTTTTGGGAGGCATAGTACTTTTGTAGTTTTAATTAAATAAGTCTTGGCCCACTTTGGGGAGACTTAATTATGTTTAATCGTAACTGACTTCTCTTTTTTGCATGTTGTATGCTTTTGATGTAAGTGTCGAGCTAGATGTGGTAGGGGAAATGAGTCATCTTAAGTTTAAGGTCGTCCTGTCTCTATGATGACTTGGTCAACCTCAGACTTGGTTAATTTTTGTGAACGAGATTGACTATAAATCTAATCTGTTCAAACTATTGAAGCTGACCAATGGTCGAGCTAATTAGAACGAAGTCGATTAGGAATCGGGCTTGTTAAATAAACAAAGTTGATTAAGAATCGAGCTAATTAGAACAAACTGACTAAGAGTCGAGTTTGTTAGAACGAAGTCGACTAAGAGTCGGACTTGTTAAATGAACAAAGCTGATTAAGAATCGAGCTAATTAGGACAAACTGACTAAGAGTCGAGTTTGTTAGAACGAAGTCGACTAAGAGTCGTACTTGTTAAATGAACAAAGCTGATTAAGAATCGAGCTAATTAGAACAAACTGACTAAGAGTCGAGTTTGTTAGAACGAAGTCGACTAAGAGTCGGACTTGTTAAATGAACAAAGCTGATTAAGAATCGAGCTTGTTAAAACGAAGCTGACTAAGAGTCGAGCTTGTCAAGTTAATGTAACACTATGTTTGATCGAATGAACCGCACTTTTCATTGAAGTAGGGAACATGCTTACATCAATTTAAAACTAGAATTAACACAAGCTTGAAATTGGGAACCGAAAACTAGAAGTAGTATTTGATGAGGTGAGTGGCGTGCCAAGGATGTTTCAACTCTTCACCATCAGATGAGCAATCATGTAAGTCCCCTCTTTGACAACTCGAGTAACTATGAAGCGGGCCTTCCCAGCTAGGAGATAACTTGTTCTCGCCGGGTTCTTCTCCCCGTTGCCTCGATCTTTCTCAACACATAATCTCCCACTTGGAATGACCTTAACTTGACCTTCTTGTCGTGATAGCTTTTAGTTCGTCCGCTTTGTAGTCAATTCATCTCGGAGGTAGCCGTTTCTCGCTTCTCGTCGATCGATCCAGGTCGATCAATCTGCTGGGTATCATTTTGCTCTTGATTGAAGAAAGTCACTCTAGCAGTGGGGAATCTAAGCTCAGCAGGTGCCAAGGCCTCTGACCCATAAGTGAGAGCAAAAGGGGTTTCCCCCGTAGGCCCCCGAGTGGTTGTACGAACTGCCCAAAGAGCAAGGGGGAGTTCGTCCAACCAATTGTTACGTCGACCTACGAGTCCTGTCTTGAGCGAAGATAGAACAAGTTTATTTGCTGCTCGCCTTGCCCATTTCCTTGAGGATAGGCGACAGAAGATTGCCAATGCTTGATGCCTACTCGATTCATCTCTGCTTCAAAGGCTCTGGAGAACTGCAATCCGTTGTCAGATACTATAGCTCGAGGAAAACCAAATCGACACCAAATGAAATCGTGAATGAAGTTGATAGCGTTCTCCTCTGTGATGCGAGCTAATGGTTTGGCCTCAACCCATTTGGTGAAGTAGTCTATGGCAACGATCACATACTTGCAGCTTCCTGGCGGGGGGAAGGGTCCAATCAAGTCGACACCCCACATGTCGAATGGCCAAGCCGCAATTACCGGAGTCTCGCTTGGTTGTAGGCATGTGAGGTAAGTTGGCAAACCTTTCGCACCGATCACATTGTTGAACGAAGTTATGAGTATCGCCTCTCATGTGCGGCCGCAGTACCCCAAAGTGATTAACTTGTCGCCAAGAGTCCCGGCCCCCGGTGTCCACCACAAATCCCACTGTGTACTTCATGTATCAATAGGGCGACTTCTTGAGGGTGGATGCATTTTAGCAACGGCCTGGGTGTAGGACCTTCCGAATGTATCGCCTCCTTGAATGACATACCTTGGAGCTTTCTTTGATAGCTCGAGCCTTCTTCTCGTCATCCGGCAGCCTCGCCACTTTCTATGTACGCCTTCATTTCCTCGATCCAACACTTCTCATAAACCCAATTTCTTGAGGCGTCCTCTACGCATTGAATTTTTACTCTCTCATAAGCTGGATTTTCAAGAAAAGAGATGGGCTCATCATGTGGCTCATCTGAGGTAGCTAATTTCGAGAGGAGGTCGGCTAGCTCGTTGTCCTCCCTTCCAATCCTTTGAATCTCCTGAATTCCAAATCTCTTTATCCCTCCTTCACCAGGTCGCAAGTATTTAATCAACGTGGAGCTAAGTACCTCGTACTCGCCCGACTTGGTTAACTATCACTTGTGAATCACAATAGGCCATGATCTTAGTTGCTCCAAAACACTTGGCGTATTCGATGGCCGCTATCAAGGCTTCATATTCACCCGGTTGTTGGAAGCATCAAACTTGAACCTTAGTGATTCCTCGTACACCGTCCTGCATTCTCGGTTCAATTAGCACTATCCCAGCCTCCACCGCTATTTTTGGTCAGCCGATCCATCCGAATAGACCTTCCAACAATCGTCTGCAGACTCGATGGCGACTGGGACTCGGCTCCTTCCCTTTAGCCTTTTCCTTAGGAGCTCGCTGCTCGTTGTCTTCTTTGGTGAACGTAAGCTCGACCAAGAAGTCTCGCTAGAGCTTGAGCCTTCGGCCTTTCGAGGTCGATACTCAATGTCAAATCAGCAAGGGCAATTGACCACCGAGCAGCCAACCCGAACTCTCCTGGCTTGTGCAATATCTTTCTCAAAGGCGCATTAGTAAGAACCACAATTGGGTGAGCCAAGAAATAAGCTCGCAATTTCCTTGAAGCCACGACTAGAGCATAAGCAACCTTCTCAAAGCATTATAATATCTCGCTCTCCACATCTCGACAAGGCCTTCACGATGTAGTATACTGGTTTTTGAAGCCCTTCCTCTTCTCTGATCAAGATTGCTGCAACCGACTTGTCCCCCACAGACAAATACACAAACAAGGTCTCACCAGTGGTCGGGCTGCTCAGGAGTGGAGGAGTAGCAAGGTATTCTTTGAGTTGTTGGAACGACGAATGACATTCGGCCGTCCACTCAAAGTTTTTCGTCCCCTCAATGACTCAAGAAGGGAGAGACCTTTCAAAATTCGACTTGGATATAAAGCGACCCAGTGGCCGCCACCCCGCCATCGAGTCGTTGCATCTCTTTTATACTTGTAGGCTCCTTCATCTCGACTAGAGCCTTGATCTTTTCCGTGTTAGCCTCTATACCTCGTTGAGATACCATGAACCCAAGGAACTTTCCAAAGCCAGCCTACACCAAATACACACTTGCTGGGGTTGAGCTTCATGTCGTTTGCTCTTAAATTGGCGAACGTTTCCTTTAGGTCGACCACGTGACATCTAGTCTTTTTTTTGATGACCATGTCGTCGACGTAAGCCTCCATGTTTCGACCAATTTGAGAAGCAAAGACTTTGTTCACCATTCTTTCGATAAGTCGCCCGCATTCTTCAATCCAAAGTGGCATCATGTTATAGCAAGAAATGCCTCCAAATGCTTGAAATGCCGTTTTCACAATGTCATCCTCGTGCATCTTTATCCGGTGGTACCCCGAGTAAGCATCCAGAAACCGAGAGTAGAGTGGCAGCAATGGAATCGACTAGTTTGTCAATTCTAGGAAGAGGATAGCCGTCCTTCTGCAAGCAAGATTTAAAGTGGTGAAGTCGACACACATCCGCCATTTGCCATTTGATTTCTTCACCATGACCACGTTGGCCAACCACGTTGTATGAGTGGCCTCCTTGATTATCCCCGCACTTAGAAGTTTTTGTACCTCGCTTTAATAGCCTCTTCCTTGTCACGAGCAAAACTTCTCAACTTTTGGGGTCTAGGCTTTATGGTCGGGTTAACTTCAAGTCTATGAACTGCGACCTCTTCTTTGATTCCCCTCATGTATTCTACCCTCCATGCGAAGACATCATTACTCTCCTTAAGTAGCTCGATGATTTCTGCTCGCTCCTCAACTGATAGCTGCTTTCCAATCTGAATTTTTTGGTCGGGGTAGGAAAGGTCAGTACTCATCGACTCTAGTTCGTCCACAATTCTAGCTCGGGTCCATCCCCGAATTGTAGAGTCTCAATTATTATCTCTCTGACCCTTTGCCTTTCCTCAGCTCCCAAATGTGGAGCTTCCTCAGCTATCATATCATCCAACTTGTCTGCAACCTCGCTGGTGGTGGTGGTGGCCCCCGAGTTATTGTCGAGCTTGAGGCATAGGTTGCCTATGAGGACTTGGTCGACCATAACTACATCTGGATCGACCTCTGTGGTGTTAGAGTGACGTGTCGACTCAAGCATGACCTCGTCATTTGAGCGATAGGTCGACTCTTCCACATTGGTGATTGTAGACAAACTGAGTAGTTTTGGTGATTGATTGAGACAGCCTTTAAATAACCATCTCAGCCTCGATCTCAAGCTCTCTCTTCTTTCTTTCCCGAAGAACATGGTCTAAGTAGGCTCGAGCCGTGCCTTGTACGCAGCTACTCCAAAGTGTGTGTGGGGAACTTGACTCGTTGATGAGGGATCGATGCCACCATTCCAAGAGCGAATTGTCCAGAATACCAAGTATGGGCAGCGTAGTCACTATTCACATCAATCACGATAAATTGTACCTTTGACACAATCCTTTGGGGGTGATGGCCTAGGTCGACGTCGAGCTCTATTTGGCCTTTAGCATCAACTCGATGGTTGTTGAAGCCCTCCAACCTACCATCATATCTTTCCAACTGCTCGTCATTAAGACCCATCTCTTTGAATGTCTTGTAGAACAAGATATCCTTGCAGCCCCCGTGCCGACTAAGAGTCCGCTTCGTCGTACATCCGTCTATGAGACCCGGGATGACGAGAACTTGCTCCCTAGCCGCCATATTAGTTGCTAATTCATGAGGGTAGAAACCGATCACTTCATCTCTTACATCTCTCCTCGAGGTACACGCGGGGCTTGCTGAGCCGAAAGATCTTGTGTTTGATGGCCGTATTGCTTGCCTCGCCCGTAATGACTCCTGTGTTAAGTCTAGGTTGCCTAGGTCCCCGTTGTCCACCCGCCGGCCGCTCGCCTCCACCACTTGAGGCCTCTTCACATATGCGTCGAGTCTACCCTGCTCGACCATTCTTCGATGATCCGCTTCAAACCCAAACAATCCTCCGTGAGATGTCCTCGTATCTTTGTGATAATCACAAGATTTACCGTTGTCCCTTCCGAACTTGTTGCCTCGGGTTCATTGGGGCAGGGGGAGCCAACTCGACGGCATTCATAATTTCGTTCGACTCACCGTAAGGGAGTGAAAGCCTCGAGCACCTTTTCGTAGCCCCGGTCCTGTTTTTTCCATTTTTATTATTTCCTCCGTTCTTGTTGGAGTCCTTCTTGTCATCAGCGACCTCCACCTTGGGGCTTTTACCATTCTTCTTCTCTTTCCTTTCCTCAAAGAAGAGCGACATTGTACACCTTCTCAAACAACTCCCGTCGAGTTGTTACTGTACGAACCGTGAGTTCATAATCCATGTCTCGCGAGGAAATACCGTTTCTAAGCAATTGATGACTTCCCTATCTAAGTGAGGTCCTCCTCTATCTTATCAACCATTTCCTTGAACTTGGTGAAGTAGCTCATCGAGCTTTCATTTTTGGCATGTACCAAGTTATTGAGGTCAAGGATCAGCCACTTTCCGAGCTCCAAGCGAAAAGCGATCTAGGAACTTCATCCTGAAGCATGTCCAAGTGGTGATGCTACCGGCGGCTAAACCATTGAACCAAGTTAAGGTCGCCCAGTGAGTGTGCTTAGGAGAGCTTTGCACATATTGTCGTCCTCATTGGCGACAAAACACATTGTGGCTTCCAGATGTGCTATATGACTCCTTGCATCGGGTCGACCCCGAATACTTCTCCGTAAGAGGTAACCCGAAAGTAGGAGGAGGTCGACTATCTCGATTTCCTTGGACAAAGGTCGAAGAGCAAAGTCAATTCGTTCGACCTTTCCAATCTCTTTCTTCTCCTCCTCCCATTGTTCAAACTTCTTTTTCATCAACAACCACTCTCCGGCGTCGGATCTTTCATCTCTTGCAGGGGGAACGACATTCGACCTTTCGACCTTCGCTTCTAGGAGGAGTTACCCGCCTACTCCTCCTGTCTCGTGAGAATGAGTCCTCTCTCGATCGAACCGGAGACTCCATGCCTGTCATTCCCATGGGCGACCCGCGCCTCTCATTCCCGGATGGCGACTGCGCCTATTATCTCCAAATGGCGACACTGCGCCTTTCCCCGGCCTATAGGCGACTGTGCCCATTCCCGTCTCTCGTGAGACCCCGATCTCTCGCGTCCGTGCCGGGGAAACTTGCCTCGTTCCTGTTGGCCGTTGCGCGTCCTCAAATCGATCGAGCCTCCCGCTTCCCTATTTCGTGAGGCTAGCCCTTAGTCGTTACTGGGCACACGAACGATCGTAGGAGCTCGTTGAACTATCCCGTTTTCACCATTCTCGCCCTTACACACCCTCATTC